>VZRX01010644.1:0-61111 GCA_013398075.1 Notiomystis cincta
TCCGCAAGCTGACCTTCGAGGACGAAGTGACCACCTCGCCCGTGCTGGGGCTGCGCATCAAGGAGGGCCCGGTGGAGGCGCCGGCCAAGGCACGGGGCAGCTGTGCCCGTCCGCTGGGCGAGTTCATATGCCAGCTCTGCAAGGAGGAGTACGGGGACCCCTTCGCGCTGGCGCAGCATCGCTGCTCCCGCATCGTCCGGGTGGAGTACCGCTGCCCCGAGTGCGATAAGGTCTTCTCCTGCCCCGCCAACCTCGCCTCCCACCGCCGCTGGCACAAACCGCGCCCGCCCGCCACCAAGGGCGGCCCCGAAGCGGGCCGGGCACCGGCCGCGGGCCCGGCCCCGGCGGAGGAGACACCGAAGGAGGCGAGCGGCGGCAGTGGCAGCGAGCGGGACACACCGAGCCCCGGTGGAGTCTCGGAGGCGGGCTCTGAGGAGGGGCTCTTCGAGTGTCCCCGCTGCGCCAAGCGGTTCCGCCGGCAAGCCTACCTGCGCAAGCACCTGCTGGGCCACGCCACACCAGCACCCACGCCAGCCCCGGCACCCGCACCGGCCCCGGAGCACAGCGCTGAGGAGCTGCCCGCCGCCGAGTGCCGCCTCTGCCCCGTCTGCGGGGAGACCTTCCCCAGCAAGAGCAGCCAGGAGCGGCACCTGCGCCTCCTGCATGCCGCCCAGGTCTTCCCCTGCAAGTACTGCCCGGCCACCTTCTACAGCTCTCCCGGCCTCACCCGGCACATCAACAAGTGCCACCCCTCGGAGAACCGGCAGGTCATCCTGCTCCAGGTGCCGCTGCGCCCTGCCTGCTGAACCGCCCGTGCCTTCCCTGCTGTCCCGCGCCGCACCCCCGGGGCCGCCACACGATTAGCTTTAATACGGCTTTGTGACCTGCTGGAATCTGGCTTTACACTTACCTTCCCGGGGTCTCTCTCTTATTTCTCTTTTCTTTTTCTTTTTCTCTTTTTTCTTTACTTTTAATTTTTTTAAAAAAAATTTATTCCTTTGCTCTGGTTTTTATCGATGTGAACAGATCAAACTGCTCGAGAGAAATGAGCGTTTCCTTTTGTGTAGCCACAAATGCCTTGACTCTGCTGTTGATGGTCTCCAGAAAATGCTGTAGAAACTGCCTTAACTGTGACATGCCAACTTTCTGTTTCTGTTCGTTTTGCCCTTACTAAGGTAGCTCATGAGTTGTCTATCTGTATATGTTGGTTTGAGTAATTATGTTATTTATTCGTTATTTATTTATATTAATTATGAAGATTGATATTATTTGATTGCAGATATTTTAATGTGCTTTTTTGTCTCCCTGCCTGCCATTTCACTGTGCATTTTAGAAGATCTTTTTTTCTTAAGAGATCTTCTAAAAAGGTTTTAACTTTTATACCTAGAATAGCACACGATCTTAACCATTTTATCCCGTGCAACCAACAGCTCTTACTTTTAGATGCAATCTCTTTTTCTACACACATTATTTTCTTAACTGTTAGCTATTTATAGAGTGCTTCGATAGAACTGTTTCAACTGTATAATTATTTACTATTCAAATAAAATATTTTCAAATTCAAGTGTACCCCCACCGGTCCTGCTTCTCCCTGCCAGGCTGGCCCTGGGGGCTCAGGGGGGATGGTACCCAGCTCTGCACTGCAGCTAGCAGGATGCCTCCATAGGCACCAACCTGCTCTATGCTGTTTGATGAGATTAATTAAAAAGGAATTAAAGGGAGGAGAAGAGCAAGGTGCAGCATGGCTGGTCTGGAGGAAGGCTGCCCCCTGAGCAAAGGAGTCCCCCTGGCCATGGGCTGCAGCCCCAGCCCTGCCCCTGCTCCAGCTAACACCGGGCACAATGTGCCCTGTGCTCTGCTGCTGGAGAGAGCTGCCAGGGACCTTTCCTGAAAGACATTGCAGGGAAAGCTCAAGGAGGTAGCACCTCTAAGCAGAGAACTTGTAGAAATCCCTGCTGAGGAGGGCTGTGCTGTTTGCTGGGTGGCTGTTGCATATGCTCAACGCTGAGGTGTGGGGTTCAGGCTTGGCAGAGCAGTGGCATCCTGCTTTGGCCATGAGCTGTGGAGCCTGGCACAAGGAAAGCCAGGTATTTCTCTCCTTCCTGGCAGGGCTGGAGCCTGCTCCTGCCTGGTCCTTGTGCCCTGCAGTGGGATTTCTGCAGCATCCTTCAATAACTGTATATATAGATACATACGTATATATGCAGATAGATCGATCTCCATCTCCAGGCCTTGTGTTTATATGTGGGAATCTGACGAGTTTGGTAAGGATTGTTGTAAAAATCTATGTAAGTGGGGAAGGTGTGTACTGGATTTGTGAAACCCCTCTCACAGACAGGTGTTGCATGCACCTGTATGGTTCCCCCTTTGCCAGCAGGAGCAGGTACAGAGCCAACTTCACGGCATGCAAATCTCTTGACAGCCCCAAGAACAAATCCCTGCTCCCAGACTGGTGTATGAAGGGCTGCGAGGGCTTGGCATGAGCATAGGGGCTGCTCTGTCTCAGGGTAGCAATGCCTTTGAGGCTTTGGCTCCCTAGAAGAGGTTTCCAGCCTGTTCCTGCCATCATCTCTCACCTAAAGGCTCCTAACCCTGATTCACTGCAGGAAAGGCAGGCGGTGGAGCTTCCTGGTGGAAAATTTCCCAGGAACTGGCTGAGTATTTTATGATAAAGCAAGGCTTGTAGAGAAAGAACATCTTTCTAGAGAAAGATTTGTTTGGGTTTTTTGTTGTTGTTGTTCAGTCAGGCTGAACAGTACCAGTGCATGCATTTACTCCTGCTGTCCTGATTCTTCTAGTAAACCAACTTGGTTGTGCCAGGGCCTTCAGGCCTAGGCAAAGCTGTGGTTTTAGCTGCAAATCAATACACTGGAAAAGAGCACAGCCCCAGAGACACAGGCAGCAAAGCCTGCCTGGCAAGAGTAGTTTTGCCTTTCCTGGCTTCCCTGGCCTTGGAAAGCTCCAGATCCTGGGCTGTCGCAGACGGTGTTGCAGCTGTCCATGGAGTGGGCTCTTTGCTCCCCAAGGGGACTTTGCCAACACACATGGCCATCCTCTCGAGCCACTGGACACCATTTCCAGAGCAATGCCCTGTGCATTCTCCAGAGAAGCCTTAATGGCTCCATCCACATTGTCACAGCAGTATCTCTGCTGAAATCCGTGCTCAAAGCCTGTGGCACTAACAGACCACAAAACAACAGCTTCATACCACTGTCCATTTCCCAACAGTCAAGTAAATTCGTGTCTGTCCTGGTAAGAATCAGTTAGAATTTGTTAGGGCCAGAATTTCCCAGTTTTTTAAACTGGCTGGGTAACCATCGGCACCGATGTATTGCTGAGCCAAAAAGGTGATTAGTGGAAACTCCTGTGTTGGGGAGGAGTAAGGAGAGCTGACAGTGGAGTACATTGGAAATGTACTGTTCACAAACATCCTGTAAAAGGGACATAATTTGCTTTTGGCACCCTGGGCTCTGCCCAGGCTGCTGTGCCTTTGTGGCTGCAGCCATTTTGCCCTCTGGCACTTGCACAACTGACTCTTTTATGAGGGTAAGTCCCGACTGCCCAGGGGTTTCTGGAGAGGTTCCTTGTGAAGGTGAGGCCCGACTATCTGGGGGGTTTTACAGGGAGCCATCAGCATCACCATTTTGTGTCTCTTGCCACCCGGCAGTGAAGGGCATTGCACCACCATGACAGGTCACAGAGCCTCTCACTCACACAAGCATCCTTTGAACAGTATTTTGGGGGTGGATCTGTCTGTGCCCCTCACCAGTTCCTCCCTTGCACCATCCTACTGACCAGGCCCCCGGCACCAGGCCTCTGCTGGGCTTTGCCTCCTGCTGTGTGCCTGTGAAGTCCCAAGCCTACATGTAGCTCGGCAGCTGTTTTGAGGGTCGAGCAGCGCGGCTGAACCCGGAGCGCTCTCTGTAGCTGCCCTTGGGAATGCAGGTATTGCCTGAGGGATGCTGTGTTCTGCCCACCCAGCAGCACGGCCAGCCAGCCAAGTGCAAACAAAGCCTCCTGCTGTCAGCTAACAAATCAATTGCTGATGGATCTCAGCGAATCCAGCAGGAACAGGTTTGGGCACCATGTGAAACAATGATCCTGCCCCAAAAGTGATGCATTAGAGGCAGCTGGTGCAGAGGTTGCTCATGTTCTGTGCATGCAGGCAGAGGGCTTTGCCTGCTGCACTGGAGCCTTTCTCCTCTCTGAGCACAATGAGATGGTCTGGGACAGAGTGTTGTGAGCACAGGGAAAGGAGCTGGGGAGATTAGATAGAGGAACCTGCAGGGTCCTGAGAAATGCAGCATGGATATCATCCCTGCCTCTTGGGCTCAGAGCTGATGGGGAGCTGGGGCAAGCAGCTCCTGCCCACAAGGGAAGACCCTCTGGAGGCTGCTTGTCCCCAGGGTAGGTTTTTAGTAGTTTTGGTACCAACACCGCAGTCCCTCGTAGCCATCAGTGCAGTAAGGCATCTGTCAGCTACCTCACTGGATGGGGTCACTGGGAAACACAGCTAGGCACGGCTCCAGATTTTGCAGGACCTTGCCCAGCACCCCCCAGTCGGTTTCTAGGGTGGGCAGCTGGGAGGTATCCATGGCATTGGGGCATGCCTGGAAACAGGACAAAGATGGGCTTTTGCCTTGGATTTCAGACCTCTTCCTCACACAGCACAAGCCTGTTTAAAAAGAGGCATTGCTGTTGATGAGCTGGGAAATGGCTTATGGAGTCACAGGTGTTTCTGTGCGGCATGCTGTGCCTGCAGGATGCCAACACTCCTGCCCCGTTGCTCCCGGTGTCAGGAGTGCTGGGTTGTGGTGAGTATTGGGCTGGGTGGGACAGAAGTTCCTTGAAGCACCCAGGCAGTTTCCCTTGGTGAAGGATCCAGGTGTGCAGGTGCATCCTGCGCGTGGCATTCAAACACCTCAGATCCTTTCATGCAGGTAAGAAGCCTCATCAGGGCTTTAAATGGTTTTAATAAAATGTCATTTACAATCCACATAACAAAGGTCTGGCTCTGGAACATTTGATGCATTAGTCATTGACATGAGTCATGCCAAGCACAGGTTGTCCTGTAGTACCAGCTGCAGACTGGACACCGCCAGGCTTGGTTCTTACCTGTGCCATTGGACCCAAGTTCTGGGCTGCCCCAGCGCTGCTCTGACCGTGCTGTTTTCTCCTCAGGAGGCAGGCGGGGACTGAAGCCAGGCAGAGCCGGGCACAGCAGCAGTACACTGGCACAAGGGCCCTCCTAGCAACGCATCCTCCTGACATGGTAACTGGGACATTATTTTCAGCAGCCAGGTCCAGTTAAGCCACCTGTTCCTCTTAGAAAAGAACCACTCTTTTTAAGCTCTAATAAAGCCCCCTCGCAGTTCTGAAGCCGAGGGCATGCACAGCCCAGCCCATTCCTGCCTGGCTCTTGTGCTTTGTAGCTCTGATGAGGCTTTTCAGCCTTTCCTAGGGACCGGGAGGATTTAATCTGAGCAAAGAACAGTTAGAACAGCTTCTGCTTCCTCAGGGTGTGGGACAATGGTGTTTTTATTGGCTCATTTTACAGTTTTTTAGAGGGAAATTGCCTGTAGTGCAACATCAGTTCAATGACAAATGTGAGGAAAATGAGGTACAGTTTGGGGGTGTCTGAACTGGGAGGTTTGGGTTTAGTTACACACACACAGAAGAAAATCAGAATTTATTACATACAATAAATCATATTTGCTCCGTCCTTGGAAGCGTTCAAGACCAGGTTGCATGGGGCTTGGAGAAACCTGGGATAGTGGAAGGTGTCCCTGCCCATGGCAGGGGACTGGAATAAATGAGCTTTGTTGCTCCCTTCCAACCCAAACTATTTAGGATTCTGTGAAAAAATAAATGTAAAAAATATATTCCTATTATAGCAGTATATTCTGTATAGATGATCTATATAAGTAAACTTCAGAATACGTAGTTAGTGTATAGTATATTACATGTATTATATCAATGCATATGATATCATACAATGTATACCGATCTATGTCTGTTATATATTGCCAATTAGACAATGCGTATTAAGTACATTATCTACAGTACATAATATCATATATGCACTGTACATAATTACTGATACATTACCAGTGTTGATTTAATGAAACACTGTTGTCTGACAGGAGGTTTTGTCAGCTCTGCAGCCAGGATTTGTGTGCTGTGGAGGACACAGTGTAGGTGCACATATGTTTGCATATCTGGCCTATTATCCACTATACATACATGTCATACATGGTCTAAAATACTGTTACTGTATCTACAGAGTGCACTGAATATTCCATGATGCACATTATATAAGTGCCAAATACTACATGTTCATGATATAATGTTACACAGAATTCATACATTGCTGATATGATTTATATAATTTTTATATACATTTTAAATAAAAGTATACTGTATATATATCCACACAGTATTGCAGTTTGTAAAGTGATGTTATAGTTTATGTCATGATATAAACATATAGCTAAAATATATACCAGGGTGCATGCATATGTAAATATGCACGTATAACGTAAAGGTAATATGTTCTATTTATGTAATTTGTAGCAAATTTTTGTATGAAATGATTACCTTTATATTAAATATTTAATATTTAGAAACAAGTATTAATAAGATAAAATATATAGTGCATAAGTGATATAACACATTGTATAATATATAATGCATATCACATTATATACCTTGTATTACGCATAGATTATAGATCACAGATTGCATTCTTTATCTTTAATGTAATAATATATACATGTTGTATCTGTGTATATTTAATACCTATAGCATAATACCTATGGCAAAAACATACAGACATGCATAACATCAAATATTAGATATATAATTTGAAATACTGTAGTGTATAGTATATAGAACATGAGATAACTAATATATTTTCTATAGTTACAGAGAGCATATCAATAGGTATAGGAGTAAGATAACACCTATACAAATATTTGTAAAAAGTGTTAGGCATCCTTCTAAAGCTGAAGGAAGGTATAATTAGAGGGGATATTGGGAGGAAATTCTTGGCTGTGAGGGTGGTGAGGCCCTGGCACAGGTTGCCCAGAGAAGCTGTGGCTGCCCCACCCACCCCTGTCTAGGGCAGGTTGGACAGGGTTTGGAGCAACCTGGGATAGCGGAAGGTGCCCCTGCCTATGGCACGGGGTGGAACGAGATGAGCTTTAGGTTCTTCCCAACACAATCTATTCTGGGACTCCATGGTAAGTATAAACTAGTGCATATATTATTTAATTTAGCAAATTATTCTTAATGCCATTTTTGGTGCCTGCTGCTGCAGCCGGAGGGCTGGGAGTGCCTTGGGCCCATGTTCCTGCCTGGCAGGGCCCCAGTGCCCCTGCCCCCGTAGGTGCCAGTGCCAGGCTGTGCGGGAGTCGCGTGCCCTCCGGCCAGGGCCTGCCCTGCGCCTGCCTGCTGCCAGGGCAGCGGGGACACACGGCTGTGCCACCCCCGGTGAGGGGCACCAGCCAGCGCAGCCCCTGAGTGGCGACCCCTGGCCCACAGAGCAACTGGGCCCTGCCTGCTCTCCACCCACTCGGGGTGGTGGTGCTGGGCCTGGGGCAGGAATCCTCCTTGGGAAAGGGAGGTGAGAGCCGGGTTCCCAACAGCTCATCTGTGTGTGTAGTTACTGCTGCAAAGGGAACTTTATCTGGAGCTAGCCGCATTAACTCTCAATAGTTAGAGCTCTGGTTAGAGCGCCTGAAAGCAGTTTAGGAGAGGACTTGCTGTGGCTCTTCAGCAAAGGAAGGGAGACTTCCAGGTGTCTTTTCAGACATTGCTGTGGCTGAGTGCAGCCCCCTGCATTTGCTTAAGAAATGTCTCTGTAGAGAAAATCACCATTATAAAACTCTTGTTTTTAATGCTGATGCGGGTGGTTGGGCTGTGAGGCATTGCAGAGAAGCAGGTCATGGACAGTGGCTTCTGGAGCCCCAAAGGTCTGTCACTATGCTTGGTGCCATGGGCAGGGCTGCACTGGCAGGAGGTGCCACCCTGCAGGGTGGTAAAGGGCACTGCTGCCATGTGGGGCCCGCAGGGCACGACTGTGGGTGCCCCTGTGTCAGTCACAGCGTGGTGGGAACTCCTCAAGAGCACTCCAGTCTGGGAACACCACTGCTGGCTCCGCACCCGGCAGCTGTTCTGCAGCTGCGGCCCCAGCAGAGAGAGAGAACCCACGTCCATCAGAGACTGGCCCTGTCCCGTGAGCCAGCCCTGCACACCCACGGCACCGCAGCAGCTGGGCACAGGCGGCACCACTGGTGGCACCAGAGTTCCAGCCCTGGCACCTCCCGCCCACCGCCACACACACCACACAGGTACTGCCTTTTATTGCTCTGGGGAGAAATTTTATTGTGAGCAAAGATTTATTAATTTCATGAGGGGTAAGAGTGGCTTTGTCATCCAGTTCAGGGTGCAAAACCACAGCGGAGTTTATACAAATTAATAGTTTCTTGATATCAGGAAACATGATTTTCATTGATGTTTTAATTCTTTGAATTAGAGATAGATATTGCTCTAAGGAGAAAGGGCTCCTTACTCAGAAGCATGCCCTTGAAATTGTTTCAGACCAGCTATTGGATAACTAAGCCTTGCCTGTGCAGCCCTGAAAGTAAAATAAATTAAAATACATGTCTTATTTTCTAGGTTCCTTCACTGACAGAAAATCACCAGAAAGCAGAACCCAACTGTGAGGCAGAAAATCAAACAGGTTGTCCAAGTCCCCAGTGAGAGAGGCTCCTTCCTGCAGCTGCACCAGGTGAGTTCCTGCCAGGCACCAGGGCTGAGCTGCTGCCCTTTGGGTACAGAGCACATGGCAGAGCCCAAGGGCCACCTCAGCATCGCTGGCCATGGCTGGAATGTGCCCCACATGCACAAGGTGGCCCCCTGGGCAGGTGCTGGCACTCAGATGGACAGACAGCTGTAACACCAAGTGTAAGTGCAAAAACAAATGGGGGCCCAACGAGGCATTTCCCAAAAAACAATCCCTTGGGAGGTGTGCGTGTGAGTGCCTAGGAGCAACCAAGCAGCAGCAGGACAGGGCTCTGTGGCTGCTGGGTCTCAGATTTCTGTTGCTTTAAAATACCAGGGACTTAACTAAAAATTCTCACCCCATTAACCTATGACATGTGTAGACCAAAACACATCAGCTAGTGCCAACATGAGCTCTGCTCACTACAGCAGGTGCCAGGAGGACACTCTTGAGTCCTCAGAAACCTTCAGCTCTGTTGTCCTCTGGCTAGAGACAGGCCACAGCCTGCCGGGAGAAGGTGAGGGAGTTAGGCAGTTCTTCACACTATGCTGGGAAGGGGTCATGGCAGGAGTGTGACTTCTGCTCTTCTAAAAGGGATTTGCTTGGGTTTGTTTCTCTGGGGAGCAGTTCCAGTGCACAGCCATTGCACACATCACACAAAGGCAATGGTACTCCCGCAGCAGGACAGCATCAACTGGAGAGCTCCTCCCTCATCCACCTGTGCTCCAGCAGGCAACATTGACTACCTGGCTAGTCATGAGAAAACCTCTATTTAGAAGAAATTCCCTAATGCACAGGTAAGTGCTGCCTGGAATGACTAAAGCGATGCTCTAAGGGTACATTAAATAACTGGTTTCAGTGCTGGTTCACAACCTCTGGCTGCAGCACCTGTGCCCAGGGGCTCCGGACCCTCGCTCACCTGGTGCCAGTGCAGTGGTGATGGTGACACCTGATCCCCAGCCATGTCTGTCCAGACTGGGGAAAGGCCGTTTCATAGAGCAAACCCCTTGCCTGGCCCCTCCAAGATGTATTCACCCAGAACTGCCTGTTCTGATCTGTGCTCAGGTGCCTTCGGCTACCCCGGCCACAGCTCTGTGCTCCAGAGTCTCAGCTGGATGCCTTGCTCAGGGTGGTGGCAGAGCGATGGAGCTTCCCAGAGACCCTGCTCCTGGAGGCACATGGCAGGGCAGGCAAGGGCAGCTCCACTGGCTCGATGCCGATGGTGTCAGTGAGGTCAGCGCTTGCACTTGTGGTGAGGCAGCCTGGAAAACAAAAGGCAGAGAAAAGCCAGGTCAGGACAAAATAGCCTGTGTGCCTCGGAATAACCGCGTGGCACAGCGCAGCCTCTCCCCCTGCCTCTTCCCAGCTTCTCCTGGGGATCACTCAGGTGAGCTTGACCTCTAAAGGAGGAATTGCTCCAGGAAGCTGAAGAACTGCCATACTGCATGCTTCCAAAAGAAATCTCTGATTTCTCTTTGCCAGCTCCCAGAAGTGAGGAGCAAGGAGGCTGTGAGAGGCCATCAGTGTCCAGGTGAGCACTGAACCTGCCAGCATGTCTACGTTTTTGAGAGAAATTTTCTCCTCCTTAGAAATGCTGATGGCTTATACTTAAGGAGAACAATGGAGATGGCTGAGCCTGGAGGGCATGTGAGTGCAGCACTTCCCTGTCTGGGGGTTTCTCAGGGAGGGGCAGAGATACTGCGGGGGGGTGGAGCTGGGAGGAGCTGGGACACAGCCATGGTCCTGCTCGCTGGCTCGGCCTTCTGGAGCCCCCCCACTCGCCCTGCTACTGCTCGGTTTTCAGAGGAGGACGCGTGTAGTTGTGGCCAGGGGAAGGAGCTCACTCGTCACCTCAGTCCAGCCCAGCCTGTTTCTCCTGCCGTGGCCCCTGAGGTTGGTGCCCTGTTAATATCTCACTGAGACAGGAACTCTTCACCTAGGGATCCCAAGATCCTGAACCCGTCTCTCCCAGTTCTAACTGGACCGTGTGGCCGCCGCCACCTCGNAATACTAATTAGGAGGGAAGGGGGTTTACATTTCTCATTCAAAGGGAGGCTCCTGCCTTTCTTGGTAAACACCTGTCCAAACCGCAACACATCACTCCCTTTTGTTCTGCAGCCGCCGATGGTTCTCAGGGCCCCAGCAGCCCCATGGAAGGGAGGCAGGAAGCACTCATCCTGCTCACTTGAAGCTCCAACATAAAATAGTTCTGTGGGGATGATAAAAAACTGGGATTTGCTGTGTGTCACTAAACTGCTCTTATGTGTTTGGCCTGTTACAGACAGCTGGAAACGGGCATCCCAGTGTGAGGGCTGGCACAGAACTCTCCCTGGAAAGTGCCTTAACCTCTGAAAAGATCCTGAAGAATCATGATTTCTTCCACTACATAACAGGTACCCTTGTTATTGGTGGCTTACAGTCACCACTGGGGAAGGGTCCTGGGGGGCTTTGCGTATGGGGGCGTTACATTTTGTTGTTGAGTGGAGTCACTCTTTGGTTATTCCCCAGAGGCCAGGCCTGCCCGAGGAGGAACAGGTGAGCACATGTTCATTAAATGGGGCACTAATGACCAAAACCAGGAGCAGCTGCTTCGAGGGACACACCCTGCCCTGCTCCTGTTGCTGAGGGCTGGACCTGTCCCAAGGCACTTCCCGGGGAAACAGTGTTTCATCATGTCCCTCAGGAAATTGTATTTTTAAACCATGTTGCAATTCTCTCCCGAAGTGTAAACACCAGTTTTTTATTGCAGGAGGGAGGAACAGCTGCACAGCCGGGCAAGGAACAGGGACGTTCTGAACCCACTCTGAAGGCTGGCCCCGGTGGCACCCCCTCTGAACGTCCTGAGAGATGGTTGTGTTTTGCAGCACATACCTACTTCCAGTGCAACAACTGACTCCATTCTCAGCTATGCCTGGCCAGGCCACAGCTCTTCAATCCTCCCATCACCTTTCCTAGCCCAGGTAAATCTCAAATGCACGCAAAATGCTCCAAAGCACAGCCAGGGCCCTGGCTGAAGCTGCCTGTGGCTGAGCTGTCCCTTGGGCACAGGTGAGCAGGGCACTGTCTTTGCAGGACACGTGAGGACATGGCCATGGGTCAGTGTGGCAGCAGGACAAGCCCTCAGCTTGAGGGCCTGAGGACAAAGACTCACCCTGGCTCTCGGCTGCACTTCCAAGGTAAGGTGTAACCTGTCCTTCTACTTGAGCTAGCTGGGTGTTAGAGTGACTCAAAGCAGGAGTGGAACAGCAGCAGCACAGCCCCAAATGTGAACCCCCTCAGCCTGCCTGCAGCCCTGCGTTTGCATCTCAAACGCAGCCCTTACTTACCAGTTGCTTCTTTGAGAAAGTTGACTGAGGCAGAGTAGCACATTTTAAAAAGGTGGAAAATGTGACTTAGCCTGTAAAGGCATTTTCTGTGAAAAACGCAGAGCTGTCAATTTTGGATTAAAAACAAAAGCTCTGGTGCTATTGGCTGGGGAGAAAAGCATGGGGGAGGGAAGGGCTGTGAGGGAGGTGTTGCACTTGACATTCCTGCAGTGAGGCAGGATGGCAGATGGTCAAAATAACAGAGTTTTCTCCATTTGGCCTAGCTGAAACAGCTTAGAAGTAAAAAATAATTACCAGGCAATTACCAGGCGTTACCAGGTGCAGGAATCATTACTGTATGCAGATCACAGGAATCATCATTACCACATACGGGGAATCAGCATTATCATACACAGGAATCAGTATTTCCGTGTGCAGTGCTCTTTGCAGATTGCGGGAGTCATCATTACCGTGCGCAGTCCTCATTACCATATGCGGTAATCATCATTGCCATGTACAGGAATCTTTACCATACGTGGATCACGGGAAGCATCATTGCTCTGCACAGGCATGGTTTTTTACCATACATGGGAATCCTCATTACCGCGTGTGGGAATCTTTGCAGATTGCACCAATCATAATTACCTTGTGCGGGACGCACTGCCGTACTCAGTAATCATCATTGCTGCACGCAAGACTACCTTACGTGGATCATGGGACTCATTATTACTATACATGAGCATCATTATTGCTGCCTACAGGAATCATTACTGTATGCGGATCACGGGACTCATTACTGTACGCAGATCACAGGAATCATCACTGCTGCACACAGGAATGGGTTTTTTTACCATATGCAGGAATCATCATTGCTGTGTACAGGATATTTTTTTTTAACCGTATGCGGATCGCAGGAATTACTACTGCATACAGGACTGTTTTTTACTGTACACAGGAATCATCAGTACTGCGTGCAGGACTCATTACGCAGTAATCATCATTGCCACGTACAGGAATCTTTACCAAACACGGATCGCGGGAAGCATTACTGCGTTCTGGAATCATTCTCACACACACACACACACACACTGGAATCTTTGTGGATCGTGGAAATCACCATTGCCATGAATCTCTACTCTGTGTGGATCATGGGACTCATCGTTACCACTTGCAGGAATCTTTACCCTATGTGGATCATGGGTCTCATCATTACTGTACACAAGAATCATCATTATTGCATGCGGGAATCTTTGCAGATCATGGGACTCATCATTACCGCGTACAGGAATCTTTACCGATTGCAGGAGGCATTCCCACACAGTAGGCATTACAGCATTGCTTGCAGGAGGCAGAACCCCGTGCTAAAGGCAGACCTATGTGCGGAGGACAGGAGGCGTGGGCAGAACTGCATGTAGAGCAAGGGAGGCAGAGCAGAGGAGGTGTGAGGCACACATGGAGCACAGGAGGTAGAGCTGAATGTGGAGCAGAGACAGCAAGGGAGGAGGAAGGCAAGGAGAGCTGTTGGTGATGAACCACAACAGCAGAGGGGCCTGTGGGAAGCATTGCTCTTACCTGTGGCCATTACTGTACCAAGAGCATTAACACGCTAATCTAAAGGGAGAGAACAAAACTGTATCAGTGCAGGACCAGTACCCCATGACTGCTGCGCTCGCACCAACCCAACACAGCACACCCCGCTGAAGGTGGGAAGGGGAGCTCCCCTCAGCCTTCAGGGACCCACAGAAGCACAGTCCCATGCACTTCCTCTTGGGGTCTGAGGACTGAAACAAACAAGGGAGGGAATGTTGGCAAAAACTGGAATGAATAATCATTGTGCTTCAGCTTCTGCCAAACCTGCTGCTGTGGGATGGTGGCATGCAGCTGCTTCATGCCTCAGCTCCACCTCCAGCACCGTTGCTTGTCACACCATTTCAAACTGGGCAAAATTTGAGGCTTCACGGAGACCTAAACCTCTGTGACACTATAGCCAGGTTAAAAACCCCAGGAAGTGAGCAGTGTAGCAATCCCAGTGCCACATTTCCCAGAGGGCGAAGTCCTTCAGTGCATAAAACATGTCCATGAGCAGCCACACACCTGCACTCAGACAAGACACGCACACTGGAGGGCCTCTCACATGTGAGGCTGCTTAAGGAACATTAAGCTTTTAAAAGACATTTCTTGCAGGAAGGATTATAAACAGAGTGAAGAATATAGATAAAAATACTTTAAATGTAGGATTACCTTGCAGGAAGCTAGAAGAGAGATGGTGTATTGCATCTTAAATCCAGTCCACAGAACAAACCTGGTTTCTTTCCCAGAGCATGTGCTCTAGGAATGGCCTTTTAGCCACTGTTCATGAAGCAGCTGAACACCCCTGAAAGCAAGGGTGGGTAAGACCATAACCTATAAGGATCCTGAAGATAGGTACTTGAGAAGACCCATGAAGTTTTCACATGGGCTGTGACCTGTTCCAGCTCCCCATTAACCTTTCAGCCAGGACAGGTCTGTGGAAATCTTTGTTCTCTTTCCTAATAAATGCAAAGGTAATAAAATTCCAGAGAGAATCACTGTTGTAAATCTGCACAGCGTTCCTGCTTCCAACTCCCAAAGACAGGCTCCAGGTGCCCTGTAAGCAGCATCCTGAGCCTGTGTGGAAAAGCCCACGGATAACTGAAGCTGGATTAATCAAAGCCAGAAGCGTCCCGCAGTGCCCTGGAAAGCTGTAAGTGACACAGTAGAGAGAATCTGACACTATAACAGGTTAACCAGGGGCAGAACTGACCCTAAAACAGCACCCACAGCTCCCAGCTCCAATGGAAGTGCTTGGCACCAGTGTGGGCCTCCAAAATAAGCCTGAAATGTACACATTGAAATTTAATTACTCACAAGTTGGAGCAGCTGTTGATTAATTCTGCAAGGCTCAGCCTCAGCCAGAGGGACCCCACCAGGTGCTTGGGGTTACGTGGGTGTCACGGGTAGGGCAGCCCAAGCCCTTGGCACACAGCTGCAGGACAGCTCTGACCGGGTTCTGCTCCGCCTCTGGTCCAGGTCTCTGCTGGTGCCTCAGTGCAGACGGAAAATGTGAAGGGGCCACATTGCCTGGAGCCTTCTCTAAGCTGACAGCTCGAGCAGCTGGAGCTGTCACCCAGCAGAAGAGATGGCCCGTCAAGCTCATATTTTCACCCACCCCAGCACTGATTGCTGGGATGAGCCCTCCCTCACTACCTCCTCTCCCGGTGAGCATAGCCGGGGAGCGCCCTCTGAGCCAATCAATTACATGGAAAAGGCAGGGGGCCAGGCTGAGAGCCCTGATGGGGCTCTCACCCCCTCACTGCTGGAGATCCCGAGGGGCACACCAGGCTTGAGGGGGAAGCAGTCTCAGCACCTGCCCAGCCTCAGGAGACAAGTTCAGGCTGTCCACCCTCAGTGGTGGTATAAGGGACAGTCCCAGCACACTGAGCAGGCAGCCACTTAGGGCTCTGCAGGGATCTGGACCCTCTGGAGCCAGGCCTGGGCTCCTGGGCATACACCTGCATTAGCCTGTTCGGCCACAGGAGCTAGAGGGGGGACAGAGCTGCTGCCCCCAATGCTTTGTGGTAACTGTGACCCTGCCCTACTTAATGCCAGACCATTCCTGACCCTCACGGTGACACAGGCAGCAGCGCTGCCAAAGGGGCAGGAAAACTATGGACAGAGCACTGATAACCAAGAGCACACAGGCAAGGAGCAGGTCCCAAATCCACTGGTGCCACTGCAGGAACTTCCCAAGGGCAGCCCAGCTGGGACAGGTTCCAGTCTGCTGAGGATAACGAACTACCTGGGTTAAACAGACAGGGGAAGTGGGACAGGTCCCTGTGCCTCATCCTGGACAGTCCTCACAGGGAAGGGGGGAGAAGAGAAAGCCCTTGAGTGCAGCCTCCTGTAGTAACTGTCCTGGCTCCTCTGCTCCATTTCCCTCAGCTTTTCCTCTTTGTTCACTGCCTGGACAACCTCCACCACCACAGCAGTACCAAGGGCTGCACAGAGTCCCACCTCACCTGCTGAGCACCATGCCCAACAGACCTCACACATGGCTCCATGCTAGCAACTATTCCCTCTCCTAAGAGTAACCAGGACAGTCAGGAATTTCCTAAATCCCATATATTAGAAACAAATTGTTCATTTTCAGGCAACACTGACACACGGATCAAATCCAACCCGTGGCACATACTGCAGGTGCTCTGATAGGGTGGCACAGCTACTCAGTTTCAGATGCATATGTTTTTAATATTCCCAGGAAAATAGGCAAAAATACTATCTATCTATCTACAGATCTACAGAACCTGGACACAGATCTGACAAAACAGCCAACAGAGCTTCAAGAAAAAAGAGGAAAGGACAAAAAAACCAGAAAAACCAAACGAAAGCAAAAGGAATCCTTGGCTCAATTGCTGTTACAAAAAGCATTAGTCCTGTTTAAAAGTAGAATTACTCTGGGTTTGTTTTTGTTTCTGTCAAAAATATCTTTTAAATCTACATGTCCAATTCGAATAATCCTTTTGCTTTAAAGTGGGAAAGATAAAGCTCAGGCACTGAGCAAAAGGTGGTTTAAAATTTACGCCTGTAAGAACTTTACGCCTGTAAAAGTCCAGAGACAAAAGAAAAGCATGTGTCACCTTTGCAACAAAAAGGCTGCAAAATCTCAGTTTTATGTAAATCATCAGGCACAGCTCCTGAGGCTTTAAAATCAGGGAATGCTGAAAACCTCAATAGTTCCTCTACTCAAGTGTTGCTCCTGGGCAATGCTGTAATATTCATTAAAGAATCCATTTATCAACAGATACCACATGTCCAAGTTTTCCGGCACAGTTTTTCTGATGCTTCACTGAAAAGGATGCTTTGAAAACATTAAGCTGGAAGGCAAGAATAGGAGATGCTTTCCCTGCCCATTCCACACTATCCATTAGCAACTAAAAAAGCCAAGATTTACACTATATCCTCCCTGATAACGCTGTGCATTGTGCTTTATTTTCCAAGTCATTAGCATGCACAAGAATGACCTCATGGTGAACAGATGCACTTGGATATGGCAGTGATTAGATCAGTCCTCTCAGCAGTCAAGTGTGCCCGTTCCCATTAACTCCTGAGGCGCCAGCGCTCAGCTCGGGGGTTCTCTGGAAAGCAGGAACTCACCCTGGAGAGCACAAACCTCTCGGACAGAATCCTTGTGGTGGGAAAGCTATGACTGGGAGAGTTCTCCTGGAATATCTGGCCCCTTCCACTTGCCAAGGTTAACACCGTGCTTCTGGCTGCTGATTTTGCACAAAAACAGCCCCAAGGAACCCTCACAAGCCACAGAAGCAGTTGAAGTCAGGGTGCTGCTCTGCCCACTTCAGCTTCACCAATTTTTTTAAAGAATACACAAGTATTTTGTTGAATAACTATTTCTGGTTTTGGCTGAGGGAGCAAGAACAGCAGCTTAAAACCTGTCCACTAAAAGGAGAGAAATCTGCAGAGGGAAAGGATGAGAAAAATTCAATAGTGTTGGATTATGGAGGATTTCCTGGGCTGCCTCTCAAACCCAGCCTAATTAAAATACAGCATGTAATGCACCAGTTTAGCAACAAAGGGCTGTATTCCCAGCTTTTGTTCCTAATCTGTACATCCCCTAAATGAGTTTGGGGATGGCCATTCTGCCTACAAGGCTGCACTTTCAATGCTGAAGATATCGGGGCTATCTGTGATCCATTCAGGGAGTTTAAGGCTCTGCTCCTCAAAACAGCAAAGGAGATCAACTGGACAATGTTCCTGCAGAAAACACGGCACCTGCAAGACGAGTGACAGGGAGACTAAGCCAGGGCAAGAAAACCCCATCCCTTGTGAGTCTGGGGATGCATCCGCAGGGGCAGCATCAGAAAACACAAAACATCCAGTTCCAATAATTATATCATAGTCAGCAATACCCCAGTAACATGTCACTGAGAGCTGTGTTTGATTTCCTCCTACATCGTGTCAACTCTTGAGAACATGCTGCACTGTGATAAGCAGCATCCTTACTCCCCGACCCTCTCTTGCTGCCCACATGCGTTCGCAGCACTGACAGGATCACACCTGGAGGGCATTATAAGAATCAGATCAGACGAAAATTAATCTTAAATTTACCTAAGCAGTTTATGCTCAGCAGAATCAGCAGTACCAGCTGGCTTGTACTGCCACCTGTGCCAGCTCCATGCATCCCACAGAATCATCAAGGCTGGAAGAGATCAACAAATCCAGTGGCCAACTCAGCCCCACCATCATCATCCTGAAATTGTGTCCTCCCAGGTATGGGGACCCCAGTGCCTCCCTGGGTAGCCTGTGCTGGTGCCTGACCACTCCTTCAGGGAAAAGTGCTTCTTTTTATTTACTTCTCCCTGACTCATTTTTTCTGTTTCAGAATAGAAAAATGCCCCTCCATATTTCCAAGTGGCAGACAGGTGATTCCTGCAGGTGTGGGACAGGTGGATCTGTGCCTGGAGCAGGCCTGGCTGGGGAACAGCGGAGCTGCCAGGGTGGCATCCAGCCTCCCTGCTGACTGCTGAGGGGCATCTGATGGAAAACACATCCCTCTGGCCACAGCTGACACTGCCCCTGCTCATCACTGACTAAATATGCAGGAGAATCAGCAGGTAAGGTGAGGAGACTCTCTGAAGTGGAGATTCTGACACCAGAAGTCATGGCCAGCCTGCAGTTCATGAGTAGGAAATTAATTCTGAGGCTCAGAACTCTGAAAATCAGGACCTGACTGGGGGAGGCTTTGCACTTAAAAGCAATTAAAATAATGAAATCATACCAGGTACTCCTGATTTAACAGTGTTCTGAAATCCTCAGCTACTGGGAGACACATTAACTGTCTTTGGTATATACAGCTCATCCTTCAGAAAGTGGGGCTGTGGAGGAGTCTGCCCTGTCAAACTACATCTGACAACACCATGTGCTAACAACAACATGATAATGAAACACAACTAGGCACAGAGCAAAACGTTTAAAACAGATCACTATATCTGCATTTCTATTTGCTGATACGTTGGCAGATAAACGATTCAAGTGCTAACAACCAACCCTGGGCACGCCCCATGCTCCTATTGAAATGGGTAATTTTTTTTGTCTCAGATGTATAAAAGAATTTAATGCACAGCTGTTCTACTTTTTAATGTAGGAAACATTAATCAAAGCTTTAAGTTATAAGTTTTCCTAGCGTTGTTTAGTATTCCAGTTCAGCAGAGATCAATACATCCATCCAGTGTTCCCTGACGCCTCTCCAGGACGAAGAGATGCGATTATGTAAATGGCCCTGGCTTCCTCCCCTCCTGCCAGCGCTTATCTCCAAAGCCTTCTGCCTGCTGCTCCTGGCCACCACTGCCCGGCCAGCACAGGCCTCTTATCTCCTCACAAAGCTCCAAGCACACTAGGATCGTAGGATCGGAATCAGCAACGCTAGACAATGCTGCATGGCTGGTTTTATTCCTAAGTGATTTATGTGAGCAAATTTAATTTCTTCCTTCAGTGTTTCAGTTTAGATGGAAGATATCTGCTAACAATTTGGGTTAAAGAGAAATGGAGCAGATGTCCTGCAACGTTTATACAGGCTGGAAATAATCTATTCGACAATCCAAAAGAGAAGCAGGCAATGATTAGAAAGTGCCAGTATCACCCCTAGGAGTGTCAACGATGGATTAAGGAATCTTTGTTAAGAGTCCAGCACACGGTGACCAGATACTTTCTGGATGCTGGAAAAAGCCACATTTTGAAGGCACTAGAAATGTGCATTTCAGAGCCAAAGCTCCCTTTTGGGAGAGGTTCACTTAAACTCAATCAAACCAGCCAGGCAGCAATTTTGACTGCACACTAACCTAACTCTCCACAAGGCACATAAGGAATAAATTCCCCGAGTTTGGCACAATGCTGTCACCTCTCAGCAGGCCGATGACTGACAAGCACTGATGTGTGCTTGCGCACAAGCACACACACGCGCGCACACACACACACACACCTCACATACACCCACGCCCCCATCACAAACCCCAGAGGCTCCAGGCCAGGTGCTGCAGGGCAGCCTGCAGTGCGCTCATCCACACTGACGGGACACGCCCACATCCCGCACGCCGCTGTGATTCCCTAACAGCACCCAGTTCCTGCGTTTCTTGTGCATTAATCCCTGACCCTGGTAGCTCAGCAGCATAATCCCCATTTAGCATTAGCAGCAGCTTCCCCTGCGAGGAATTATTTTTGATAAGTGAGCCCCAATTCAGGCCTTGCTTTTGAACAACATATTCCCAGCTCAGCAAGAACCCAGAGTCCTGAATGAGCCCGAGCCTATCACTGCGAGAAAGTTCATTAACCTTGCCGAAGTTGGGGGTTAACAGGATAGCTGAAGAAAGGAGCAGTGTGAATAGCTCTGATGCAAAACAAATTAAAATGAATGTCATCATTCCTTTTGATATTCATTAGTTGATTCGGGGAAAGAACAGTCTTAAATTTGCAAGCATTTATCTACAAAAAACAGGTGTACATCTGCTGCTCAAGTGCTTCTTGGGGCTACAGAGAAGAATAATGTGCAGAGACTCACCAGTTCCACCGAGGGAGTAGCTAGGAGAGGGAGAGAAGACCTGAGCGGCAAAATCCTCAAACGTCATCACTTCTTTGTGGTTCTGGATGATGGCTTCGAGGTACAGAGCTCTCTCCTCATAGCTGCAATGCCCCATTAAGGAAAGGTGTGTGCAGAACTCAAGGCTGTCCCACAGCGTTCCCCAAGCACCAGCTCCCAGCCCCACATCCACACTGACTGGGCTGGAACGTGCAGGGAACCAGACCAGAACTGCCCAATGATTCTGAATGGGAGCGACAAGGAAAGGATACATTCAGGGCTGGAAATTCAGGGTAACACCTTTTGAGCTTCCTGACTGAAAAGCTGCTGAGCACGGGAGCAAAGCCCCAGATTAAAACCCACCATCACAGGCAGGCTGTAGCACTATGGGAAGCTCCTGGCACACAGTATTTCTGTTCCAACAGTAACTAGACTGGAGAAAAAATTTACAGGACAGAGGGATACAACCCCCCCACATTCATTTGATCACTGGACTTCTTAGAAGAAATTAAGTACAATAAGCGCAATTCCAAAAGCGTGATGGTTATATTTAGGGCAGGTGCTAGAAGGTACAACCTTATGTATCCCAAATAAATGATGCACACTGGACAAACCCAGCCCACAACTTGCATGCATTATGGCCTGAATAATGCAGACAACAAAGCAAGTTAACATCGAGACTATTGCCTTTTAATTAAAACTCGGCAACCTGGAACACACAGCATTCAAATGTGTAATCAAAAACCAGTCACCAATAAAACTTACAAGCGTAACAAGCTGAATCAACTTTCCAGCTGTCTTAATAGGACCCCTGCTTGCAGCAGCCTTTCACAGCAGAGAAAGCAAATCTTCCCCTTTTGTGCACAGCTTCTGTCTGCTCAGAAGGTGAATCATACACTTCCAATAACAGGATAACGCCTGGGACAAACCTACAATGGGCTGGAGAGTCTCACGTATGACTTTATGAATTAGGGCTTGCAGGAGACAGGATGACATCTCATTCTCTGTTTTCTCAGTGAAAACAAAAGTTTTCAGCGCCTCATTGTGTTTCTGTTATGGGGAAATGCACTTGAGCTCTGCAAGGCTGTTCGGTGGGAGCAAAGGCCAAGCTGAATTTAGAAATTAGGAGCAGGAGAATAACACCAGTGAAAACAGAATGCAGGTGAGGGTATTTAGAATTGAAAAGCATTACTAATTAATATTGAAGTGCCATTTGTGACTTGCAGTACATTAACACTCTGAAACACTAAAAAAAGAAAAAAAATCAGAGTAAAGCAGTGCTTAAAGCCAGGAGCCAGGAGACGATGGTCTAGTGTCGACCTCGTAGGGGATAAGCAAAGCACATCTTCATTGCACGCGAGTTCCTGCAGGCCTAGTGGCAACAAAGGGAAGAGAAAGAAAGGAAGAATTTTGCTTTTAACGCTCGCAAAGGATGATTGATATGTGATAAATCTTCTTATAAACTTCCCGTGGAAGCCTGAAGAAAGAAAATCAATAGCCAGCATTTCAGCGTTTGCACCTGCTGACAGCGTTATTTGCTCAGTTTTCCTCCCTTGCCTGAAGCCCGGGAGAACGAATTCCTGACAGCGCCAGCCCTCGGCATGCGGGGCTGCCTCCCCTTTATGGGCTGAACTCCTGATGACTCTTGTTAATGAATAGGCTGCCAAACTTCCTCGGAGAGGAGGCACACGCCTGGGCCCAATTCTAAAGGGACTGACGGATGCCATTCACTCTTCATTATGGAGATGCTGATTCCTCGGCGCTCGGCTGTTGCCAAGGCCGTGCGGAAGCGCGATGCCGGGGGAGCGCCGGCCAGGGCCGGCTGAGGCTGCGCGCCCGTCTGGCAACAGCCCCTCCGACACGGAGCTGGCACGTGCTGGCGCAGCGGGAGCGGACCCAGGCGTGACAAATTGCTGAAAGGGCCCAGCGACACCGGGAGCTGGCGACCACCTGAGCCTGCGGGCCGGCCGGCAGCGCTCGATTCATCGCCCGGCCCCGGCCGGTGCTGCTCGTGGGTTTCCAAACAGGAGGAGGGGAACGAGAAAAAGCTTTTCATGCTCTGCCTGATAATGCCCTGCTGGGTCCCGAACGGCCCTGCACATCTCACACAGCAGCACACCCGAGCACCGCGCCGGGCTGCCCGCTTCTGATAAATGCTGCACGGAAACACAGCGAGGAGACGCTGCCCAGGTTTGCTCTGCACCCAGTAAAATCCTATTGACGAGCTGGAAGGAGGATGCTGCTTACCACACAAAAGACTGTGAAAAACCGCCTGGACAAACAGCTGAGCAGCCACAGGAGAAGGAGCTGAGGAACAATATTCCAAGATCTGGAGAACCCTGCAGATAGACCAGCGCTTTGGAGGCACCCAAGGAAGACCCCAGCTCGGCATCTCTCCTGCACACTGAAAAGCCAAAACAGCGGGTGCAGATACCCCCCGTGCAGTGAGGCCTAGTACCGCCCACCCCAGCTCCACTCGCCAGGCAACTTGTCTTGGTGCACTCCCCGTGTCCCTCTTGGGCTCCCCAGAGCAGCGGGAGCACAGCAGCTCCTGCCATATGGGCAGCGAGCGGGATGCCCGTGCTCGTTTGTACTCACAGCTTCATCAAAAGAGAATTAAGTGACTGCAGCAAAGTGATATTAAACTCCTTGCTATCTCTGTTTTGCTTGGGGAGAACAGTTGGGATTCATTTAAAAAACTGAAATTTTACTGAAGTTTAGGAATTGAATGTGGAGGCATCATGCACAAGCTGTAAAAACCCCTCCACATCCTGTAAAAATAGCATAACGAGTTTTCCTATTTATCGCCCTGTAGGAACGTGTAGGATTCCGAAAATCCCTGGAGCAATACTTCTATCAGAGCTGCCCCACAGAAACATTCTATGCCTTCAGCCTAAGAGACAAGCACAAAATATCAGTGAGTTACAAACATTAGAATCTCACACTGAACCTCTTTAACCAGACCTTTGTGTCACGGCTCTCCTGTGAGCTTTGGGCAGAGCCCACCTGACACCAAGGTGCCCCCATCACCAAGCAGAATTTTGATCAAGTACCACATAAACTACTGGTTTAAAAATGCAACCCATAGATCAGCAACCCCCCAGCTCTGAGCAGGGCCAGGAGGGAGCCGCGAGTGCCTCAGTGGCTTTCCTAGAGCAGCCTCAGAGCTAGAGTACTGCAGGCAACACACAAATCCACTGCTGCAGCAGGCCTGTCTGCAGAGGATGGGCTGTGAGCTTGAACCCTACCCTGGATGGGCAGAAAACTGGACAGCGGGCTGCCCTGATTAACTAAGCCCTCAGTTATCTGGGGGCTCAGGGCGTCCCCTGAGATCTGCAGATAAATTGAGTTATATCAGACCCTCGAAGGAGCTGATCAAAAGCTCCTCTTTTAATATGTACGGCAATTTGACCCACCCCTCCACGGCTGCATTATTTTACCTTTTGCTTCTGTCAAGGCAAAACTCCAGAGCAAAATGGTTCAGACAGACATAAACAGGTTTGGTTTCTTCATTTCATATGAAATAATGACATTGAGAGCCATGGCAAAGTGTGAATTACTGATCATGAATGTATATAAAACTGTGGTACAGCAGGAATTTAGCTCCTATTTGAATACAGCAATCAAATCTTAATACTTGAATATTATGAGCTACTAGTAGTGTTTTATCAGCATATCAATTATTTTAACATTTCAGCCACACAATAAAGGCTGTTTGAAAAAAACTCCAACACATTAAAATGTGAACATCAGCTATTTGTAATAAACCACAGCATCTTACAGCAGCAGGATGACCTGCAAAGTGAAATACACAGGACCTCCTTCCAGATGGAGGATGAAAAGAAGACAAAAGGCAGCTTTTGAAAATTCACCAGAGAGGCAGGTACCAGCCAGCACTCGGCTCTCACCCACCAGCATCGCTTCTATGTTTAACCTCTACAACACAGAGCCAGTTTCAGACACACCGTTTCAAATATAATGGCCTTGAAAACCTTTAAAGTCCTCATAATCTGGGTTCTGCAGGTGACCTGAGCCATCCCATGGCCAGGATCTGCCCATTGTTTCTCTCCCTGCACACACCCCCCCCCCCCCCCCCNTGATGAGAAAAGAGGGAATATAGAGGATGATGACTCCAACAGATCCTGAAAATACGGAACTTTTGTTTATTAACCTCAACCCTGTGCTGGCCTCAGGCAAAACTCTCAGGGCCCCATCCCTGATGATGGTAATGGCCAGCCCATCCTGCCCCACACTACTGTTTGAAAATAAAAACATTTTGGCAGCATTTATACACTCTGACCAATACATGGAAAGATCAGTGCGCTCTGCTGACACAGCAGGCAAAAAAAAGACAGGAGTGTTTGTGGACAGGCTGGGGAGAAGTGCCTGGCTGCTCTCCATAGCCCAAGGGTCGTGTCAGCACCACAGGGCACCAGTCCCATGACTGGCACCCAGGACACCGCTGGAGTCCATGGAGAGCAATTCGTTGCAATGCCTGTTCCTCTGGCTCCAGAAGGACCCTAATGCAGACTGCTGGCATGGACCTGCTGCAACTCTCATCTGCAATGTGCAACCCCCACCCAGAGAAGGGCTATCAGGGCATCGGGCCAGTGGAGAAACTCAAAGTATAGAGGTAGACAGCTCTTTCCAGCCCAACAGACATCAAGGCTGGCTATATGTCCACATGCCAATTCCCTCTCTGCCCAATTAGGGAAACCTGCAGAAAATCTTTAAATTTACTATTCAATGCAAGAAACATCTATTTCAGTTTCCTCCTGATTGAATCACAGGGCCCAAAGACGGTTCACAAAAAGGGTTTGCTCCTGACACCGCAACAGCCGTTTGGAAAACAAACAAGAACATAAATATTTGGGACTTACCAAAGCAGAATAAAGCCAGGACCATAAAACTGAGATTAGCAGAGATGTATTGGCTGATGACCTTTTTGCATCTAATTGTCCTCCCCAGCTCTGAAGAGGATGGAGTTACTTTGCTTTTAAAATGTGGTGCTAGGCAGTTTTGTTGTGAAATTCAATTTGCTTGATTTGGCTCGCCATTGTTTACGGTCTAGTGACTGCCACCACCGCACGAATTTCACCGAGAACTTTTGGGGGAATTTTAGTAAGGTATATCCTTCATTGAACAGGTGCAATTAAACTGTACCTGTCAGCTACCACAGACTTACGTGCTTTTTATAAACCAAAGCATCCGAGATGGAAACTTTCCAGTGACACCTGCCTTAAATTGGTCCATGTAACTTGTGAGACGCACACGAGCCGAGACTGTGCAACCGATGGGGGTCTGTGGGCCCCCTCTCTCCTTGGCCAGCCTCTGTCACGGCCATCTGTCCATGCAGCAGCCGGGGGAGCCAGGACTCCCTTGGCGGAGCAGGGCTGGCCTGTGCCAGGGCTGCTGTTCCTCCTCCTTATCCAAAACAGGCAGATGATCCTCTGCTGCCAAAACCAAGAGCTCATCCTCTCTGCAGCATAATTTTCTGCTGCTGTGCTACCAATTGCACAGACAGGCAGCCCTCTGTGCTGAGGGAGATAGCTGGAGCCCAGAATGCCCTGGTGCAGAGGAGACACGGCTCTCCCTGAGAGCAACAGGTACAGAGAGGTTTGCAAAGGGATTCCTCGTTTGTGGAGCATTTGCCTGGCGCCTCAGCACAGCACCTGGAGCTCTGCCACCTCTGTCCCTGCCGTGGAGCCTGGGTCCCTGCACAGGATCATAAAAGAACCTCGGTGCTGACTGATGGAGATAGGCCTCAGGTCCCAGAGAACCCACAAGCGCTCCAAGTCACAGGGCACGCTGCCACAGCATTTCACAGCGTGCATGGAGTGATGTGGCAGCTCCCTTGCAGATGGTCACCATTAATTGCTTTAAAGGGGAAAGTGCACAAAACAACAACAGAAACATGTTTCACACGGTTTCAAAGCACCTCTGTGGAAATCAAGCAGTATAACAGCAAAGCCATACTGAAGGTGCCCTGAGGCAAAAGGCTCCAGCTCACGCTTGTCTGTGCGGAGCCCTGTGCCGGCGCTTGGCTCCTGACACTGTTGGGCAGCGCATGGCCCAAGGTGTGCTGCAAGCAACTGTCTGGCAGAAGCACTCACCTGCCGCCCTGGGACAGCAAGAAGATGTGGCACATTAGTCATACCAAGTGGCTTTGGGGGGAGAATCCTGCATTTATTATGAATAAGGTAGAAAACAAGCTTTCATCTTAATTTCTGAGCACTCATGCAGGCAGGAAGCCCCCAGGAGCAGACACACATACCATTACAGACCAACCACTCCACAGTGGCAGCAAAGGGACAGTGAGTCTCCCCTGCTCTCATACCCTCTGTACTCTGACAGCACTTGAGCTCACCCCTACCCCAAAGCTTTGTAATTCTACCAGAGTCCCTGCAATGCTCTCCTCCCAGGTAGTCCTGTTTGTACACAGACCTGCTCTGTTGAAAAAAGAAAACTGGACCTGAGCCTCATCCCCTTTATTCACTTTGTTCCCAATAAGCATGTTCCTCATATGTACAGAGGTGACAAACCACACACAATTGTGCCTAAAACATGGCACTGTACGTTTTGCAACCAGTCCTCTGCCCATCCAAGGTCCAGTCAACCACTGCACTGCTGATATAGCTTGGATGAAAATATTTCGATTACAGTGATGAAGGAGCCCTGACTGGTAACTCATTCTGCAGGGCACACCAAGAAGCTGCTTATGACAGAGTTCTGTATCGTGACACCTGGCCAGCAAATTAGTGAGGCATGATTCTCCCCCATACACTTTCTCTGGAAGTAGCCATACAGTTCCCTACTCAATCCTGAGAGATAAAGGGACAGGAGTTGCCCAGGTCTAATTAAAATCCACCTTTCCAGTGCCCCAGAGCAGAGATGTTGAGCTCCTCTCTCCTGAGGGCACTGGGGAGAGCAAGAATCCATGCTAGGATCACTGCGAGCCACTCAGTCAGGATCCGTGCTGCGTCCACTGTGAAATTCCAAGTGGAGCTCACAGGCATCCAGCCAAACTCCAGAGCCCAAGGTGGTGGAGCCAGGACAGTTGGGCAGTGAGATTCTCCCACCATAAGTGTAGAGGAGCTGCTGGGGGATGCTGGGCCGGCTACACCTTCCTATCCTGTACCCAGACGTGCAGGAAAGGCGCAGACTTGCCCACAAGGTTTGTGAGTTTATTTTATGAATTATATTAGTTGGTGACAAAATGCTGCTGATATTCACTTAATATCTTAACACTTTATAATTAAAAAAAAAAACAAAACAAAAAAAAAAAGCCCAAAAGAGCAAAAGACAGAGGGTAATAAAGGTTTTTGAACTGGTGGTGTTATGCTTTGGTCATTGCCTATACACAAACACACAGACTTACAGTGTCTCCAGTTTAACAGCCATGTACATTTAACATTCCTACACTTATTGTCACTCCACTCCCCAAACAGAAGGATATTCTAAAGCCAGAAATGTCACCAAAAGGGTTCACATGCCACATGAGATCTGCACCTAGAGACAAGGAACAGGTCAAGCTCCATCACAGCAGTATCCAGGTGAAGGTACAGTTGAGAATCTCCTGGGATAATGCCATACTCAAAACCATTCAGAACCTGAAGGTGCCAGCCTCTGCAATTCCCAGCTTTGAACCTAAACCAGGGCGAAGGAGAGATAATGTCAGACTTGTAACTCAGAATTCACTGCAGAACAGCAGAACAGGGCAATGACATCGCCTACACAGTCTGTGCTGAACAGAGTAGAGTCCCACTTAGCTGCACATTTGCATCCATAACTTCTGAGGCAGCTGCAGCCTCACAATCAGCTGAGATTATAGTCACTACAGACCTGCTGGGGAAAGGCTGCACTTCGAGGTTCTGAACATTACAAATGCTACCAAAGTGGGAGACAGATGCAAGGAGAGGTCAGCAGAATACTATCATCTGTATGAACGTGGACAAGAAGGAAATGCCTTTCTTGATTTTATAAATGAAATTTACCAAAAATGGTGATTTGGTTGGTTTTAAATCAGTCCTTCTGCCCCCAACAAGCAGCAAGGTGTCTACTGAGCTGAGCTTGTCATAGAGGAAGCAGTAAAAAGCCCTGTAAGCTTAGGGGAGGTAACAAATGCCCTCTTCCACTGCTTATGGAATGTCACACTCACACAAAGATTTGATTTTTTGATGTTCAACAGTGATGCTTCCACATCTTCAAAATTAAAAGTTTTCCAAATGTAAATCCCTGGAAAGCTTAATTACTCTGAAAATACTATTTTTACGAATTTTACAATCTGTGAAGCAGTTGTAAATACCTACAAGTTGGGGTTTTTGTTTCTTTTTTAAAGAGAATGTGCCATAAAATTGTTAACATATAGTCTTAAAAAAATTAATTGTGCTGCCATTCATGGGGTGTGATTCCCACCCCCTGGAATGACTGCAATGACACTGAGGTGGCTTTGTGTGCCCAGGAGACCAGCCTCACTGAGCTGCTGCTGAGCAGCACAAAGACAGAGGGATTCCTGGAATCATATGGAATATAAACACATACACCAAATGAATTTGTTCCTAAAAGAAGCTCAATTCATTTAGTTCTAACTGAATCACAGACAGTGGAATGACATCTCAGAAAGGGGCCTTGGATATAACTGATGGACTGTCAAACTCACTCATTAAGGAACAAATCTTTTTAATTTACAAATATATTTTCTCACCTACTAAATGTTACCAAACCCTGTCACTTTGATAAGAGTATGATGATCTGGCAGCTACAAGCAGAACAAAATATAATTACGCAAAATAATTTTGCCCCTTCTAGTTTATTACAGATCTTTTCATTATTTCTGGGTCTAACACTAAATGGCTCTATTTCAGGTCTATTATAGTTGGTAATTTACATTTATTACAATCAGGGACAGGTAACTGGGACTTATTATCACATCCAGTATGAGTGACACGAAAAGGACTTGTTGCTGCAGTGAGACAGGCTGGGAAATCGCGTGATGTTAGAGGGTAGGAAGGAAGAACGAACAAATTTGAGAATGCCCAGCAAGAAACCAGCAGGGATGTCCCAGCTTTAAATTAGAACCAATACAGGATGACAGAGGTTCAAAATTACCACCTGACATATTTGTGGCTATTACAAAGCAGGGGCTGAGCAAGGGCTGCCCTGGGCATGGGGCTGTGGGTGGCACATGGGGACAAACAGCTCCCGGGTGTGACTGAGCGCTGGAGGCTGCAGGGACTCAGCGGGGGCTCCGTTTCCCAGGGTCCCTTTCCACACTGTACCTGTGCTCCCGAGCAGGTCCCTGCAGCCACACTGATCATCGGCCAACACCGTACAGCAACACCTGGTGCTGCCTCCAGCCGGGCCCTGCAGCAGCTGAGGCCAGAGCTCCCTGCCAGGTGGCTGCACTTCAATTACACTGGCTGGCATTGTAGGGTTAACAAGGAGCACGGGGAAATCTTTTATTCATATAACACAGAATGCCTTTTGTTGATCTTTGAATAATGTTGCTTAAAATCCATTAAATGAACGTACCCTTTCAACAAGACAGCCTGCAACAGGTAGAGCAGTGCACACCCACTGCTGGCTGCACCAGCAAAACGGCATACCCAAAAGCACATGATTAAGTCAGCATTTAAAATAACATTTTTTTCCCCTTGAAAGTGACCTCCCAGAAGGGGAGCTGGATTCCACTTTCATGGCACAGCTCAGCCAGCGTATGTGCTGTGATGGCTCCCCGTTTTCCCAGGGGAGTAAATTAAAATCCTGGGGCATGTTTATGAAATCTGCTTTTTTTTTAATCTGTGAGGTGGGGGGTGTGAGTGAAGAGCAAGCAGAACTGAAAATGTGACTCCTTCACAAAAAAGCAAGTCAATTAATTGATTTCACTGCTGTTAACGTCTTGTAAATGCTCTACTGTTTCTGAAAAAAATTCCCCAGAAGTTTCAAGTAACTCAGGGTGGCCATGAAGTCTTATCATTACAATTAATTACAGGGCAAGTTCCTGAGTGAGCGCTACAACACACCTTAAACAACCAAGTTCTAAATCCAAGCAGAAGAGAAATGATGGTGGAAGTGGAGAGAGAGCACTAAGGAGAGCTGCTTGGCTGGCTGCACGCCCAAGCTGACAGCCTGCTTTAGCACGCAGGACTGGCCAGGTTCAAACCAGCTCTGTACAGGAGTGAGAATGAGACTAGAAACCAGGCTATTGCATACAGGCATATATTGTATAAAGGTATTAACACACAGGGGAATGGGAACAGAAGTGCTGAACCCCAGAACAGCACAAAAGAAAAATTCCTGCCTATAGGAATAAATATGATAGAAACAAGGAGTGACAAAACACAAGGTGGTCCCAAAGAGCAGCTGAGGTGCTGCTGGAGCCCTTCCCAGTTTGGGGCATTCTGTGTATTCAGGTTAAAAGCCACTGAAGAGCAGAGTAGGAGCAGAGCAGGCTGAGGCTGAGGCTGGGCTGGGGAAGCTGCACCTCACCAGCTGGGAGGTGCAATGATCTGTGCTTGTGTGAGGCCTCCGAGGTACTCACAAGGTTGCGGTCACATGGATGCACCAGGGAAGAGCATCGGTGAGCAACTGAGCTGTGCAAGCACTTAAGGCCATGCACTCCTGCATCCCTGAGGTGTCTGGGTTATGGAGCACCCACTTCCACCACAATGAGATTACAGCCGACTCACAGAGCAGCAGCACTTTGTTAAAACGGACAATTAATCTGATTTGAGATGGCAAATGAGCGAGCCAGAGCTGCTGCACAGACAGCTGTGATGGGGGAGGAAACCTTGCAGGACAGTCACCGGTCCCTGTGAGCTGGCGCAGGCAGGAGAGGTGGATGGCAACTGGTGACAAGTGCACTGCTCGGGTCGTTTCTCCAAGGCCACCGAAAACCTGCCCCGGAGCCCCTGGTGACAGCCCTGCACCACTCTGCTCCGCACAGCCTCTTCCATCTGCTTCCTGCCAGGTCCTTCTGACATGTCTCATTCTGCAGCCAGCACAGAAACGCTCCTTTGTGAGCTGACCGCAAATCACTGCAGAGGCCGACCCTTCCCCGGCACGTGCCTCCAAGCACTGTCTGCAGCTCCAGAGAACACATAAAGGACCCTAGCGAAGTGTGTGTGCCTGGCAGCTTGGTCTCTGGTGCCCAGGGGATGCTGTGCCCAGGTGGCACAGCTCCCCACAGACCCAGCCAGAGCACAAACCCGGGAAGCCTCCACTGAAGCACATCACCTCCTCAGTGTTCACACTGCTGCTTCCAGCCAGTGCCCTTTAAGCTAAACTTCTCAAGTCCTTTGACATCCTTAACTGCTGAGTCATGTCAGGTATAAAAGGAGATCATGAGGATCCCAAAGAGTAAGGCAGGTAGCACAGGATGAATTTTTAATGAAGCATCAGAGTTAGTGGAAGAGGAGAAGGGGAATATGCAGGATGGCAATCCAGGGAAGAAGCTACGCAGCAGAGACTCTGCATGCTACCGTCATGTTTTCCTGCATTCAAGTTTTATTCCAGGTTTTATTTAACTTACTGTCTCAAATTTCACCCAGTTTGAAAAGGAAGGCTTTTATCATTCAATTACCAACGAATCCATCTTCTGCTGAACACAACCAGCGCTGCACTCACTCCTGCCTAGTTATGCACTATCTCTTCTGATACTCATATTCTGAGTATCCATTTCTTCCCAGTCAATTACAAAAGGAGAATTGGTGTCTTTTGGCATAAGAAAGACTGTTCAGAGCTGCTCATTCTCCACACACCTTTGTCACTACAACTGTCACCACCCATATTAGGCCCCTGCTACCTCAGCTCAAGCTGGTCCTGGGAGCAGCCTGCAAAAGTTTATCCATTAGCTGGAAAATGCCCACTGCAACCCAAGATGAGCCCATCCAAATAATTTCACTTGCCAATTAACTTTGGAAACATACAATAGCCTTGTCTTGGGTGTGATTTCAGAGCCTACAGCACCTCTTGCACTGTCAAGCTTTCCAGTTTGGACCTGAGGCGTGTGACTCAGTGTAACCACAGGAACACTGGCATGCAGAAGTGGGGTATTGGATATTAAATATTTGGCTTTTTTGGTGACATCTCTCCTCACTCCCTGCCCTGGTGTTTATCTATGCAGGCACAGTGCTATCTGATCCTCCCAGACAATGCCGGCAATATCGCTGCAGATGCTGCTACCTTGTGCAGGGTTGGGCTCGGGGCGTTTGAATCAGCCTCTCTAAAGCAGACACTGCTCTGCAGCCCAAAACAATGCCCAGCACTTCGCCATGAAAAGAGAGAAAGTGAACATTAGCACATCAAAGGCCCCTTTCTGAAAGAAGAAAAATTGCACGATGCACACTTTAATCTTTCTGACAATCTATGCATGGCCTGAGCTGAATTCTATTTTTCACACAAATGGGAATGCTCGATACCAGCACGTCTGAACCAACAGCAACAAGAACAGAGAAACATGAGCTAGCACAGACTTTGAACTTTTAAAATATGGATTAACACGCAATAATATTTAACAGCTGATAGAACAACATCCCTCTTCTCTCTCTTAATAAACCCAAATAACATCAAACATTTTGCAGGCCACATACAGAAAGACTGCTAAAAATATTTTAATCTGAAAATAAAAAGAAGTTAGCATTAAACAAAACACAGGCAATATTAAAATCTTAATGTAAATGCCTACTGTATAAAATCAGGTACCTGACAGAGAACGGCCTTAAGAGTAATTCCTTTAATTAACACTTCCATTTAGCTAACTAAGGGTGGAATGGGACCCCTGCTTACAGATTTAAAAGAAAATATTGCTAAGATATGTATACAGCAGAGATTTCTGCCCGTCAGTCTCCTCGCAGTGGGAGGACTCACATCCATCAGCACATCAACAGCACGGTCTCACCAGAGAGGGGCAAGAGGTCCCTCCGCTCATTCCTTCACTAGGATGCCCTGCTTGCTGCTCAAGCCTCACCAAGGTTATCTGCACATTTTTTTCAGCTGAATTTGACGGAGTCCAAATGCTTGTGAAGAGCAGGAGAGGGACTGCCCGGGAACAACATCCCAATTTTCTTCAAGTAAACAGAACTGCATCCCCTAAACATCAGTAATGGAGTGGTATGATTTACGCACACACCGTAGTAAATGCACATGCTGAATGGATTTGTTCCTAACTCAATCTCAGCCAGTGGAACAATGTCTTGGAGGAACTTTAACAAGATTCCAGCCTTGAACTTGCAGAACACCAGCAATGGAGAAAAGGCAGCACCATGGCCAAGCCTCACTCACCTGACACTCTGCACACAAATGAGCACATTCCCAGACAAAACACCTGCACTTCCAAAAAAGCTTGAGAAAAATCCCATTTTTCTTGCAGATCTGCCAGCAACTTAAAATACTTCAAGTCCCAAAAAGGAGCAGAGGAGGACATGTGGATTTGCCAAATGGACTGTTTGAAATGTGGGATCAGCAATAAGGTGAAGAGCTGGCACAGAGAAATACTGGAAAAGGAATTAAATGTAGCTGTTTTGGAAATCTCTCCACAGAGAAGTCTGCCTGTGCCTTGGACACCCACCATACCACAGACCAGCACACTGAAGTGCCACAAAACCAGGGGCTCTCTGCGCTCATTTCACAAAAACCATCTGCGATTTACATGTGTTGCTAAACATGGCCCCAGGCCCAAGACCTTTATTTCCCTTCATATTTTGCTTCTCCAGGATACAGCCTTGCTCAAAGCACCAGCTAAAATGCATACTGGAGGAGGAAAGAATGGCTGGACCGGACAGATGGTCGGATGCTGAAAGGGATTTTGAGGGAGTTGAGTAGTATGACTTAATTCTTGTCCTGAATATTGAAGGTAAACACAGATCAATCCAAATGAGGCAGAGCACAGCTACAGCCCTACACCACCGTGCTGTGTGTAAAAACCAGCAGCAGATCACAAATGCAACAATGCAAAAAAACCCCAACATTTTCTTTAAACTCCTGCCACTGGAAATACTGCCACTCCTGTCTGCTCAGTAAACAGAAATTGAATGACTTCTTTTAAAATGCAATGATTTATTCCCTGCACACAGATCACTGACTCAGCATGTTACTGCACAGTCAGAATGCTCAGAGGTCAAGCAGAGAAACTCTCAGTGCTCAGGAGCTTGGGTCCTGCTGATTTCTCCCTGTTCTAGACCACAACAGTCTCTCTGATAACTCCTGCATCAGCGGTGGATTCTGCTCCATCCTATAAACCTCCTCATAGTGAATGCTACATAAAACTAACAAAGCTGTCCCAGGCTTGATACTGAAAATGTAACAAAAGGATGAAACATGAGGTCGGGAAAACGTGCATCTGCAGGTATCATGTTTCTAATGTTCTTCCAGTAAGTACTAACATGAAAAGTGAAAAGTGAAACTTTTGGGTTACTGATCTCCGTATGCTTTCTTTAGCAATACAAGGGAAGATTCAAAGCCATTGGTTTGGGCAATAAAGAACACTGGAGTCCATGTGAGGCATCTGTTTGCAAACTCCAGCTTCACAGATACTGTAATTGATATACAAAGTGGGAACAGAAAGTAAAATCTCTCCACTTTGCTTTCCGAGATCCCAGGACTTTGTGTGTTGACTTTTGGGATTCCAAATTGCACGTTGCTGAGGCATTTAAAACAAATGGAAACGCTGGCATGCAAATCCTATTCAGCAACTTGAGAATACTGAGGGCTTTTACAAGGCAAAGAACACGTTAAAAGTTCATTAATTAACCAGTGCTTGGGAACAGATGGAATGGCTATCTGGGCTCTAATTACTGTAAGTTGGGACAGAGGTTCACAGACCTTAATGAGGTCAATAAAATGAATGATTACACATCAATCACAATTAGAGAAATCTGTAAGATGAGCTGAATTATCATGGCAACAAGTCATAAAACACAGGAGCACAAAACCCAACAGGCTCTGCAAAAGCCTAGAAAGAAAAGGTTTCTGAATTCAAACAGTTCTCCGGAACTGAAACAATCCCTCTCTCCTGCCAGGCTTGGGGAGTTAATGATGAGGGCTGTGCTGTCCCCTCGGCAGCCCAATGCAGGGCAAGGGATTACTCAGACTGGCACGTGTGGGTGTAACTGCTATTCCTATAACTCCAAACCTTCAGATAACAGAGACTTGTATTTAAAAATTAAGGACAGAAAAATATCCCAGCCACTTCCATTTCTTACCACCAGAGCTGCCTGTAGGAAATGGTGTTTTCAGAGCCTCAAATTTCCCAGCTGCAGGAGAGGCTGGCAGTGGGGAGAGGAAGGTAGTGGGGTGGACACAGAAATTCAAAGTGCAGAGCTCCATTAATTTATGATCTGGGGAGTGCCTGAGCATCAGCTTCAGGGCTTGTTCTCCAAAGTGTTCTGTGCTTCTGTGATCCTGCCTGCACTGCCACACTGCCTGAAGGGTCCCAGCCTGGCAAGCACAGCCCTCACAAGCCTCCTTTCAAAACCAAGCAGCCAATCAAGGTCACAGGGATGGCATAAGTTCAGGAAAGAGCTTTCAGGAGCACAGAAAAGCAAAGGGCTTAGGAGCTTGAGCTCTCTCCCTAAGTTGCAATGGATTCACTGTCACAGTACACTTTTGGTGTCCAGGCTTCACAGTACTGAGATGCTGAGCTAACCCCAAGCTTGTTACGCAGGTAACACTAAGATTTCAGGGGAATAACTGCTCCCTGAACAACAGTGCTCTGCCCAGCTTGAAGGTGGGCTGGGGAAGGCCTGTTTTAGCTATGGAAGACAACTGTAGGCCAGCAAGGTGTTAGATAATCCACAGTCTCATGGGTGAAAATCAGCCAGGTGGATGACCCTAAAGAGGTGCCACAAATCCAGCTGTTCAGCACAAGTTACAGTTACAGGGTCTCCAAAAAAACTGGCCCAGGCCAATTCAGATAAGTATTAAAACCCAGAAAATTACCTGATTTTGTTTAACAGAAAATACTGTACATGCACTAGATTGTTACTAACATTATGTTTAAGAAATCACCAAAAGCCATCTGCTCCTGTTTAAGTACCAGAACCCTGACAGTTAATCACATTGGGAAATATACACATAATTATGATGCTGAGGAAAAAAAAAAAAAAACAAAACCACACAAATTCAATATGCCAGCCAAAAACCTGCTACAGAAAAAAGCTTTCTGCTATTCCTCTCACTTGACATCACCATGTTCATGCCCTCGGTAACAGGATGGCTTTCAAAGCTTAACAAGTGCAGGTAGAGGGGAATCCTTTCCTCTCTAAAGGATGACTATAGGATTATAGTGCTGCCCATCAAAGTATCTTATATAAAAGGGGCACAAAAATTTCTGTGTCTCCTTCCTTTTGGTATCAGCTGCACAGAGCTGGTCAGGCTGGAGGCGAGTCAGATCTGTCTCGCCTCCTCAAAGCATGGCCAGCACTCAACTCGGTCAGTCATTTTCAATAACAGAGAAACAAAGTCATAAACAAAATCTGAAGCTAAGCCTAAAAACGTTTTTCCTGTTTAGAAAGTTATCCCTTAACTTTTGTTTAAGCAGTTTCAGCATGTACAGGTCATGGAAACCACACACTGAAGTCAGAGTCTCTTCAAAAGAGAAAAAAAGAGAAGTTTGAGAAATGACCTAAACCTGTACTGGCGATTGCATGTTTGTGTTACCACCATTGCCTGGAGCACTGGGGAAGTAAACATGGAAATGCCCACATGTGGAACTGCTCTCCCGCAGCCTTTGTGCCTTCCCACCGCTGTTCCTGGGACAAGGAAACAGCCCTGCTGGATGGACACTGCCTTTCCAAGGCCAGCACCTGGGCTTTGGCCCTGGCAAGGACACTGCATCTCACCAGACCCACTGCAGGCTGCCGTGGAGTCATCAGCCCCGCAGGAGCCCTGAAACCATCCCCTAGGAAAGATTTTCCAAGGCCAGGACTTCTCAAATCCCTCCCGGCAGGAGCCTTCACCTGCTGCAGCACTGCCCACGGGGGAGTGCGTAACAAGTGGCTCCCGGGGAGCCCAAGCGTCGAGCTCGGCCAGCCACCTCGGTCTTCGGCCACAGGTCCCTTTGTTCCTTTGTTGCGCCAAAGGGAGCGGGAGCTTCCCGCGGTGCCTCCACCACTGCCCCGCGCTTGTACCTCCCGCATGCTTTTTGTCTCGGTACAGCGCTGCACGAGCCCCGGCTTTTCACTCCCTCCTAACGAGCCTTTTCATGACCTGTATAATTCCACAGAAAGCAACTGAGATGTGCTTCAGCTCTCCGCGAATTTTGCAGCTTAATTTGATGATTACGCTGCAAGAATTGAGATGCATCCTTTTAATCTAAATGACTGGGGGTAATTTAACTTGATTTTATTAAAATGTCAGAATGATCGCTGCATGTTCCGCACAAAGGAATTAGACTGGAAGGTTAAGAATCAGCATCAGGGATAGCAGCAGCTCCCTCTAGTTGGAAAGTGCATTATTATTGTCCCTGAAGAGCCAGTAAATAGCAAAGATCCCCAAATATTACAAGCTGCTTACACGAAGCGGCTTGGGAACTCGCGCTGGAATAAATAATCCTTGTAGATCCACTGGCTACAGTGCTTGGATTCCCTCCTCTTAAATGAAATATAAGTTTTTATTATCTATGGTGGTGACTTTTAATTATTTTTTAATACATTAACTACGAAAAAAATTTTAAATCCCAGCATTTGACAACGAATCCATTTTGGAAAAAAAAACAAAACAAAACAAAAAAACCCAACCAAACAAAAAACCAGCCGCACGTTAGAGTGGCGATTTGCAAAGCGGCTTTGGCTGAAATTTAAAATAAGCGTTAGAGCATGCATATGCTTTAAATAAATATAGGGTTTCAGATATTGATCCAGAAGCCACCTCCTTACATTTCCACGGCTTTGAAACTAAAGAAGAGGCTTTTTAGCCTGAGGGGTTAAAAGTGTGGGTGTGCAAGTGGGCTTTTGTTGGAAAAATTAGCAATGCTATGAGTCATTGTGCATTAGCGGCAGAATAGTTTTGCATCTTGTATGAATCCAGACACCATATGCCATGCGAGTCCGGCCCGGCGCTGCGGTGCCACGTGGGCATCCCCAGCGGAAGGGCTGTCGGAGTGCGGCGGCGGCCGCGGCAGCGCGGCCAGCCCGGCCCGCCGGACATTGTCGGGAGCAGCAGGAACAGCTGGTAAGCCAGCAGAGCCCCGCTCGCCCGGCCGGCATGCTAATGAGGCGGCCGGGCCGCACAAAGCCCTGCGCCCAGGGGAGCGACCCCGGGGCCCGCAGGAGCCTTGCGAGGGCTCGGCCCGCGGCCCCGCGCCCGCCGCCCGCTCCGGGGCACCACGAGTGTCACCGCCGGCCCTGCTTCGCCAGCGCCTCACTCACAGCCCAGCCGCAGAAACCCAACTCGCTTTGCATTTCACCGACCTGTTTGTGACAAAACCCAAACAAAAACAACTCCGGGAAACCCCCCCGGATTCAGAATTTCCGAAAGACACAATGGAGCTTTAGCTACGCAAATCCCTTCAAAAAGTTAACGGGGCAAGGAACAGCAAAATCATCAGAAATCACTTAGAAAACACACAGAATGTGAACCCCTTGCAAACCGCGAAGAACCACCACAGGACGGGACGAGGTACTCGTTAGTAACCCAGATACACCAATTTTGCTTCTATCAAAGAACCAAAGAATGAGCAAGCACCTCTCATGAAACAAGCTGCAAAGCTCTTTATCTAACCCAGGAGAAAACACTGAGCACCTCGGGACAGGTGTTTGTACCTCTGTGTACCTTGCACCTTCCCTCGAAAGGAATGTTTACTGCTCGTAAACAAAGCCCTGTACCGCATTGTGTGCCCCTGCAATCTGCCTGGGAGGCAACCTCTCATCCCAGGCTCCCGGGAGGTGCCTTGGCAGGGCAGGATTACACCACCCAAACGACACTATTTCCAGCAAGATCAGAACTTCCCAGTCTTTGGCAGGAGTTAAAGAGGAGTGGCTGTGTGGTTTAGAACCCTTCTTTGCAACTAGTACATGCATACTAGTACACGTGTTATTTAGAAAGCCCATTTTGATGTTCTGTTGGGGTTTTTTTCCTGCCACATATCACACAGTGAACTCACTTTTCATTTAAAAGCACATTATATTCTCGATGTCATTTAACTCCACGTTTGTTTTTGGAATTACCCATTATATCAGCCGGCAAAGAAGAGTCTCTACAACTGCTGGGGTTTATTTAGTGCTACTGAACAGTGCAGATGCTGCCCAGAGATCAGCAGTTTAGAACTCTGTGTCAGAATTAGCCTGGGACTTTCTCAACAACCCTCAGAGAACTTGGCAGCTCCCAGCCATGGGGGAAGATAGTGGTGCCTCATGTTATAGTGACAAAATAAACTGTTCCCCCTGGCTGCTCCCTGCCACCCCGCAATGTGGGTACAAGCTGCGTATCTAACAAGGGACTGCGAGCAGGTTCAGGGATGGACGCAAAACAGAAAACAGAGCGACGTGATCCCACTGTGTCCGCGCAGCGCAGCAGCATGCGGAGTTTAGACCTACAGAAGCATTTTATACTCTTTAGATATGCACCGGCGGGACACAGTAGATTCTCTGCGAGTCCATGAAGAGCTCTAGGAATGAGAGCTGAGGAGCCGCCTCCACAATCCCATGTAATGCCACCTAAAAGCTTTGCCTCGCATGACTTATTACAGGCTGGAGCAGATTAGAGGCATCGATTGCTGCCTAGAGAAGGTTCTGGTTGTGAGGAGGGAAGGCAGAGGAGACAGACAGTCCAGCCATTGATTGGCGAAAGCCGCGCAGGATGAAGGGCAGAGCTGCCCGTGCCTGCTCACACAGCCCCAGCCCACCTGCGGCCTCCCTCGGATCTGGGCACCCCTCACCAAGGGCAGCAAGCTGGACCTGCTGCTCCCCACAGACACTGGCCACTGACAGGCACTCCTGCGAGCCAGGGCTGGCTGCTCGGCAGAAAACCATCAGGTGCCACATCACATAAATTGTCACAGCTCCCGTGACACGTGCTTTAGAATTTCATAGCAATTTCTATCAGCATCGATAGATCTGGAGGGCACCACGTCTTGGGATGAAATAAAGGGGACAAACTGTGAACCTTCTCTGAAAGGTGTAACAGGCTTTCCATCTCATTTCCCTGGTGCGATCAAACACCGCCTCGTACCCACAGCAGAGCTCTGATCACCAGCGCCACAAAACACGTGCTGAAAGGGACGCAAAATGTGTCCAACGCCACACGAGCCTCCAGAATGTCTGACAGCCATTCACACAATTAAGTCCATCATAGCAAATACCTTTCTTTCCCAGATAAAGCAGGTAATCAGATCAAGCGTTCTCTATTAGGTTAATCAGAAACTGGCTTAAGCCAAAAAGGATTTAATTTAGAATTTGAAGCTGATGCTCTTTGCTTAATCTTCTTGGTTCCAGATATTAACACATCTAGGACATATTAGTATGTCAATATCTGGATGAGATGTAATGAATTAAAGTTATGGATGTATTTTATGGATGAGGTTGCTGCTGGCTGGCACAGGTCAGCAGGCACACCACTGCCATTACAGAGTTACTCATGTATCAAATTACTTCTCCAGTGTAAGGGCTGTGTTTTCCTCTGGCCCACAAAAAGGAGTGCAAACTGTGAACTGGGAAATGGTGACATCCAGTGCTCATCCCCACCGTGCTCATTTGTGCTTGTTCCAATGCACAGATGCCTCCAGAGCCCAATGTCACAGCGAAGTGGAGTGCAGGAGTCACCAGGCAGAATGAGATCAAACCCCTCTGCTATCCATAAAAACAAACTAACTTATCCCAAAACCGAGGTTGTGTACAGAGATAATGTTATCATCAGTGTGTTAATAAACCTCAACAAGAACTGGCTCCCTATTTGCTCCTTCACAGGAAGATACATGTAGTAGCTTGAATTGCTAAGAACATAATTTAAAGACTACCAGAAATCACTGAAAAAAACAGAGAAGTCCACCCGTGCTGGCACACAGGACATGTTCCACCCTCCCCAAGGCAGATTACAAAGAGCTGGTCAAAGCTGAGGTGATGTTTCAGATACGCTGGGATCTTTCCCACTTTTCTCTAAATGCAATTAGCATCCTGGTCAGTATGCTGGGAGTATGAGAGTTATTTGCAATGGTGGAGGGGAAAAAAAACCCAAAGTGGTAAGATACCAAAAATTAAAGTGAAATAAATTTTAAATTAAGCCAATTTAATCGAAGGAGAAAAGAAACGGCTCCATTTGGAAAGATAACCTGGGCAGTGAGAATTGCAGTTCTCTGGGCATTCTAAGAGGAGTTTTTTCCTCAGACATCCCTAATCCCAAAGTCCTTTTGGAGACCAGGACTGAATTACAGGCCATAAAGTGCCTGACACTTGCCAAACCAGCTACATTTTCATGTCTGAAGGTTGACTAGCACCTGAGCTTAGAAACTGTCAGCTTAGACAGCAGCTGCCAATCAGGCGTGTAATACTTCAGTCCAAACCCTGGTTCCCCCCAGTATTTATCTTCACAGACAAGACCGGCTCCCAGAGAGGAGCTCTGCTGCAGCTTAGTGCCATGGCACTCCAGATCACACAAGCTTTCACAAATCCTTCCCAGCACACAGCTCATTTCACGCAAGCTGGAAGAGCGTTCAGAGCTGCAGTTTTACAGCCCCACTCTTACCAGTTTCTGAAATGTTCAGCATTGCTGGAACTAGAACAGACCCTTGCTTAGTTATGACATGTAATTATTTGTTTGCAAGAGAGGTTGTTTCTTCCTTCCTTCCTTCCCCCAGCAAATACAAAGGTGGCTTGGGTGCCCTCAAAAATCTGCATAGATATATTCCTTTCCATGCAACAACTGCAGTAAGCTTAAATATTATTTCATGTTCTTGTAAAATTTAAGTCACCTTATTGGTTATGAGTTCTGTAAGTCCCACTCATATTTCAAATCAGATACTGCCTGAAAAAGCAGCCTGGAGAGGCTGCTGGAGCACATTGCCTCATGCTCAGCAGTCACCCAAGGATGGCAAGAGTCCCAATTAGCAGGGGCTGCAGTCACTCAGCCTCAGTGCTCCATGGCACCAAGGAGGAATAAAATGGGAATTTGGAACATAAACTGATGTACAATCATCCCTGCTCATGGAAGCACTGCGGCAGAGACAGCACTATGCCAAAGACAACTGAGCTGTGCATGCGCCACCCTGGGCTGGCTCCTGCACAGGGCCATCATGTGCCCTTTGATGGACACAAAGAACCTGTAGCCAGAACAGCTCTAAACAGAAATTTAAATATAGTTAATTGCTTTTTAACGAATCTCTTGCCCTAATGAATTCCTAAAAACCAAAAGCATTACATAAACATTAAAAAAAAAAGATTTAAAAAAGTCTGCCGTGGTCTGCCATAGTTACCTTCTTCCTTTTCAGAGAAATTTCCAACAGAGAACTGTATTTGGGCATGACAGTGGAATTTGTGTCATCATGACCAAGCGGCTGCAGGCAGAGAGATGCTACCGCAGCTCTGCAGTCGCGGTCCCCATGGAAACTGGACTCAGATATTGTCCTCTGCCCACTGGAGCACCAAGTCGGGAGCCTTTTGTGCCTGATGAGATTTCTTCCACAACCTTCCAGCAACAGACCCTACAGCTTCCTCCTGACTCTTTCCTAATTGAGATGCAAATTAATCTCTGTGGCTGATTACACTTCCCTTACAGCCCCTGACAAGTGCAGCTGTAGCCAGAGTTTACAGACTTTCCAACAAGTGACATCAGCTGTCACTGCTGGCAAGGTGTAGCCCTGGCTCCCCAGCATGCAGGGCCAGAACAAGGACGAGTACCTGCAGGTACCTCACACCCTGCCACAGCTCCAGCACAAGCATGGCAGGCGCAGCACCTTATCCCCACTGAACCACAGACACCAAGATGAAGTGGTTTGATCAGTTTCTAACCACATCAGAGTCAAAACGTCTTCAGCTACCTACCCTGAGCTGGGATATTGCCTTTCAACATGAGCCCCATGCCAAAGAGAAGCTGCAGATCCTCCTCAGCTCTGCCTCACTCCAGCCTGCAGCCCTCATCCCAGCTAGAGTCGTGATCAGTGTGTGCCAAACACCATCCTGTACTTTGCCAGGAGCGTTGCTTTCTATTTCTCCCTCCCACTGCTTTCTATTTCTCTGTTCCATTTTTTGAGTGATTTCCATCTCCAGTGTGAGAAAGACACTTTCATTTACTGTTTGCACTGCTAGGTCTGCTTCCCTCCTATCCTGCTCACAGCAGCTGGCACGGCAAACACCGGACCTGAGTCACTCACCTTTTGGGAGCTGCACTGGACGGGCCCGAACATCATCTTTACACATCTACACACTCACATTCCGCTTGCTGGCTTTAGTGTATCTCAGGGTCTTCATTGTCTACAGAATAAGTTACGGGTAGCTTTACCTCCCACTCCAGTATCACCCCAATGGGATCTGCCCAGCACATCCCCTTTGTCCCACTTCGGGAGTTTCTCAATCCACTTTGATTTATCAGACAGACAAGTGGTGATTGACTCACTATGGACAGCATTGGTGCGAAAGCAGACGCAAAAAAAAGGTGGAAAAAAAATGTGGGGACAGATGCTGCCTCAGACCTGTGCAGAGCAGTGCCCTGTGCTGCTCTGTCAACCCCAGGGACGCACAGGGACCCTCAGGGAGACCTCTTGGGCAGCAGGAGCACAGTCAGCTGGCGAGTGCTGCTCACTCACAAAACGCTCCATGCCAAAAATCGGGAGGCCTCGGGCTGGGATAGCTTCCTTCTTGTAACTGGTGTTACTTACATCCATTTTACTACACTGTTACCTTAGTATCAAACACTGACTGGGAAGCAGGTGGATCAAGCTAAATTCTGCACAGCACAATTTCAGGAATTTGTTAGAGTTCTCTCAAGAAACAGAAGAAAACAAGCAAGTCTTGACTCACCTGCCAGGCATTGCCACAGTTTGCACAACCACCCCCAAGTGCCTTGGCTTTACAATGAGTAAACGATTAGACATTTACACAAATCTGTTTAACCACAATGCTACTTTTAATTTCTGATGACTTTTGCGAAGTATACTGGACACAATTTAGCCTTTAAAAAAACTCCGACGAATACCTTGAGAATATTCCATGTTTTAAAAATGCACATCTCAAACTAATTTGTCAATGACCTTTCAAAGACCAAAATATTTCACAAACTCTTCCTCAAAGTCATGTGATTAGAAAAACACTCAAATCAAAAGCTGCCCAGAGAAAGCAAAGTGCAGTGAGTGTTTGTGCTGAGGTAAGTGATGTGTTTAGCAAAACATGCTCTGAAATGTACCATGGCATTATGAGAAGATCCCAGCACAGGCACAAACCAGTGCTAGCGCTGTGGGTCGGTGTAGCACCCAAGAACCACAGTCTATGTCTCAACTCCTGTCCCAGAGAAGCACATCCTCCAGCTACCTTCCAGCCATCGGTGGAAAACAGCTTCTGAAAATGCCCAAACACAGGTGTGGCTGGAATGAAACTGGAATTTAAGACCTGAAACATCCAGATCCCAGGACAAATCCAATCTGTCTTATTAATGTAATGACTCCAAGTAAAGTTAATTGGATAGGATAAGAGCACGGCTGAGCTCTGGTCACCACCCTGACATACACAGTCCACAACTTCTATCAGTGTGAGAGAAAAGCGGGAACTATCATTACTCACAGATCACAAAGCACCAGTGCTAGGTCCAGGCCCACCAGCAGCAAGACGGAAGCTGCTGGTGAGAAACTCCTGTGATATTACCATTTCATTTTGAAAATACTGGATGGCAGCTGGGTGTGAACCACTGACAACATCAAGCTGGACGCAAAGAAAGCTCTGGCCTTTGCCAATAAAATCAAATGGGAAGGATTTTCATCCCAGCCTACCTTCTCTGCAGGACGATGCTCCAAGTGAGAAGCCTACCAAGGAGGGGCCTTGCCCTGTAGAGAAAGGATACAAGCTCTGGTAGAGGGGGATGAGGGACTTGACAGCTCTGCTGGCATTGATGCACGTGGCACAGATGAGGCTCGGCAGCAGCTTTGCGGTCACGATGGCGCCGTCGAAGAGGGGACCGAAAAACGGCACCTGGGCACCCCAAAATAGAAAAGCAGGCTTCAGAACCACTGCAGGAGACTGGTACAGCCTTTTGCCATAAAACAGTGTGACCACACTGCTTCCCACACTGAAACTTGCAATGTGACATTCATCCCCCAAGCTGGTTAAGTGTTTAAATCCCCCATGACTGCCCTCAGCACACTACACAGACACACACATACGCCAGAACATTCTGCTGGGTAAGCATGAGCTTAGTACACATAGGAACTGAATCCATCTATGAATCTGCAATCAATATGCCTTTGGCAGTGGATATGAAGAGCTGTTTTCCATCTGGGATCCCAACGGGAGACCCTGATTCACTGGCTGACTCCAACATTGGCAGGAGGTTTCACAAAGACGTATTTACTTCAGATAACCCTCTTTAAACTCCTTCCATGGACTTTAGAGAAGGGAAAAAACCTTGAGCTGACCCAAGATAAGGAGGTGTGTGGAAGGCAGAGGAGATGGCAGAGCAGAGGCTCTCTCCAGGGCAGAACACAGCGTCGGGACAGGGACAAACAGGCCCAGCCCAGCAGGTCAAGGAGCCCAAAAGCTGCTCCTTCAGGGCCACCTCCAGAGGAAACCCCTGTGTGATGTCCTCTGGTGACCTAAGGCTCTGCAGATAAAGGCCACGCTATGTACAAGAGATGCTTTCTAAAAGTAATCTGCATCCAGAATTGCGGACACTAAACGGGCCTGTCAAACCCAGAAAATTTTGATGTTTAAATACATAATTTTTAGTATTTACAAGTACTCAAACTCATTTCCTTCTCACAGACTCAAAATGAAAAAAACAACTCCCCAACTAAAGCCCTGACAGAAGCCAGTAGCAATTATCAATATTTAAGCTATGGCTTTTTTCCATCTGTACAGAGGCTTATCACATAAATAAATACCCTCTATTATTCTTCTCCAACTGCTTGTAGGTGACTGTGACAGTCATTCAATAAATGGACAAAGGGAATAATATAAATCCCCTGCATCTAGGGAATTCCTCTAATTAGAAGTGGCAATGAATTACAGAAGAAATTTGGGTTTAATATAACATCTGCAAATGACAGCTGTCTCTGCACACACTTATTCAGTCATTCCTTTACTTAAATTAATTATCCACCACTCAAAAAACCAGAAAACTATAAAATGTTTCCATAGTGGTTTTGCCTTTTTTTTAACTTTTTTTTTTTATTTACTGTGGGCATTGCTATCCAGACAGTTGGAAGGGAAGGGGACAGAAGAAAATCCATGCCACCAAAATGATAATGTTATGAAGCATCGAATTTTGGCTCTTTAGGCAGTAATGTTTTTAAGTGAAATTTTTATCCCACACTCTGTCTAGAAGCATTGAGAGCAGGAGAAAAGAATGCAAAAGCACAAATAAGGAGGGTAAGTACAAACTAGTATTAAAACGATAGCGCCACACAAATACCAGATACATAAAGTCAGATTTAACAGATGCTACCGGGGCAGAGAAATTCCCTGCTGGGCTTTTTGGACAAGTAGGTTTTACTCACAGGACTTTCATTCATGGTTTCAAACCCACCTGGAGCTGGGGAGAGGGGGAGACTTTCTCATTGCTGTGCTACAGAATTTACAGATGGGACCCATGGACAAAGTGCATGCATCCCACCCAGGGAAAGCAGCAGCAGAGCCGAGGGCTCCAGAGCCCACCGCGATCCGAGCACTCTGTGGCTGGACCACGCGCACACAAAGCTTGGAATTATTCATTCCCGAGTAGATCCAGCGGCCTCGCCGAGGGTCATTAAAGTCAATGGAGCTGCATCTCGTCAGCTTCCATCTGCACGGGGGCTCTGCCCAAATGAGGGCTGGGGGGGGAGGCCGGCGGAACCCGCAAGGCGCACTCCCCACTTGGCTCTGCGCTGAACCCAGCACCCGGCATGCAGCCCAGGGAAACAGAGCTTCAATGGCTACCACAAACAAACAGCCTGCTTTGACAGGAATCAATTAAAAAAAAAAATACAGGGAAAGATTCCCTTCTGCAAGCACTCCAAATGTCACTGCAAGTTATCCATGAAACAAAAATTAATATTCAGCCCACTGCAAACACCTGCTTTGTTCCAATTTCCAACAGAAAAATCATTATTTCTGTTGCCCGCAGTAAAAGTAGGCAAGGTTAAATAAACCTTCCGAGCACAAAGACTTTCCCTCTACAGCAAGTAGCACTAGTTAAAAGAGTGGGGAATGGTTAAATTATTGTACCAAATGGCTAAGAATTAATCTCAGATGACGAGCTGCAATCTAACGAGGCATCTGTGTCCCAGGGAACCCGCAGCATGTCCCTGGCGGTATGTGCAGTGCAGAGCCTGCCTGGCATGCTTTGTCCCCTCTCACAGGCAGCTTTTCCTCTCATTGTTCCCAATATCCTCGTGCATCTGTGACGCGTGGAATGCATTCACACTAACAGACTTACTATTGTCTTCCCTCCGAAGCTTTGTCGGGCAAAGACTGCAGCATGGTTCCTGATAATTATATTGCTTAATTAATCAAGACAAAAAAAATTTGCAAATCATTGCCCGGTTGCCAAGCAGGGAGATCAAAAATGAAAACAATACAAGCTGAAGCAACATAACAAAAGTAACAGCTATCTGATCAGAAATTCTTCTATAATGAAGCTATTAATGCTAAAGCGGTTAATGTTAACATTGCTCCAGGTGTCTCTACTAGGCTGCAAACAAAAAGGCTAACATTATGGATATAAAAGGCCAAATGTTGCCATGGATTCTGTAACCTGATAGAGAGGACAGCCTTTTCATTCGATTAGGGAATGCAATTTAAATACCAGGGACAGAAGCCAAACAACAGACATTTCTCTCTGCAAGCCTCTTTCATTCACCCTGGGGTCAGTAGCTGGTGAACAAAAGGTCAGCCACACTTGCCCTGGAAATGTCTGGATTAATTTTATTACATTGTAATGGTTTGTACTTTAAATTTAGGGATAACACTTAATTTCCAGTTAGCTCTTATTCTGGCTGCCTATTGGGTGATTTTGACTAATATGTAAGATGACACAGCTTTTCTCCATTGCTCCAGAGGAGTTCTCAAGCCTGTTCCTAACGCTAAATTCTCATTTCCCTGATGGAACATTAAAAGCTAAAATGCTCAGAAAGTAAACTGCAGAGCTCGACACCAAGTGTAAAAAAAACCCAACAACCCACTATCAGAAAATTTTCAAGTTTGAAATGTCTATTGACAAAGCACTGGTTGTCAATATCCAACTGCTCCATCATTCACAACTCAAAAAATACTGTCTACAGCGAGTCAGCATGGGAGATGATGGAGGCATTCACCACAGCTGCTTAGTCCTTTGGACAAATATTGTCCCTCATATAAGGCAAAAGGTATTTATCACACTCATTACTTTCACAAAGTGTATTTTATGCATATTTTTGCATCAATAATGTACCAGACGAGCATTTACTGAGGCAGCTTTTTCACACACATGCACAGATGTACATACACACACCTCTGACATTTCGCCAAAAAAATGCATTTTTTTTCCAAAAAAGTCTCAACTGTGAACCCACCATACTTTGATGACAGGATGTCCAGTGCCTGCATCATCCCACCCGGTCATGTGACAATGACAGTCCCACAGATGTGTCAGGCTCTGCATGGTATCATGCGTACAGCAGTGATCCGGCACAGGGGGTGGTCCAACCCCCCACGAGAAACTGAAGTCGTGAGTGGTTTGCTTTCACTGCCTCAGAGGAAATTCACAATGGTTTTAAATACTGTTCTCTGTCCAGTAACTTCTGTGGGTTGAGAATTCTGAAGTGTTTCTCTTGGTGCTAAGTACAACTATAAAATGAATGAGCAGTTGCTCTGATTGCCATTAGTAATTCCAGTTTTAAAGTTAGCTTGCTGCTCAGTTTATCTTTCACCTGAGATGGACAGACTGACTTTGTACTTGCTGGGGAAAGAGCAGCCCCCAGACTCTAAACCACTGAGTCTTACTTCAGCAACAGAATTGCTGCTCACTTGCACGACATGACAGAGCCAGTAAAGCATCCAGAACATACCTCTGGTTTCTTCATGATCTCTATGAAGAACATGTGATTCTTCATGGGGTAGATGACAATGAGGACGTCCCCGAAGTCAGTGGGGATGATGCCCTTGCGGTAGTTGCGAGTGTGCTCAGACCACACGATGTGAACCTCGTCATTTCCCAAGTGACGGAGCTGCAACAGCAAATTGGCTCTTTATTAATCCGAGTGATAACCACACTTCATGAGGGGTCATGGCTCACAAATTGAATTACAATGCTCGATAGTAGGAATATTTCATTACAGAAAAAGTTAAAATATTGTTTTTCTCCAGTTGCTCATGAAAGCATCAGCTCAATAATTTGCTTCATTTAGAACTCATTGTCTGATGGCTTAATTAAGTCATTATCAAACTAGCCATTAGCATGATATGTAAATGGACATTACCTACAGTTATTTAAGATGGAAAACCGAATTACTGGAACAAAGTGTTAACCAACAGAGCATCCTATTCCAGCTAAAATAAGGCAGCTGCCACAGAAATATGAAATGCCTTGACTCAGAATGTCAAGAAACTGCTTGTCATGAACCATTATAACCGAATTTATTATCCACAAACATCTCCTTGCCGACTGCGTCTGGAGGGGGCTCCTGCCTGAAACATCAGTGAAATACCTGGGCGATGTGAAGTAGAGAAGAATGGGAAATATTGTGGGAGTGACACCTTTTCATTTGGAGCGGTGTTGCATAAAATAGAGATAAAATTTAAACATGACATACACAGAAAGTATCCGAGAGCGCGTGCGCGTGTGTGTGTTTGCTCTGCTGTTGGAGGTGATCTAACAGATGGCAAAAACTATTTGCCAATCACATACAAGCCTCGCACAATGGTTTCAACTGTAAGCTTTAAAGTTAAAATGTAATCCACACGCAGAATGCCAGCTCCAGGCATAAAGAGAATTTAAGTCCCACTTAAAGCTTAAAAGACACCCCCACCCTTCAATTTGGTGCTACCCCTGGAACAATGCGCACAATAGACCGAACAAAGAAGCCAAAACAAAGCTCTGCTACTTCGCTCTGTGTGGGGGGGAGAAAAAAAGGGAGAAGAAGGTGGTGGTTTTCACTAGTAAATAACTAACCCAAACAGGCTCTGGATCAGCCCATACTCTGCTGATGAAACTTCCCTATTCAGAACCAGGCAGTGCCTTTAGAAGGAAAAACTTTCACTCCTATGTATTGGCGGCAAATTGGATCCCTCGGTCACGAGAGAAATGTGGCAAAACCAACACATTGTGAAAAATCAGAAGTTACAACTGTGAACTAGGCTTTCATTTCATGTTCCAGCAGAATGAAGCAAAGCTTGGTTCACAGAAGGACTGAGATTCTCAGTTTATTTTAAATGAAACAAAACATAATTGTGTTTTATTTACACTCATGAATAAAAGGTAATTTTAGCTCTGTTTGAAGAAAACAGGAACCATTTTTGTGTTAAAAAAACATGGGAATACATTAACAACACTATTACTAGACCTTCTACACATACAAAACAAGTAGAAATTGCTGTTCTTGTGGTCACCTTGATATCTGTGCAGGATCTCAGTAAAAACAAAGCAACACACAAGAAAACACTCACGTTGGTAATGCCACGGACTGACACGTACGGAAAGAAGCAGGAATTTCCACGCAGAACAAAACCCTGCTCACCAGGTACAGCTAGGTCACCTCCAAAGTGATTAGAAGCAAGATGTCAAGTTTAGTCTTACACACCCCTAAAATCCATCTGGTGAGCAGACTTTGTGCACAGCAGGTCCCAGATACTGAGGGTGCCCAGACAGGCTGTCCCGCTCCAGGATGGGCCAAGCTCAGCCCAGCTGAGCTCAGGGAACCCTTGCCAGGGATTTGTAAGTGCCCGCATTTGCCAGGCTGAGCCCAAGCCAGCTCTGGCACTGCATTCCCAGCATGGAGAAAGTCCACAATGGTGGCACCCAGCAACCTCTGCTGTAGGAAGCCCAACAAATAAATGTGGACAAGGAATTCCGTAAGACAGTGCCGGTGCCCGGTTGCAGAGGGCAATTCACAAACCCAACTCAGCTCTTCTGAAGAAAAGGCTCTGTACTGTTGTGCCTGCTGTGGTTTTTGGGATAAGAAATAGCATGTACTGCTATAAAAACAGTCATCAAAATATGTGCAAATACTGCTTTAGGGTCCCTTTTAAAAATCCCAAGGAACAGTTCTGATAATAATCAAACACTTTGTACTGGTGTTGCACCCCTGAAAACAAAATTCAGTGAAGAAGGGAACTTAGCTGAAGCAATGTTTGCTGTGCTCATGAACCTGCCACAATCCCCAGTGTGCGCCAGCGACTTGTTTTAGAGCTTGAGTTACTGCCCTTGTTCTGAAGTCACTCGTCCTTAAGCACCACCATTACAACGTATAATGTTACAAAGAAAAAACTGGCATTAATCAAAAATATTTGTTATTGAGAGATAACTTCATTGATAAAAAGCTGTTATAATAATCTCATCAGTGACAATAAGCCAGCTGCTATTTTCCTGTGTTGTTTATTCAAAACAGCAGCTGTGGGGTAGACTCAGTGCCCTGAAGGACTTCAGCAAGTTGTGCTGAAACATCCAAAGCCCCATGGCCAATGCGTGCAGAGCTAGAGCTCCAGGCTCTTCACCCAGTTTAGAGGTGGGGGGAATAAAGAAAACAGCCAGGTTAAAATATCCCAAGGCAGGCATGAAATCAGATCAGTATTAAAAGCAAGCCCCAATGGCTCTGCAAACACAGAGGAAGGCGGCTCTGGCAGCGGCAAGGAATTTTCCCGGGCAGGCACAGGAATCGGCCCCGGTGTGGCTGACAGGGTGCCTGGATTCAGCCCCACTGTCCCAGCCCCAGGCGGGAGCTCTGCGAGTGCCTGCAGCCGACAGGCAGTGCTGACACTGGTCACAGTGCACACCTCCGGCATGACCTCCTTTCCCTGCTAATTGCATTACGCAGCCAGCTGGCTCCAGAGAGGAGTCGTCTGTTTGACTGAAGAATTCCTGCTTTTGGGGAGGCATGGCTGCTACTTTTGCTAAGTAACAGTGGGGTCTGACATCCCCATTGTCTAGCCGACTGTGTGCCCATCCTAAAATCTAAGTTTTATTTGTAAATTAACCAAGAAACTTCCTGCCAGAGCAGGGCTGCCTGGGGACTGATAATGTGTGCCTTTCATTCCCTTTCACTCTCACTGTATCACTGCCAATTTGTTTTTCTGCTGCTCGCCAGCCCGAGGCCATAAAAGCCTTGTAAGACATAAGTGCAATTATAGTCCTGGAGTCAAATGAATTGGACAAATCCAATAGCACAGCTCTGTCCCCACTCTGCAAACCCCTACAGCAGTCAGATTAGCTGCTAAAAATCTAATCTAGTCCCAGCTAACAAATTTCTGCAGCAAAGGAGCAAGAGTTCAGTATGGGGTTGCAACCAGATTTCTGAATTGAAAAAGTTCTGCTCTGATAATGAAGAAGATGGAATAAATCACTGAGAAATTTGGCAGCACATCTTAAAACAGTTAAGCACAATTTGAGCAGAAAGAGACAGGGACGGTAGGATGCCATACCTGGGACTGATTTTCACTCTTGCCACAAGACAGATGGATAAAGTTTGGAACCACTGATGCTGAATCCTACGGCAGCAAAAGAGATCAGCTGAATTTTGTTTACTCCACTAGAAAAGACTTCTGTCAGGACCAAGACTTACTTGGAGAGGGGTTTTTCTTTTTTTTTTTCCTTCTTCCCTCCTGAATTCGCAATATAATATCAGCACATACCTCAAATAAAAAAATGTAGACTGCTAATGATGGCTCTGCTGCACAAAAACAAGGGGCCAAGTTCATCCCCAGTGGAAACACAGTTTTGCGTGGGAATTCATACCAGAACTTAATTTATCCTTGAGTTCAGTAAAAAAAAGAACCACAATAACATACTTAAGTAAAATTACTGCATCTGCTGAATTCTCCAGGCCCCAGAATTTATGGCCTTGCTACAGCTCCCCAGGCCAGCAGGTGGTCAGTCCTTCTGTTCAGCTTGGAGCATGCTGACAGGGATGAAGCATCTCTTGGTTTGAGGCAAAATAAGCAGAGAAGAGACTCCAGCAATCACAAAGATTTCAGAGATTGGGGAGACCTTAGATCCCAGAGGGAGGGCAACAAAAAAGAAGCTGTGGTCCTCCCTTGCATCCTGATAAAGTTTTCCCCTCCCAGTACCACTGTCCTGTATCACCAAGTACAGTTCTGTTGCAGGAGCAGAAACTGAAGGAATGCCACGGGAATCCATCTTTCTCTGCCATGCTCCCATGAAACAAAAGCATTAATGGCAAGAAGTAATAATCTTTTTAACCTGGACATTCTGTCCTAACAATCTGAGGTAAGGTCCTAAGCCCAGAGAGTTGTCCACCTTCATGAAAGCGCAGTGCTTCCAAAATGCACCTTTTTCTCCACTCACAGCTGCGGTTCTGTAAAACCTGTCAACAATCCATGCTATCTCCACAGAACTGCATGTTTGCTCACAACAGAGCTGTGACAAACTGAATGAAACTCTTGTGCGCGGAACCATAGACAAGTACACATTAAAAAGCCCCCTGGATGTCACCTGGTCTGAGCCAGTACTTGCAGCTCCTCAGGTCCATGGGCTTGCTCAGAGCTTTGTCCTTCATTGGAACACCCAGTCTGATCCCTGCAGGGTTCCATTCCTATAGCAGATCTCAGGTTTTTTTAAAAGGTCACAGAGCAATTCCTTTAAAGTTATTCTCTGTAGACAGCATGTGCTAGAGCTGGCCTGGTTTCCTGGCACTACAAAACTTGGAGACTGACAGCTACTGAATGCTTTTGGTTTCTGTTTCTCACAGAGAAGGAATTCTCTTAGAGCAAACGCAGGGAAGACAAATAGAGTAACGAGACCCTCAATGTCTCTGATAACTCCTAACACGGATGAGAATTAGGAGAATAATGAGCTGTTTGCAGTTAAATCCCATTTTTCCCCTTGTGGTAGCTCTGCCGCACTGTGCTCTCCGCTCCCAGGCAACAAATTACTCAACAGCCAGACCATATCCCAGTGTCTTTGCATGGCTTCCACAAAACCCAGGAGCCAGGACTTACAAGGGAAGATTAGCCTAAATAAATGGCTATGGTTTGTGTAGGAAAAAGTAAGTCTGGGAAAGACATGGTAGCAGTTCTCAGACATGCTTAAGTCTGCCCATGCAAAATAATCTGCCCTTCACATCCATGTGAAATAGGATAAGACTCAATGGCCTTAAATCGAAGTAGATGCCACAAGAGATGTTTTTCATGGTACAAGAAGCGGAGCATAGGAATATGGAATGTTTTGCCTAGGGAAACTGTACATCGTTCATCACTGGAGTTTTAGTCTAGCAGCTGGACAAATAGTGGTCAGGAACAATAAAAATACAGATGGTCCTACCTTGGTAAGCTCACAGAGACTCTACAGCCCTGTCCTACACATCACGGCCCCACTGCTCCATCCCGAAGCACTCAGAGTACTTTTTTTTCCTGTAGCCTTGTATCCAGGAAGGTAGCGAGTTATGTACAGAAAGAGAAATGTGTCATTTTCCTGACTTTTCTTTTTTTTAAGTGACAGGTATCCCGATAAAAAAGGTAAGATCTGACTTTAGCACGAAATGCTAGGCAATTTTTCAGAACTAGTAATCAGAAATTCCACCTTTATATTTCAAAAAAAAAGCACACATCATTTTGAAAGCAACTGGAGACCAAACGCAGTCACCCAGTGACAGTTACAGACGATTCTCAGGGCAGAGCAGTATCCCATGGCGGACTGGATGGCTGCAGCAGCATTACTGATGCATGATAACAACCTCCGCAGGACGAGTTACCCATCCTAATTAAAAAGGCAGAGATTTGGTACGCCCCAAAAACCTTCTCTGACTCTGGCAAACAGCATAGTCTGAAATTGCTTCTTGTTAGGAAAGACAAATGGTTAAGTACCAATACCAACAGAATTTTGGGCTGGATTCTGGCTGTCTCTGAAGTGGAGGCTGCTTGTCAGACTTGTGCCTAACTGGTTACTGGCTTGAGCTCTCAGCTGGCTGCTTGGGCTCCTGGAGCCTGTCACTCCCCTTTCATTTTGCTGTTCCATGTGAGATGAACTGTCTGGAAGGTTTTATGGATGCTGCATTTGGTTGTTTTGTTCTACCAACCTACAGCAGTTCGGGCAGGCAGACAACATACAAATGAAATTATTGCTAATATTATTACTGATGGTGGCATTTAAGGCTACCATGGAAATGTTAATTGTGTTTCAGAACCCAGAATTTAGATGCCATTTAATTCAGCTAACTCAGCTGCAGAGCACCACATGGCACTGCAGGGACAGCCTGCCAGGGACAGTTAGCACAGGCTGCTTTCAGTTCAGATTTCCACTGAAGCACTCGATGCCTGCAGTAGGGTGTGAAGCACACTGCAAAGCTTTTACCTTTTTGGTCAGTGAGTCATCTGAGTCCGAGGGCATCCTTGTGGACACGTGGAAGATGATCTCCACGGTGGAGGTAGCGTAGTAGGGCGCGGTTTGCCCTGTGCTGCCGTTACGCTGCAGGCCACCCATGAACCCGCCATGTGTGGACAGGTCGACCTGAGGGAGCCAAAGGCACAAACAGCAGCTATCTGAAAAGACTGAGCATAATCAGCTCTTTTCTGCAGTGAATCAGATTCACTTCTGCATCAAGATTAGTGAAATCACCACTGTCAGTTTCTGCAGCCATCCCAGAGAAAAAGAAGCCTTCCCCTACAGCTCTGCGACCTTTGCCTTAGATTTGTCTTTCCTGTGCCTATATTTGACATTTACTAGAGGTAAATCTCTCTTAACTAGGTCCTGAGTCATTATCTGTCCAGCAATCTCACTTTCCTCCAGCAGCAAGGAAACAACAGCAATCTGCCACACATTGCTGGCCAAGGGCTCTGTGGGCTCAGAGTTCACACTGCCAGCAGCATCACAAAAGGCAGAGAGAAAACCAGAAAAACTCCAGAAGAAACCAAAGATTTGTGCAGAAAGAAAAACCTTAGAAGAAATTATTCCAGAAGCTTATTCAAAAGAAATACCTCTCTGAAGTCAAGCCTGAGTCCAAAGGCTTGTTGGTTTTCCCAACACACCACCAGCCTGAGGATGCCTGTGGCACTCAAATCCTTAAATGCGACATGCAGCTGCTCTGTGTTTCCCAAACCCAAAAATGTTCACAGCATTTAGACCACGACACACCACTCTGACAAAGCAAATTAAACCCACACGTGTCATAAAAAAACCCTGTGCTGAGGGCATGCTCTAACCAAGGTGAGAGCTAAAAGTGGCCAAGCATTGGCACATAGCGAAATATTTTTTTGTGAATTAAAAACTGCGCAGTGCCACCAGTAACAAGGCAACTTGTCTAAATTCGTGGCTGTTACCTCCCAGCCCAGTCCAGCAACAAAATCTTCATACGCCTGGCTTCCCCTGGTGTTGGCCAGGATGGAGCACTTGTCCTCCTGGCCCTCGGCGATGTAGAACACAGCAATCTTGTGAGTCTCACGACTGCCACAGGATGGAAAAAGAAATCAAAGTTAAACAAGTTGCAGCTCAAAATTATTTCTCGGATCCCCCTGCACTCCAAACATACGAGCAGCCCATATTTAGCTCTGTATGTCCATTTCTTTTAGGCACACGAATACATCGTTTCCTTTCATATTTTCCCCCACTTTTTGCCACCAAAATCTCACAGCAGAGACACTCCGGTTCTGAGAGCAGAGTCAAGCCTGGTCCTCCGGTGCATCAGCCACAGAACTGGTGACTAAATTCCAATTACAGGGTTAATGACTCAGATCTGTGCAGCACTGCACAGACAGCGACGTGGCACAGGTGTTAACAGGAGAGTAATTTGACCCATAGAATTTTAATTACAGGGTGATGACATACAAGGCAGAAGAAGCATTATTGACTTTCAGACCCTGGGCAAAGTTCTACAATGCTGATAGGGACAGTTGGCTTCTCGGAAAACACACAAAGTGCATTTGATATGGAAATTGTAGGGACAGAAGAAACCTCAGAACTCTGCAATGCTGCAGATGTTTTTCAAACAGCTCTACGTCAAGTACTGGAAAATAAAACATAACATTCGGAACTCCATTCTGCCACTTCCTGGCTGGGCAGCAGTTCTGGGTAGACCAGCCCTCAAAGTGCTGCCCCTGACACAGGGATCACCCTGTAGAAAATGTTGTGTGTCAGCTGAACCCAGGTCACAAACAATTTGACTCCCTCTTCTCTGAGCTAAAGCAAACTTGAAAACAATCTGCCTTGTTATTTGCCACTGATTTGGAATTCTCTCTACACAGAGAATGTGCCAGCACAGGTGTCTTCTCCATTTGGGGTACAACATTCTGGAGAAACAAATGGTCCAATTTCCATACCAATATTTGGATTCAATGGGAATGAAGCTTTGGTTCTGGTGACTCATTCTTCCTTGGGAAACACGAACCTTATTCATACTGTGTTCAGTACATGTCACCTACCATTGACGGGAATCCAGATTTTTCAGTTCTCGGAGCAGTTTTGAATTTTTCTTAAGCAGGTGAAAGCTCTTTCTAAAAATAAATTAAAAAAAAAAAGTTTGAAGGCAAATGCAACACAGCACAAACACATTATTTTGTCATTCAAATAGCTAAGAGAATGAACATGATGAAGTGATTTCAAGTACTCACTGAAGTTCAAAACTCTGTTCTAACCCCCAGCTATGCGATCCTCACTTAAGCGTGCGCACTCCTGGGGGTAAAAAGTGAGAAGAGTACCCTAAACACATCCTGCATCCTCTCTTCTTACCTTCTGTCCCAGGAGTTCATTCCCAAGTCGTTCAGCAGCAGCCGGCAGAAATAAAAGGAGGCTTGGGGTTCTGCAGGACACGGTGGCTCCTGAAGGGCCATCCTCATACTGCAGTCTGAGCTGCATTTCAGAATGAACTCCCTTTCCTGGGCACTCTGCCTCATCAGGGCCTCGGTGATAGCCCGCTCTTGCTCGGTGCTCATCCCATAGGGTGGCGGCGACGGCTCATTCAGCTTGCACTGGGGGTGCAGAAGGCACTCGGGGCTGCTGCTCCCAATCCTCTCCAGCAGCTGGTCCAGGGCATCCTCTCCCTCCTCCACCTGGGAAAGGTCGTTCTGGGAAAGGAACTGCTGCTCTGGGTTGCCAGAGATGGTGAAGGTGCTGGCCGTGCTCCGCTGCGGGAGGCAGCCTTCCAGAGGCCCGTACAGTATCCGGCCATCCCAAGAGTACTTCCCTGAAATATCCCTGACGATCACTCGCACATCTGAGGGCGCCGACGCCAGCTCGACGCCCGCCTTCTTCTCAGCGGGGATTTGGAGATAAGAGATGAGAGTGCTATCGTTAAACACGAAAAGCTGCAGGTTGGGGCTCCGGAACACTTCTGAGCATAGCTCCGAGGACTCCACGTAGGAATTGTCGTGGTTCTCACTGAGGAGACTGTGCAGGATGGCAGGGCCTCCGCTGAGCGGGTAGTGGCTCAGGTGATTCACCAGATGAGTCATGACCATCCGCGCTGTGAGAGGGATCAGTTCCAAATTCCTCCTCCTCTTTTCTGAAACGATCAAGGGAGACACAATGAACCAGTAAGGGCTGCAAGAGACAATACAAAAGGAGCACCTGCGGATTTCTGCCACGTTGCAGCAATAGCTTGCCTTATTCGATCTCCTGATGCTTCCTGTTCAAGGAACTATTTCCAACAGCTCTCCAAGAAATCCTACCTGTCCTACAGTTTTATTTTACTTCACCACATCCCCACAGCCATCTGAGTGGGACGGTGACATGGCACAAAAGCCAAGGGGAACCAGAGATGTCACTGCAAAGCAATGTTCCTCTGTCCCTGGCAGGTGGGAAAGTCTTGCATGAGGCAGGGAGAGCCTTCCCAGATGCTCAGATGTTCCCCTCAGCACAGGCACACACGTCTGTTATTTCACAAAGTGACTGTGCTCTGAGCTACTGCTGTGCCTCTACTTCTCCCATGGGAAGGTTACTCCTCTTAAAGCCAGAAATCTCCTAATTTCTAGTTTTTTTTCTTTTCAGTTTAAAACCATTTTTCTTTAGTTTATGGTGTTTCTCTTTCCCTTTACGTCTTCTAAGCATAAAGTTGTTTCAAGGAGCAGCATTGGCAACAAACTCAAACATCCTATCACTGAAGCATCTGGAACTGATCCAGAGAGAGAGCTCTGCCCAATTCTGAAAGAACAGTTGCTATATGCAGTAAGGAGAAGCACGTTTTCAAGGCAGAGATGGAACCTGGAACACTCTTTCCCAGCTGCTGCACACACACGCTGGCCCAGCCTGCACTCTGGGCACTCCCTTACCTTCAGCCACAGTAAGCAGGTTGCCCAGATCGGTGGAGGAGGGGCACTGGGCTGGCTCCGAGCTCCTGACGTTCCCCAGTGGCAGGAAGGGGTCGTAGTCACAGCAGGAGAGGTCGGCCAGGCTCAGTACATAGTGGCTTTGCTGCGTGTAGGTACTGGAGCCGTTGATGCAGCAGTGCAGGACCTGTGGGGGCACTGAGCCAGTGACCAACCCAGGACAGTCTCCAGCAGGGCCAGAGAGGAAGGCCCTCCACCTCTGACATACTGCAAAACCCAACCCCTCTGTGTTCAAATGCAGCATTCCTAGAGTAACAGTCTCTATCTACACTGATTCTGTACTCTAAAAGCTCTCTCCAGGGCTTGTTTTGTGTTTTAACAGCCCACTGCAAATAATCCAGATATTTCTGCAAAGATTATCTTCCCCAGCTCACTGTTTTAAGCATTTTTCCTTTGTTTTCAGCATCTCCTGCCTGTTCTACACCTCAAATTTTGTCTTCTTAACATTTTGCATTTGTAACTTCCCTGGACAACATGATCTGCTAGAGCCTGACAAAGCTGCTTCCATGCCTTCAGGGTGCATGAAGGGCATCTTTAAACAGCCAGGCCAAGCAAATTACCTTCCTTCCCCCCCTACTCACTCTGTAAATATAATCCAGCAAAGGGGCTCTGGATGCGTGTTGTTCCTCTGCAGCACCAGCACACAGGGGCTCCAGCAGCACTTTCATGGGCAGTGCCATGCACCAGTCCAGCAAGCAAAGTAGCAGTGAAACTATGAACTGAACAAGAATGCAGAACACAGCATTTAGTACGTTCTACGAAATTTGCCCAGACTTTAAGGTCTGAGTTGGAAAGCTTAAAATCCAACTCTGCTTCGAAGCGACCTACTTCAACCCACCCC
>VZRX01010644.1:61214-72373 GCA_013398075.1 Notiomystis cincta
CAGGATCTACACCCAAACAAGCAAAGTGTCAGAAAGGCACTCTGTTTCCTCCTCTGCAGGGACAGACCTTTGCTGCACAGGGCATGGAACAGGTTAAGTTCTCCTAGGAGCACCCAACTGCCCTTGCCAATCCATGTCCAAGTGAAAGAAAACATTTTACTGAGCATTTTACAAAAAATTCACTGCAAATGAGGGACCTACACTGGTCCAGGGAGTACAGCAAGTACATCCCTAACAATAAAGAAAAGGAGGAGTTAACAAAAACACAGCAGCCCAAGGGAGGAACTAAGACAACTTGGCATATGATTTCCATACAAACATTTTAAAGACTCTGACGTACTTCAGTAATTTTCCGGCACAGGGAGGATTCATACTCCTGAAGCTTCTGCCAGTAGGACACCAGCAGCTGAAGGACGTCACAGGCTACCTGAGCTATTAGCTTGTTGGAAAACTAGAAGCAAAAAGGCGATTAAAAGCCAAATAAAATATCCAGATACATTTCATTATTTTGCATCTTTGCAAACAATAAAAAAAAGTTATTGTTGTGAAATCACGTTGTCAGCCTTAGGAACCAGTGGGTTTGACATTGTCTACAGGATCTTTTAAGTGAGTTTGCTGGAGAAGAATCTACATGCACACAGGCTATTTTTGCAAATGTTCTGCATGCTTGCGTAGGATACCACGGCAGCAGCCTGTGCCTCAGCTCATCAGAGACTATCCACAAAGTGAAAACGCCTTTTTTTCCCCAAAGCACGTGGATCAGAGCCCACCACAGCAATACCTTCAGTGTCACACCTATGACATTGATGGCTTTCTTCACGTGGGGGTGGCTCGTGCACTGCGTGAGCTCCTCGCATATCCACACGCCCAGGCCACAGATGGCTATGCATCTTTGTAAAAAGAAAAAGGGAGCTTGTCAGGAGTTTTACAGGAATATTTAGCAGGGGCAGGAAAAAAAAGGCAAAAATCGCACAAAGATGAGACCTCTCTTTCCCCTCCAACATGACAGGCCAGCACCTTCATGGTACAGAGCAAGGCTCAACTTCACAGGACCAAACCGCAAGGCAGCAGCAGAAGATAAACAGTGAGAAAGACGTTTCCAAGCCATAAATGGTTGGACTTGATAAGGTTAAAGTTTTTTTCCAACCTAACCAATTCTAAAATTTTCCCATTTCTTTTACTCAGTATTTTACCTTGCAGCTTCACTTGGCTCCTCTGTAGCATTCTTCAATAAAATACTTATGAGGCAATACTAAAATAACAAAATAAATTAGAATAAGCATGTTTTTCAGACATCTGCTTCAAGGTTGTTTAGTTTTGACATAGTTACAGGTGAAGTCACACTAATTCTCAGACTGTTTCTAAAGCATCTATCTCATGCCAATTGTATTTTGTCAAGGGAGAAACACTGATCACAACTCGAATACACAGGCCCTTGTGGACAAACGAAATCAACTTACAACTTATGTGCAAGGCAGCGAGAGGAAATCAATTAATTTACAGTGTCAAGGGGCAGTTACAAGCAGCAAATGGTGGTCACTCCATACACACTGTAGCTACTCAGGTTCTAACCAAAACACCTTACAAAAAATTTAGTGTACTGTTTAGTACAGAAAAGACACTTCTAAAAATAAGACAGCTTTAAGATACCTCCAGTGACTCCCCAAGGCCTGATGAAGAAAGCAAGAACAGAAGCCAAGCATGTGAAGGGATTTCTGCATCCTCTCTGGTTCTGTCTGTTCAGGCCATGTGAGGAATTCAGAGATTCCTCCCTGGCTACCCCTAGTTTTGAGCAGCGGATCACTGTGGTGCCTTGAGTTAATCAAAAGCAACAGGGGCTTGTGTGAGGGCAACCATTTGGGCAGGAATGAGCTCACTGCATAGTAAAACTGGGTCAGGTACCTAAGGATTTCCAACAGATGTGGCTTTACCTTCAGATCTGCAGTTCCTGTGATGTTCTCACCGGCTTCTGAGATGGGTCCCAGCTGTGGGATTCCTTGGTAAGTGTTTGGAAAGCACACAAGAGCACCAAGGATTGTGTGAGCTTCCGAACGGGGAGCCTGGTGAAGGCAAGCCAACAGAAACAGTCACTGAAAACCCTTCCCATGGGAAGATGCCTTCAGCTCCGAGGCCAGTGTGTATTGCCATGCTCAGTCTGCTGGAGTCACAGCACAGCATTCCCAGGGAACACGTTCCACAAGCTCTTCCCTTTGCACTCCAGCGACAGCTAGGTTTAAGCAGTACCTAGCACACACCCCTCCTGCCACTGCTTTTTCTGCTGTGCTGCTCTGTTCTCTTGGTGAGGCTGAGCTGTTTCCTCCTGGCCCCACTCCTGAGAACATTCTACATCTTTAATACTTCCCCTCATTTCCCAATCTGACAATCTGCCATTTGATGCCAACAGAAAGTACAGAATCCCCGAAAGAACAGCTGAGTAAGGGGCTGAAGAACTAATCCAGCACTGCTATGAGGCGATCCTGTGGCACTGAGAGTGGGAGCAGAACCCACTCACACTCACTGCAATAGGTAATATCAATGTGCAGAGAGATCCCTACTCCAGTAAAGCCATCAAAAGCACCATGGCATGAGCTATAAACATGTTACCTACTGTGTCACATCGAAAACAAAACGCATGCCCAGTTTTATGCATGCAGGAGAAATGGAATGGGGTGTTTTGGTTTGGTTTTTTTCCATGGAAAAAATCAAGCATCCGTTTCTTACTAGCATTTAAGCTTTGGATCAGCAATGAGGCTGATCAAGCTCTTTGAGGGCCAATGCTTCGAAGAGGCATGGCTGGCTCACCACTCCAGCTCTGCTGAAACAGGAGAGGGCTGTGGCCCTGTGCAGGGCCACCTGCTCAGCCACGCAAATGTCAAGAGCAGCAGCAAAACAGGCAGAAAGGTCTCCCCTGAGCTGGTGGTTCACAGGCGCCAGAGCTTTCCTATTTTCCCCAGGACTGCCAGACCTTTACCTTTATTTTGGCAACCTGTCATTGATTTGCTATTTTACTTATCCTTCGGTAATTTAATCCTTTAGAGCCACATTTCTGTTAGTGCTGACATTTAGACAGAGGTGCGCTGCGCCACCTGAAGAGTTACCCACTTCTCAGGGTTTGTTCACTGCAATGGCAGCGTTGGCCGGGACATGCCTTCCTTGTGCCTCAGCCTTGGGATCAAACACCTCTGTGGTGCCAGTGTGCTGCCTTATCCCAGGATTTCAGATGCTCAGGTATCCACACCAAGAGTCCCGTCAGTGTGGCTCTGCTGAGCCAGCCGCACTCACCTCTGGTGTGTCCACACTCAGCACACGCATGGCCGCCCCAAGGAAGTCTCTGATCAGCATCGTGAAGCCAGGCAGCCCCAGGAAGAAGAACCATGGTGGGCAGTGCTTTATGACAGTGTTCAGGATGTCCTGAAAGACAAGGTATCTGTGAGAAAAGCCAGAAAGCCCAAAAGCAAAAGGGAGAGCTCGAGAAGATTTAACTTGGAGGTTCCCTAGTCCCACACTGATGGAGGTGCAAATTCCCAGAGCCCTGTGTGCAAACTGACCTCCATGTAATTGCCACTTTCTGCTCCAGAGGCATGGAGTGACAAAGGCCCATTTGGTATTTTTCCTGTTCAAAGTATTTTGGTATAAATTCCTGTTCAAAGCCCTCAGCACACACTCATGTCTCTTTGTGCCTAAGCAAAACCATTCTGTTAAACAAAACTTTGGATTCAATACAGGCATCCAAACATTTAACTGATTTAAGACAAAGTGCTGCAGCAGTCCAGAGGAGTGAGTTCCTCCAGTCTCTCAGAATTCCATGTCTCAAAACCATGAGCTACCCCCAAGGCCTGCTCCCTGTGCCCTGAAGGAAGAGACTAGCAGCCGCAGCTTTGCTCATCATCACCCTGGGCTACATTCCAGATCTGTACAAGCATTTAATCTTTAATCCATCCACATTTCAAGTCTTCACCATCTCTCTGAAAGAGCAAAGATCCTATATTTGAGCTAAGACTACCTCGCTGTAAGCTCTCAGCAAGTTTAAAATTAGGCATAAAATCTATATAATCCTTACCTGCAACACTGTATTTGCTGAAGAGTTACATCAAGCCATTTCTACACTGAGCAGATAATTATTTTCAATTCAATAAAATCTTGAAAAGTTGCAAAGGAAAACCCTTTTCTTCCATGTCCACCCTTACTAGTTTCATGATGTGTCAAAGACAGCCCAAATTTGAGAGCCTCAGAACGTGTCCACGTGCTCAACCTCTAGAGCAGAAGCTAAAGCTGACAAACCAAATTTTCTCTACATGAAGAGATGCTTTAACATCACGACTGTTTTCTCAAAGCCCTGCAAAACATCTGCACAGCCCCTCCTTCACGTTCCACCAAGTGTTTTCAACACCAGCATCCTACGAAATAACTGCTATATATTTAAATAAACAGTATTCATTTCTAACATAGTAGCAGATGATGCTTTCACTTTCCCGAATAAGCTAAAATGCCACTCAAGTTAATGTTTAAACTTGTTTCAATCACTTCCTTTGATACATTTTAAGTCAATATGGATCAATGCAAACATTGAGAACCAGAGCAGATGGATGGAGCCGCTCCTAAAGCAGGTGGTAAACTCTCAGTTGGAGCAGAACAAAGGACTCACCTCGTTATAATTAACGGCTTATTAACGCGCTGTGCTGCTCTGGCACACCACACCTGTACGGCAGGGCCAGGTAGGGCTGGGCTGGCCTCTGACCAGGGCAGCAGATGGGAGCAGGCTGCTGCTGACATGTGCCACAATAGCAGAGTCCAGGCTAGCCTGGCTGGGGAGGTGGTGGTGGCAGCACAGGGAGCTGCCCCAAACAACTGCATTAACTCCTGTCCTCAGCCCAGGGCTCCCATCTATCACCCACCGGGGCTCTGCTCCCCACTCCTGGCACACAGCACCTCCCATGGTGCGGCACAGAAGAACCACAAAGCTGTTCCTGTCATACACGGATGCTGGGACAGCACACATGGTACAAAAGGCTGCAGGAGAGGGGCTGTGAGGCTCACCCGTTAGGAGATGTAGTGCTACTGAAAACAAATCATTTTCCATAGTGAGAAACCTTTCAAGAATTTACTTTGAACAGCTATTGAAGCAGCCCTCAACCTCCCTTTGGATCTGCAGCATGGGCTGCCTGCTGGCTGCAGTGATGCAGACACAGGAACCATCTCCCGAGGGCTCGGCCCTGGGCACACAGAGTGACCGCACTTCCACCCAGTCCAGACTGTCCCCGCCCGCGGCGCTGCTCCTCCGCTCGGCGGAGGCCACAGCCAGCCCAAGGACAGCGCTCACGCGTCACCTGCCAGGTTCTTCCCCCTTGCCCGTCAGCGCAGCACCTAGCTCGCAACCCCACAGGATTTGGGGTAGCGGCTCTAGGTGTTTATCAGCAGCGAGAGGCTTGTGAGAAGGCAAGGGAGTGAGGACATCTGTGCTATCAGCGATACAGCAAAATCAGGTAATTCAAACAAGAGCCGGGCCGCTTCCTTCCCTTCCTGCAAACGTAAACTCCGGGCAGCAGCTCCCAGCCTAGTCAATGAATCACTTTAATTGAATGATATGTACACAGCAACTGGAAAACACAAGCCATAAGAAAAACATATGGTGATGGCCATGGAAATTGGTTTACTCATTCTGCGCACTGTTGTTGCTTTACTTCTTTCATAATTGACCTTTAGAACGATAAATGTGTAAAATAATTTTGGCTTATTATGGCTCCAAACCTTTCAGCAATTACACAAAATGAAAATTTAAAAGGAAGTATTCATTCTGGAAGCATTTCCATTGTTTACATAATTGCACAGCTATAATTTAGCGTTCATGTTGTTAAAGAAAAGTGAAAAAAAGGACCATTATGGACTATTTCAATTCAAAATTATGCTCTGTGGTGCTAAAGCTGGGGTAGAAAGGAGAGGAGGGGGCAATCACATGCATGTCCTTCTCAAATGCATTAACCCTATAAATGGCATCATATTGCAGCATAGGTTAATCTAGTAATTCAAATCATAAAGTCACAAACATCCACTCAGTAAGTGAAATAAATTTATGCAAGTTCACCACAAGGTCAATTGCAAAAATATTCTTCACCTAATTTTTGTTTGAGTTTTTTCAGATTACAAGTGTAACCAAATAGCCTGCCAGCTGCCTTCCTCACGTTTCTAATTGTCCTTCGACAGGAACAACATAGATTTTCCACGGAAAGTTCACTCTGTTCCTCACCAACAGACACCCCGCTGGCAGCTGAGATCTACGGTGCAGAAAAGGTTATTAATTTACAGCAGAAGACTTAAGACTTCCTTTTTCCACTTTAAAGGAACAAATGCTTCCATTTACTTATGCCAACTTTTCCTATCCACCATAACGTTTTGGGTAAGAGTTAACTCGCCAGACATTAAGTTCCTATACAAATTCACAAAGTATTTTGACAGCCTCGAGAGATCCAGGATCAGCTCATCAAGAAACTCCATTGCAAGGTGCCAGGTAAAAGCTAACCCCGAATCAGGTATGTTTGCCCAAGTCCCTTGAGGCTGGAATGCAACAGAGGGAGTTTTTAAACGTCTCCCACTTTGGAGCATGTTTGAAATTTCCACAGCTGGGGAGAGCACCAGGGTTAAGGACTGGAACAAGTATTTCGGTTTGTGCATACACACAGAGCAATCCCTGAGCATGCAAGGGACACAGGGACAAAGGCATAGGTGCCAAGGCCATGGCACCGCCTGGGATGTGGAGGTGGCTTTGTCTCACCACACACACCTCTCCCAAATGCCCGTGGCAGCACCGCTGTGAGCTCTGACAGACAATTTGGGTGGGATGGAAGCAGCTTGGGAAGGGCAAATGGATTAAGGCAAAATACATAGAAAAGAACCAAACTACCAAAATCATTTCAGAATGCAAAGCTCCTGCAATCAGCAGAACCCAGACCCCCCTTGCTTCCAGCCAATCTTGCAGCTATTTTCTCCAGCACTTGCCACTCACCCTGCCCTGGGAGTGCAGAGGAGGATGTGAGAGTTCCTATGAGACCCTGGCATTTGGACTTTTGTTTGTCCCTACTGGAAATATGCTGTCTGTTAACACTTTTTCAAAGCACTCAAAGCACATAATGGGAGAACACAGGCAAATTTTCTACAGAAAATGAGACAAGGAGTCAATTAAAAGAGGCACAAAATCATGGCAGTCATTGGAAAGAAGTCTCGAGAAGCTAAAATAGGGGAATCTAAGCCTTAATAGACCATATTAAGGTTACTTCCTTTAAAATGGCAGTCTGGGGAAGAATCTAAACGAGATAACTGTTTTTGTACAACCACGGGTCCTCGTGTGCAACACAGTCAGGCAGGAATCCAGGCAAGCAGTACCCATTCCACAGGGGACAAAAGCAAACTACCCATTCATTGTACCTTGACCAGGCTGCTGCTGCTGCACACTGCTCCTGGCTGCTGAGTAACAACTGGACAGACAGAGACAAAAGCCCACAAATGCTAGGGTGGTTCTTTTAGTGTCAGACCAATGATAATACAAACAGGTAATTAAAGATTCCTCCAGTAGCAGCTCTACTGAAAAATGCTTCCTATTGCAAATTAGCCATTTCCCCCACACAGAGAGCTCCAGTTGGTGTTTCTACAGAAGCTTCCTTTCCATAATCACCTATGATGCCTCTGGAACAAATAAAGAGGCTTAAGGGTAATGGGTACTGTGACCTCAGCACCTCTCATCCATCTCCCAGAGCTTCTCATCCATGGCATCCTTGCACCACTAACAGGAATGGAGCTGAGACAAAGCTGCTAAGTGCCCTGGCTGCAGCCGGGCTCTGCTCCACGGGCAGGTCTGCTGCATGTGCTGACATTTAATCACCCAGGACATCTGTCAGCTTGGCTGGACTGCGGCAACTTTCCTCTTATTCCATATTTAAAGTTTGTTCTACTCTTCACATCACTGAACTGAAAAAGCCACCAGCAGATTCTCCTTCCTTGGCTGACCATTGTCCTTTCCACAGAGAACCTCAGAAGCCTCTACCTTCGATTATGCTCTCTAAAAATCCAAGTATCCTATTCCAGAGGTCCTCTGGCAAGTAAACATGACCATACTTTTATTAAATTTATTTGTTCAACTCTCTCCCAAAGTCAGGAATACAACTGACCCCCTTTGCGGGTAACCTCTGAGTGCCCAGTGACAGCTCAGTGTTGGTGACAGGTGACACCAGGCACAGTAACTGATGCTCACCCTTGGTAATAGGGTGAGACTGGCTAAAAAAATGACCCTGAGCAGCAGATGGTTGAAACTTGAAATAGGATTGAAAACCTGCCTCTTTTCACAGCATCCCTACAAGATAAGCACCTCACCTGCAGTGCCTTCTCCTCTCAAACTACAAGTGGAAATTTAGACAGAAATAAGATATGGCGACAAAAAATCCCACAGAATTCTTAGGAGACAAGCACCAGCAACCTCAAAGGATTATTTAAGCACCAGAAGGGCCAGAGCTGAAGAACCATAATTATCTCAACAGCTGATTTTCTGAGATGAGAAGTTTTTGTAGTTTTGGGGGATTGTGTTTTGGCACTTTTGTTATTCAGCAGAAAGGAAGAAGTTGTGGAGCAAGGAGACTTTTTCATGTGAATGAAGCAAAAAGTACTGCCACAGTAAGCAGCAACAATAAAACAGCAATAATAAAATACATTTCATTTCCCGCTTCAGGTGTTTGTAAAATCTGTGCATTGTAGTGTTACATTTTTGGGTTAACTAAAAAACCTGTACTTATTATCCAAACCAAAAGACACACAAAGTTGCACTTGCTGGAACAGGAGCTTTCCAACCATCAGACTCACCGGGCACCAGAGGGCACCTATGCCTACCCAAACTGCAGCAGGCTATCCCATAGCATCCCTACAAACCACACCCCCGGAACATTCCCTGATTTTCAATCACCTAACCATAGGTAAATGACCTCCTCCCTAACCCCCAAGTGTGGCAGTGAGCATCCCGGTTCTCTCCCCTTCAAGCTGGAGGCCAGGGAGGGAAGGCTGTGAGCCTCAATGAGCTTCATTCATAAAAAACAGGGGAAAACCTCCAGGCTAGCCCAGCAGCAGAGCAATGCCACTGGCTGGAGCAGTGCAGGAGGGAGGCATCCTGCAGATGGTCATTTGGCCCCTGATCCCAGACCCCTCCCACTGCTCCCTGACGCTCCTTGCGGCCGGCCGACCAGTCAGCAGTGCCAGGGCTTCTCCCACCTGGAAAAGTGACGCAATCCTTGCTGAGAATTGTTCACTTCTCTGGGGATGTTTGTTGTTAGACACTTCCACATGGACAAATTAGCTGCAGCTCATTACTCCACTGTCTCCTCTGTAGCTAATTGCTACATCCTGGGCTTGGAGCGCCACAGGAGCCTCCTATAAAATACACCCGCACACTGCTCTTTTATGCACCGCTGAAGACCAGGCTGCACTGACTGGGAATAACACTGTACTCTCATTTACAACACATTCAAAATTGGATTATTTTGCTTTACTATCAACATCAAAAGCTACACAACACAGCAGCAATTTCTTAGTCTCACATCCTTAAGCGAGGAGCGAAAAGAGAAATATGTTTCAAAAAAACATTTGTCACACACACCAAAATATTGAAAACCGTTTGGGTCAAAGAAGTTTCTGACTGTAATAGTTCTAGTTATGTAACCACTCAAAAAGCTCTTCTGAAGTAGCCAAGGTGATCTGCTGGAGCTGGGCTGTCTTTCTGTGTCTTTCCTACATAAATGCTAAAAGTTGCACTAGTGATCCACACAGAAGGAAAACTCCTCCTGAGACACCTCCTACCCTTCCTTCTGTGAACACTCCTTAACAGGGAAAAATTTATGCCTGTGCTTAGCAGACAAACCCAATCTGTGCTAAAAAAAAGTCCACCGCCAAGTTTATCCTGGCTTGCACTAACTGAAATCCTGGAAAGTGTGCTAGGATCCTGGTTCCAGCGACCCTGTGCCCTGTGATTCCACACTCTCTCTGACAAAAAGGCTCCTGCCCTTTGAACGCCCAGCAAGCACTTTGGAGCCAATTTCTCCAGAGGAGCAGGTATAAGGATCCTGCTTCCTATTGACACCTCGCTCCAAGGCACTGCCAGTTATCACCTCATCCAGTTCCACAGCTAAGGAAAGCACAGCGGGAAGGACACTCACACATTAGCAAACCTGTGGTCAAGTGTGCCACCAAGAGGCAGACGCAGCCACCAGAGTGGGGAGGAAGTACAAAGAGCAGCAGAGTCTGCAAAATACCCAGGGAAACCTTGGAGGGATGTGCAGTGTGGGGCTGCAAAATACCCAGGGAAACCATGGAGGGATGTGCAGTGTGGGGCTGCAAAACATCCAGGGAAACCATGGAAGGATGAGCAATGTGGGGCTGCAAAATACCCAGGGAACCCTGAAGTGATGGGCAGCTGCAGCAGGACTCCTAGAATTTTTCAGGAGAAAACCCCAGCATCTCTATTGTTACCTATTTAAAAGGAATATTCTCCAAATGCTCTAATTTTTCAGGATCCCTCTGAGGGGCAAGAGTCTGGTAACAATTCCTCCTTCCCTCCTCTTCCATTTCAGAAACAATCAAACCTGTCTGGTTTCCTAAAGGCACCAGCAGTAACTCCCAGAATTTCCTGAGGGGTCCCTGTACCCTTTGCTGCCACCCCCAGCAGAGCTCCAGCCCTTGCTCTCATTCCTACAGCTATAAAAACCTGGAAGTGTCCTCAGATCGTGTTTGTTTTGCCTAAAGAATATTTCTCAGAGTTTCCACAAAGCTGTTTCTGTAAGACAACCATCACCTAACAGCATGATTCCTCACCTCGCATCAAACACTTCATTCCTGAGGCCACCCCAGGACAGACAGAGCTGAAAAGGCTTTAGTGCCTGAGCAGCAGGTTTTGGCAGCACACCCCGCGGCTCTGGGCCATCAGAGGGCCTGCAGGGAGCAGCGACACGCAGAGCTCGTACCTGGTCCTCACTGGTCAGGCCTAGGCGCATCACGAAGTAGAAGTGCAGCAGGAAGTCGGAGTTGGGCAGCAGGTCCTGGCGCCGGCTCATCATGGCGCAGAGCAGCCGGAACGCCTGCAGCTTCCCCTCCTTGTACTCGCTTGGCAGCGTGGCCGCCTGCCACAACAG
>VZRX01010644.1:72378-102949 GCA_013398075.1 Notiomystis cincta
GCCAGCAAAGCTGCGCCTCCAGTAGCTCTCCCACAAAGCACGTGGTAACTTGTTTTCAAGTCCGGAGGGCCTTTGGAGGGCAGTTGCTGACTTACGCAGTAGTGATAGAGAAAGTTAAAAATAAGGCAACTAAACACACACTCGTTCAGCTCTGATACAGAAAGGAATACTCCTGTTGTGAGAATTTCAGAACTAACCTTGAACAGCCATGATGCAAATATCCTGAGAGGAGGGATTAGGACGGGAGGAGAGGGAGTCGACTGATTATCCACGCTGATAGCGAGGTTGTCCCGGATCTAATAATTTTCAAAGAAGAGCGTTAATAAAACCAGCATCTTTCTCAACACTCTTTTTTCTCACATGATTTTGACATGATTTTGTTTTAATTTTACTTTATTTACATTCACGTGCTACACTCAGGGCTATACAGCATTTCTACTCCAGCCAAAGCTACCAGGAAAGCTTGTTCTATGCTGCTGCTCCCTGGCCAAAGCAAACATTACCAGTTTGAGTCACACCATGGGCCTTTACACAAATACCAAGGTCTCTACTTCTTTCTTCTTTGCTACTATTTCCTCATCCCATTTAAATTCTCTTGTCTTTGGACAGGATTCTCTGTTGGAGTTAGCTACTGGAAACCAAACAAGGTAAAGCCTCCTCCCATGCCATGCTTATGCTCCAGGTGCTAAGGCTGAATCACATTTAGTAATCATCTCTACAAACAACAAAAGAAACGTGTCGTTATCATCAGCCATAAGCACCACATACCTTTGCAAGTTTATACCACAGCTCATAAAGGTAGCCGAAAACTTTTGCATGGATTTTAGGTGACTGTATGTTGTTCACATCTCCAAGAATCCCCAGGATCCTCCTCCACAGCACAGCAGCAGAATCAGGATGCCAACCGATAAGGCTTCCACCAGCAATTATACTGCAGTCATCAGCCTGGAACTTGCTACTGTCTGAAAATTTAAAGTGTTCCATTTCCGCAAGTTAGAAACACAGCAGAAGTACCAATCTGGTGAACAAAACCTGGCTGCTGCTCCTTCTAACCATCTTCCATCTCACAGGATTCCTCTCTGCCAAATCTCTCTCTCATTGCTGAAGCTGCTTGTGAGTCAAAGAAAAACAGGGCAGCAAGCATAGGCAAAAGGGCTCACAGGTGACAATGCCACAGGGCACAGCACTGCCACACCATGCTGTCCCCACCCCAGAGGGCTCATCAGCAGGGAGACAAATGTAGCTAAATGCAGCACCCGGGTACCTGAGGGATGTATTCAATGAGTGGCTCTTACAGGTAGTACTTCCACGTTTGTAAAAGCCCTCTCTGTCTTTTTCTTTAAGATCACACAGTGTGTGCCAGCCAGCAAGAGCTGGCAATGCAATTGGACAAAGGAATAAAAAATCATGGCTGAAAAGTCTTGAGGAATGTGTCCAGGCATCACCCCTCACACAGAGCAGCTCTTGATAGACAGCAGAGTGTACAGAGAACAGGGCTTGGAGAAGACTGTCAGGGTAATGGAATTCATGCTCTTCAACAGTACGAGCCCAATCCCACACTGAAGTGCACGTTTTAATGACAAGATCTGGTAGCTGCTCTCCTGTCCTCGGGCAGCAGCACACCCAAGCTTCAGGTGTACCTGCCAAGGTGCGGAGGAGGGAGGTTGCAGGAAACCCCTACATAGGAAGTAACTCATGTCCTCTGAAGACTCAAGGAAGGTTAGTGAAACAAAAGGCATTTTAGATGCTTTCCTGTTTGAATATATTTAAAAGACAACATAGGGGATGTTTTTCCACTTTTTTTGTTCTATCATTGCATCCTGAAGTGCTAAACCAGATGTTATTTATTAAGCACATCAGCATGATCTTCTACAGATCTGTGCTCGGGGAAATGGCATCTCTGCTGCTCGGTGGTGGTGTCAGGGTTGTTCTGCCTGACCCATCAAGTTTCACAGTGAAGCAAAGCAAAGTTGTGATTTGGGTGAGAAGCAGTAATGCAGTCAATAGCACTTTGGCTCTGCTGAGCAATGTCATGTCTGTTCCCCCACTCCTCCTTGCACTCCACATTACCTTCCAGGCTACTGCATACGATTCTTTCTCTTCATACCCCCAAAGAAGCAGTTCTTGCATCACAGCCACCAACAATGAATTTATTGTAGCCCATCATCCTTACCATAGGCAGCATTACCTTTCTTACAGTAGCAGTCTGAGCTGTTGGACTGGGTGTGCTGCTTCATTAAAGCATAGGTATTTCAAAGGAGAAGTAGCTATGAAAAAGTACCCTTGAAACTGTGTATCCATTAGGAAAGCAGCCTGTGAGACATTCCTCCGTTACTGCATTAAGGTCCTCACCTAACATCTGACTCATATCACCAGATGAAAGTTGCCTTTACAAAGGCCTTTACAAAGAACAAACGACTTTTTTCCTATCAGTCAAAAAACATAGCGAGACATTTCCTCAGACCACGCTGCTACGAAATACAACCTGTTCACTCGAAACAGAGATCAGCATACTGTACTTGAACCGTGGGGCAGGCCCACGAGTGTCCAGCTGGGCGGCAGCACCCTGACACCATAAGCAGCCCAGTTATTTTCGTCTGGGTGGGCAGTGGCCTTCTGGATCATGGTTTATTGGCAAATAAACCGATGATCTGAATCCCTTCAGCTCCAGGGGCGTGAAGCCAAGCAAGTGACGAAGGGCACTCAGTGCTGCACGCCATGCAAGGCAAGTGGGCAGCACTGGCTGCTCTCTGGGAGATGTGCACCATTTGGGGTTCGCAGTACCTGTGAGGTTGGCTGGCTCCTGTGAGGGGCTGAGCTGCAGCCAGCGCGGCGTCGCAGGATCCGCGTGCGTCCCCGCAGCCGCCATGGCCTCGGGGTCGTCGCTGTCAGGTGCGTGCCAGGCCACAAGCGCCATGTCCACGTCAGGCCCGCAGCCCAGGGATGTGTCGCTGCTCACGCTCTCACCTGCCACAAACAGCAGCACAGCCCTGCTCCACACCTGCGCCGGGGGCTGCCGCCACTGCCACAGCGCAGCGCCCTAGAAAGGCATCTCGGCTGCCTGTGACTGCACCACGGCACCAACCACAGCTGCTGCGCTTGGGAAGAACACTTTGGGAGCACTCACTTTTCTCTCTCTCTCTGTAGTATCCGTATGACTGCTGCACGTCCGCTTTCAGGTCTAACTCAGCTGTGCTGCTGCTCCGCCGCATCAGCAGCTGCAGAGAAAGAATTCATCTCCGCTTAAACGGCTCTGAGAACTACACCACATATCCCAGCAAACTTCACACCCATGCAGTCATTAGAAATCAACTACACCCCAGTCAAGGCATTCTCATGAATATTCAGACTACCCAAGAGTTTGTCAACATCTCTGGGAAAACATCAGGCTCCTCATTTCAGTCTTTAGGCTCCCTTTCGCAACTTTGGTTTTCACGCTGACAGGTGGGATTTTCTACCTGTGTTTTTCAAACGCATCTGAAATGATTTGTTAAGGTGTAACAAAATCTTTCAGCCTTTACATTTATTGTTTTGACTGTTCATTTAAGGGTTGTCATTAAAAATGCATGAAGTTTGCCTGTGCTAATGTCAGCTCACACTAACATCTGCCCTGCATGGCTGGTGATAGGAACTGTGCTGAAGAGCAGCATTTTTGACAGTACTTTAAACCATCAAACATTTATTCCAGTCTACTGTAGCTCTGTAATAGCCATGAATTATTTATCTTTTAAAAGTTACCAACTTCTTGTTGATGTTTAATAAAGGACCAAAGCCTTGTGTAAGACTGGAGCAGAGCTACACCTGCAGAAGCAGCTAGTGAGACCAGGAGACACCAACTGGAGACACCCAGCAGGACAATCACCAGCTACAGCTCAGTTCCAGATTCCATGCTAGATATGGGATCAATCACTTTGTACACTTTCACTTCCTAGAGTTTCTAAACACTAAACAGCATCTGATTAGAAAGAAAAGACTGCTGGAATCTCATCAGTAATGACTTTTTGGTTTGCCTTACTTGCTCAGCTTCGTGCTCCTTTGCATGTCCCTTATTTTCCTGAGTTGACTTGGAATCTGAAGTTGAATTTCCAGCCTTTTTACCTAGAAGTTTCAGAAAGGAAACAAGAACTGTAAATATTTATGGGACCAAAACACAAGGCAAGTCTTGTGGAAATTTCAGTGATGTTTACATATCTTGTGTTTATAGTTACAGGCAATGCAACATTCAAACAGGATACAAAACACTTCAAGAAAATCCTTCAAAAGCATAACATACTTACAGGAGAGGAACTGAACTCCAACTGCAGCTTGCATACACAAAATTTAAATGCAAGTCAGGTGAAAAAAAAAAGTCAAAGAGTTACATACAAAATGCACACACATTCCAGGTTTCATTTTTGGCCTCCTCACTTTACAAAAGGTCACATCCTGCATTCATGGTCCCTTAACTTCTTAAAAAACAGTGTTTTCAACAGCTTACCAACTATGCAGTGACTAAGAAAACGAGATAAAAAACATTTTAGGGGAGAGCTGGAAAGCAAAGTAATTAAGAGCAACATTTGTGAGGCTGAACAAGTCTCAACACTTCTGCTTGAAAAACACAGTATTGCTGTATTTTATTAAAATTACCTTGAAAAAAATCAGATGGAATCTGATCTGCAATATCTGAAGTGCTGCTACTTCGAGTGAGCTGCTGCTCTCGGTCTGCAAATAGGCCAGCAGCTTCTGTTCCCTCTGAATTTTCCAGCTGTTGAGATTCTTCAGCTTCTGTTGATTTAATTACAACACAAAATATTTGCAGGAGCTCATATACACACATGTGTGAATTCCTTGCCTAAGAAAGCTCTATGAAAAAGCGACCCTTGCAAATGCTTAAAATTCCCAAGGTAAAATTTACAAGTTATTGTCTAAATTCTACAAAAATATCCTTACAAAAACTGTGAAGTTCAAGGAGAGATGCACGAGCTGCGGTCTAAAAGGTCCAAAAAACGAGAGAAGTGACTTTGGGGGTTGACAGGAGGGAGGGAGGGAGGGAGGGAGAAGTCCCATGAACAAAGCTGGGTTTTCAGTGCTGGAGACCCCAGCGGGTCCCTGTTCATTCTGAACAGAGCAGAGGTGACAAAAATCCCTTAAATGCAGCGCGGGGAGAAGGCAGCTGCGCTCCCTGAGCACCTCCAGAAACAGGGAAAGGGGTGAATAAAGAAGGGCAAAAAATCAGAGTGAAAAAACGCTCTGAGCTATGTAAAACTTGGGTTTAGCTTGTGAGGGCAACCCCAACCAAGCAGCTTTGGGTTTGGCTGTAACTGCAAATGAGAAACAAAAGGAGGAGAGAGATAGGTAGGAAAATTCCAAAGAGAAAGTAAACTGATGAGCTGGGAAAGGAGCAACAGGAACATTTGAGATCAGGGAGCAATGCAGCACTTTCAGAAATGCATTTTTCTCAGCATTTGGGAAAAAAACAAACACAAAAAACAAGCAACACTCCAGTGTTTCCATCCAGCAGTGTGCAAATTTTAATAGTGCTTTACTACTTAATAAACAGTGTAGGTACTTCAGAAAGTTATCTCAGGGGGCACACGCACAAAAAGTAATATTTGTGGTATTTACTGACTTCAGCTGGCTCTCAGTGCCTTACAGAAAGCAGTAAAACAAAACATTCAACACAATTGACTAACAGGACCAATTTCAGCGTTTCCCCTAAGATAACCTGAGATAAAAACACACCGAAGGTATTTCACTGAGCAGGAATCCCTACAGGGCCATAAACAAGTAAAACTCTCCTTCTCTTGCTGTTGCAAGTAATGACTCCAGGTAGGACTCAGGAGTCACAAATCCTTCCCAGAGGTGGACCTTGGGAATTTTTAATTTAGTTACTAGGCAATATAGATCCAACTGTAATCGATGGCAATCTTTAGTATCAACGTGAACAAAAACTGCTTTGCTTGCAGTGCTGCAAATATTTTGAGAAGAACCAACTGGACAGAAAGGGCATAGAGTTTCAAAATACAAAGAACACTGATAAAAAAGATGACTTTAAGGTACAGTACCTGAGAGTCTGTGAGAGCAAGAAGTGTAAGAGATACCAGGGAAGAGAGAGCTCACAGTGTGAAGCAGAATAGGTACACTTTTAGTAGTAGCTGGCAAAGCCTCATAAAGATGGACACAGTTGCTGATAGACTGGCTTCGCTTAGCTTACAGGAAAAAAGAGAGCAACAATTGTATCAGGAACACAATGAAATCTTGCAGTTCTGAGTATCACAACACAACAAAACCCAGTGTTTTGGGATAAAGCTTTATAAAAGTAAGCCCAGGGGTTTCTCCCCTGAGATGTAAGCTAAAACTGCAATGCTCACTCTCACGCTGACAGGGCAATAACTGGGGATTTCTGATCCACAGCAAGTGTGGAAGTGCCTTTAATTTGAACATAGGCAAACAAGAAAAGCCCTGGATCAACTCTTCCAGGCCTTCCCTACTGCTCTGGCAGGGTGTCAATGGGGAAAACGCTGCAGCAGCAGAGAGAATCCTCCACTGGAGCACAAACAAGGACTTGCTGAACTTAGAAATAAAACTCGGACTGAACTGGCCCCACTGCCAAAGTGCTCTGTGATCCAAACCGGAGGCGATGGGTCAGCTATGGCGCCACAAACCACACCAAGCATCCTCCCTCCTTGCAGCTCTCCTGGTAAGGAAGCAGGGAGGGAGCTGTGCAGTCCAGCAGGTCCTACTCCGAGGAGGAGATTTCCACGGGAGCCTGCCCTGGTGAACGGGCACACAGAAACATGCTGCCATGAGACAGAGAGACCAGGCCCAGGCTGCTGAAATGCCTGAACAAACTGGGATCTGTTCTGTGTCCGGGGCCTCAGCCATTACCCCGACACTCCTCGCCCCAGCCTCCCTTCTGCTTTCCTCTTTCCAGAGGTAAATGTGAGAGGAAAACTTCATCATGTCAAGAAAAAGAGAGCAAATGAAGTAACTATGAAGGGATAAAATTATTTATTAAATATACCTGGTTTACCTTGTGCTCCCAGGAAATACTTGTATCAAGCGCTGTTATCTGCCTGACAGTAATAAATGCTTTCTTAGGAACCAACAAAAATAGCAATGTACTTGTCTAGAAAAAACCCTAATGTGCACAGGTTTAGCTCACAATTCAACATCCTGTAGCTAAAAGCTTATATAGAGAATTTCCCAAAATACTTCGACTCTGTGATTCACACTGGCCAAGACACCCAGACACAGACATAAGTTGCTTCTGGCAGCAGCCACCCCTCAAAGGGGGATTTAAAACCCAGGTGTTACTGAGTGTCTGGGTAGCAAAGCACTCAGCTGTGGTCTAACCTGTGGCTCTCTGACGGACAATGTTTCTTGCTTTCTCCACTCCCGGGGCCCCGGAGGTTGTGGCACTTCTGAATCTCATCGGCTCCACAACTTCAGGATGACTCTTCCAGCTCAAGGAAAAAGATCTTCCTACTACAGTTGTTTTCTGAGGCTCTAAACCACCACCTTGGGACAAAGAGCACAAAATTTTCTGGCACTGGATGCTTCGGCACGTATTTTTGCTGAAGTACAAGTGGACTCAGACATGACAAATATTAATACTTTAAACAACACAGATTAACTTTTACTATTAATAAAAACCAACTGGTACTTCACTGCATGCATCCATTTCAAGGTGGCACATAAGAGCAGCTAAAATACTGTAAATTACTGTAAACTTTACTAGAGACACAGAAAGGAACTTTTACACAGCTGCGTGTGCCAGCCTGTGTGAAATGTGAAAACCATATTTCCCCTCCACTTCCCAGAAAACTCTGACTATAGGTGCAGACCTCAGCCTGCCAAACAGATCAACTTCAGCTACTTCTCCTCCCCAATGAATGATGACCAATCCAAAGTGCTTCACATTGGATTAAACAGCTTCTTACACCAGAGTAAGCAGTGTTTTAACATTAAACTAATTATTAAGATTAAGCTTCAATACTGCCTTGATACAGAAAGCACTGGAGAACAAAGACTAACCTTTGCCCCTCTGCTTTTTTTCCTTCTGTTCACTGAGCTTATCCAAGGGCAGGTCTGTCATCTCCACACCGTACACGGTCCTGGCCAGCACTGCTGTTAGGGAGTCCATGATGTTGGCCCACTCGTTGATGAGCTCCTCCCAGTCCGTCAGGGTGGACAGGACACTGAGCAGCTCATCCCACAGCTCCCGAGAGATGTAAACACTCAGGTTTGCTCTGATCCAAGCCACAATGAGGGTCTGAGGGAAAGACACCAGTGGCAGCTCGGGTGGGTCTGGCAGGACAAGTTCAGCACACCAAGCCTGACCCACACAGTGATGGAGTCAACTCCGACCTGCACATCGGCACGGGCTCTTGGCAAAGCACAGCTGTGGTGCTGCACTGTTTTCTCTCCAGAAACACTCCCAAAACTAAAAGTGTTGAAAGCTACTGAAGGAAACCTAGAAATGTTTCAGGCTGTCTAAATGTCCTGTGGCAAACTGAAATAATACACCATATAACAATGGCAGAATGAAGGCCTGTCCTACAGCCACAGAGCGACTGCAGAGACTGAGCTTCGGGGTGACACCGCACACCCAGCTGCACTATCCTGGCTGGAAGTACAGCAGGAAGTATAAATGGCTCTCTCACTCAGTGTGCCTCAGTTTTGACTTGGCAGCTGCACTTTTAGGAAAACAGTTACTCGAACCTTACGCTTTACAGACACTCACTGAAAATATCCCACAGTGTGCCTACCCATGCTACTACAGTTTGTAACAGAGCCCTGAAGAGCAGAGAAAACCCAAATCTCGTTCTGTTAGCAACAGTTTACAAAGTAATTACTAGTAAAACACGAAAAACCCCTCCTTCCCAGCAGTGCAAGCACATTTCACAGTGCTCCACCAAAACAAACCAACGAGCCCCACTCACTCGGAACAGCAGCCCCGCCATGCTCTGAGCAAACGTGTCCTTCATCTGGTTCTCTTTTGGCTTCTGCATCACAGCTTCTGTTATTCTCAGCAGTATCAGCAGCATGTGTTCCCTGATTCCAAAACAAAACATGTTCTATTAGTGGTACCTGCCCATCAATTCTGCAGCAAGCCTTATTTCTTGAGAATGTGGCCACACTTCAGACTTCACAGGTCATCTGCAAAATAACTTGATTGGCTGTGGACTATGCAACCTTTTTCTCTCAAATGCTGCTATATTAATCTTACCACGTCTTCCTGTTCATGGACAGCTCCATTATCATGCGTCTGAAGATACTGAGAACGGCTTTGCAAGCATCCACTTGCTCCTTCAGCAGCATAGGGACCTCAGCGCAAGGCTCCAGCAGGAAAACGTTTGCAGAGTTTGTCAGGAATACCTTTGACAGAGGCATTGACAGTCCATTTGCACGGCGTTAGGAATGAAAATGGGCGAGACTTAAAACAAAACACTTGTGCTCCTTCACTTAAACCTTCCCCTGTCCTTAGAGGGAATTCCATGTTTTACCCATCCCTTTATCTTTCTGTGTTACTCTGGCAAGGAGTCGGGTGGCATCACAGACCCACCAAGGTTCAGTATGGGGTTTGTGGGTGTCTCTTCTGCTTGGGTAGGCAGGAGGCTGGGATTCCTCCAGCCACTCATTTCCTGCCTTCATATGCTTAAACAGCCATCAGCAGTTTCAATAACTGATGATCAACATAAGCAAGTGCATGGTTCTGATTAATTCCTAGTACTCACAGGAAGCAAAAAAACCACCTTCTGTATTAAAATAGAGATGTCTGGCTTTAAGACACAATTATGAGGTTTAATACACACATTTTAAAGCGAGGCACAAAGCCCAAACTGTGCCTTACAAAACCAACCGAGCCCTGCTGGCTCCTTTGCTCCGCCTAGGAGGCTGTAATGGAATTTGGAGTGCAAGTCCCGTGAGCAGGTGGGTCCCAGCCCGCGTGTCCCCCTCTCGCAGAGCCCACCTGCAGCGCAGCCTGAGCACCGGCTTTCACATCCCTGTCCTCGTCCTCCAGCACACAGCCCCTGCTGACGGCGCTGGTGAAGGAGTAGGTCCTGCCCCAGCTGGAGGAGCGCTTGTGTCCGGAGGGCTCTGAGGAAAGCTGCCAAACACAGCTCAGTGAGCGACAGGGCAGAAAGGATCGTGTCCACAGTGAAACAAAACCACCCCTAAGGTCAGCAGCAAAAGCAGGTGTATGTCCACTTCCACAGGGGTTCCTGTCCATTATTTCTTAGTTCACAAATGTAGAATTTCAAGGTTCATCAAAGTTTTAGGAGGTACGCTACTTAAAAAATTTTACACCGCTTTTTGTAGTCACTAATTGTAGTAACACTTAAATTTAAGGGTGGCAAAACTATAAAGTCTCTACAAAATCAAGTAAAAACTTTGTAATTCTCACCGTTTCACAAATCAAACATCTTTTTCAGCGCTAGGAAACTTCCCTTTATACAGTGTCACAGTGTCCACAGCATCAATGAACTTTTACTGACGGTTCAAAGCAGGATATTAAAAGGTGATGCACAGGAACTGTATCTACACGTTAATTTCCTAGATTAAGATGTCCAGTTCCAGTATACACAAATTAATACATATTGTCAAGTTCTTAAGAACCACCAAAATGAAACAGTTCTCCATGCCTTAGGCCAGCAGTCAGTCAATCTTAGCACTGCAGAACCCATCAGATTCTTCCATAAAGTTCCTGCTGTCATATTTACACACACAGGGAATAACCATAAATGATGTTTCTCAAACCAGCTGCAACCCTCCCCTAAGTGCTGCTCAGTAACTATTTCAACTGTTAGTCCTTAAAAAAAAGAATTTTTTAACCCCCCATTCCTCACACATTTTGAATTGTCACTCCCCTACAAAGTGAGGAGAAAAGCCCCATATTGCAGGGGACAGAGCAAAGTAAGGAACAGGGATACCATACATGTTTACCGTCTGTTTGCACTGAGGAGTCTTCCAAGGGAACAGCAGCATCGTGGCTGTCCTCCTTTTTGTCCGGCTCCTCCATGAACACGGGTTTCTCTTGCAGTATCCACTTCTGATACACTTTAACCACCTTCCTTGTTGCAGATATATCAGAAGGCGGCAACAAAAAAGCCTGAAATGGAAAGTTCATTGATTTCACTCCATAAGGGGCAGGAACAGGATGCACATAAACACACACCCCACCCACCCACGCTGCCCTTTGAAGTAGCAAGCTTCAGTTCTCACAGCAGTTCCACCATCTGATGGTTAAACTAGACCCAGGAAGGAGCCCAACTGACAGGGCTGCTGCGATCAGCGCCAAGCTTGCCCAAGTTACCAGAGCCCCACAGTGTCCCTCCCAACCATTTCCTCCAGAAACAAAGACCAGCGTGGCGAGGAGTGGCCCCAGGCAGCGACCTGCCGGAACACTTCGTTGACGAAGTTGACATATCCCCGCGTGGAGAGGAGGATCCCCTGCACCATCTCGTAGACGCCGCGGTGCTGCTCCTCGATGCTGCAGAGGCTGGAGCCACTGAGCCTCCTGTCGGACAGGGTGCTGCTGTTGGAGTGGCTCCGTTCGGGCTCATCCATGGGTGCCATGCTGCCCTCCGGCTCGGCGTCCTTCTCCTGGCTCACGGCGACTGTCTGCGGGCACAGCGCGTACCTGTCACCGACCACACTGCTGGCACTCCTGGAGAGCTCGGGATGCCCTGGCCAGCACAACACCAGCATCCCAGCAGTCAGGCACAGCAAACTTCAGTCTACTTCTCAATCCAAGAAGGAATTTGGTCTTTACAAACTGGACACTTCCTCACAGCACGCAACAACTGACTGGATTTTCTGCTCCGCATCAAGGGTGTGGAGGAAGGTACAGACACAGTGGAGAGGAAGCCCCTGGCCTTATTATTATTATCATCCCACAATCCAAGGGGGCAAAGGTGGATTGCAGCACTGCAGATTCTTGCACATTATTGTGCCTGACAACTTTTTGCCAGCTTTCGCTCTGGCACTGCATGCATTTTTCAACCTCTCAAACCATGCTACCTCTCTGCTGAGCCCACAGCTGACACTCACCTATGGTTCAAGACAGAATGTAAGCTGACATTGGTTCTAAACTCTTAGCAGAAAGCTGGAGAGTCTCTCAAAAGCCTCGATTTATAAAATTCATTGTGAGGCATCTAATGCTAGAGAAGTCTCAACCAGAAGTTTATAACTGAAATATTTCTCTAATATCACATTGTAAAGAGCTGCTGGAACTGAGAGAAAAACTAAGCAGTCTTTGATGTTGCTGGAAAATGGTCCATGGAACCACTGAGTATGACAGTTTACAGAGTAAATTCCAAAGGTCTAAATACAGTACTGCTGAAGCTGGCAGTGCAACAAGTTATGAGGGGGAAAAAAAACCTTCCCGCAAATTACTGAAGGATTTTCCTTGGAGATTCGCTCCTCCAGGGGAATCAAGAAAAGGAGAATCAAGTAAACAGCTAAATCAGTAATTCACTATGGGGTAGCGAGCCTTTGTGCTTCAGCTGTCGGGGCAGTGAGATCACCTGCAAGATTAGCACGTATGCAAGAAGAGAGGTAAACTTTAAAGCCCACCTGAATAATTTTAGGGAGCACTTCTCCTCCATTTTTTGTGTTCTGAACAGCAGTTAAATACTTTTTTTCAAGGAAGAAGGTAACGAGCCACTTGATAAAAACAACTCGAGCTGCCATGTAGGGGATTTTTGTGCAATAGACGCTTTCATTGTTCCGTGTTGCGGTGACGTACACTGGCCTCGGCCTGATATCGGGGATGTCTGGTGGGACGAAAAGGAAGACAGAAACCAGGTGGAATCTCAATAATTGCTTCCCAGCTCTGGCTGAATATACTGAACACAGCACCCAAGAAATAACAGATGCAGTGACCGACTGCTTTTATTTTAGCAATGTTTGCATTCCTACTCCTCAGGAGAACACATCAGCACAGTGAGTAACCTTTTCCGAGGTTATCACTTGCATCACTCAAAACAAAGGCAAGCCACAGAGAAGAGCTGCAAAAGGAAGGGCAAAAGCTGAAACCAGGAACTAGTCCTGCTACAATGTAAGTTAATTTTACATGAAACCAGGCAAAAAAAGCTCCTCATCCCGCAGAGCTGTAGTGATACACCAGCAGGTAACAGATGCTGCCAAGAGCAGACAGGCACCAGTTTTTTCTACTTCAAAGGTAAAAGCCGCTACTTACCAAGCACAGGTTTGTAGAGGTTGGTTAGCTTTGTAAAAGATGGGAACAGGTGAGGAAGATAGTACTTCCTGAACAAAGTAAAGAGAAACTTAAACCCAGTGTCTTGGTTCTCCTTGTTCTTCCACTCCAAGCTGGAAGCCTTTGTCATGGAGTTGAAGAGAAATAAACGAAAAGCTTTTAGTTAATGTATTATACCGACAATTGGTCCACCCTGCACACAAAAAACAAGCAGCTACACCTTTACAAGAGATGGAAAACTAGCACAGTCCCAAAAGCACCTTTACAAACTGCAGAGAGAATGTGAAAGTCAGATTAAAGCAGCCCCCTCAAAGACAGCAAGCTCAGTGGAAGCTGGGGTGTTCATGGGTAATCAGGGAAGGATGGCAGTGGCCATGTTCTGCTTTCGAGACATCTGCTTCTTATGTGAACTTTTTGACGAAGTTACTCTGAGCTGTACTTTTATCATAAACATTTTCCTCATCAGAATAAACACAGATAAACGAACATTGGAACCATTGTGCAATGGGATTTGTAGTGTAAGCAGGTTTGTTTAGATCCCAAACAGGTAGCAAGAGTAGAAAAAAGAAGAGTGACGTTTTTTCAACTGAAGCGTTGTGAGACCCTGATCTGTAAAACAAAGGGTGCTGTGGAGGAAGCTGATAACTTCATACAGCCACTTCTTAAAATAAAGCATTCATTCAAGATGACAAAACCTTTTCCAAATATTATTTTGGTCTTGCCTTTTCATACTAGAAAGTGTATCTCAAAGTATTTAATTATATTTATCTTTTCTCTTTAATGTTCATTCTCTACACAGCTGCCACTTTATTTCAAATGTCGCTTAATTTGTACTTTTTAAATAGATATTATTATCTTGTTTCCTATACAGATTCATTTGATTTACTTCTAATTAAATTTTACGTACATGTTACTTACATCCTTTCAAAAACATCTCAAAAGCCATCTCTCTTTATTTTTCTCTCTAGTGTCCTTTACATTTCTTTTCATCTAGGTATGTTGTCCAAAGAGAACAAATTGAATCTTTACCCCACATCAATTTTCTAAATGCAACACCAAGCACATGAAACAGTCAGTTATTCTGTGAGTTTGGATAACGGTCATTGATTCTTATTGCAAAAGTGTGACAAACTTCTTATTTTCACCAAAAACGGCACAAGGAATTACCTTTGGGATTATTTTCCATTTAAAAATGAGAATAAAAAATGTACTGAGGAAAGGTGGCAAACCCAGCTCCACACAGATGCAGTGTAGGCTTAATTTTCTACCATAAATACACATCCTCCAAATATGAACAGTTTCAAACACACATCCTCCTCACCTGAATTACCATATATTTTAACAGGAGCTGGAGAAAATAGCAGGTTTGGTCTTCTGCAATTTTCTCTCCAGAGACAGCTGGTAAAAGCGGCATTATTTCTTCTGGCAAAATCTTGGCTAAAATCAAATATTATAAGTATAGCACACGTGAAAACAGTGAAATAAAAGATATTTTCTATTATACAAGTTTGATTTGAAAATACCCATTAGCACACCACCGAGCTGTGGAAGTACAGCAGGTGCTCAGATGTCCAAAGTCCTAGCACATCCCAACTGAGGATGGCACCGGATTCTCGGTGGCTTGGAAGGGCTGTCACCAGCAGGTGAATCAGTGAGGTGAAAACCTCCACACCTGCTTAAGGGGCAGTAAGATGCTCCTACTGCTGCCATCTGAACTAAAACCACCCAGGAGGCAAACGGCAAACCCTGACTGCTCAGCGGGACAGGACTGAGTGACTCTAGAGCTGCACCAGCACAGCATCCTGACGAGCCCCGGGCAGTTTTGAATTCCTGGGACAAAGAGCAGAACCTGGATGAGCACCGGGCAGCTTGGAATTCCAAGGACAGAGAGCAGCACCCATGCTCCACCTCCCCCAGGAGAAGCAGCTGCAGGAGCCCCTCACCATCGGATGCGGCCGGGGGGCTGACCAGGCTCTCCAGCGTGCAGGGCCCGCGCGAAGACAGCAGCGGGGGGAAGCCGGGCACCAGGCAGGCAAACATCAGGATCTGCTCTTCGGCACAGTTGGTCTGCAAGGCTTGGAGCCACAGCAGGAACAGGCGGATTCCTTCACAACGGAGCTGCGAGGGGATGGATGTGGGGAAAAAGGCAGTAACATGGATGTGTAAGTGCAGTAACGGGGGGAAATCATGCACAACAGACAGGGCGAGCACCTCTATCCCAGCTAGGTGCTGCAAAGCCGTGCCATCGTACCAAGGATATTCACACTGTAAATATAATCCTAGCTTTAACGCCACAGAGAGCTGAAAAAATTATTGCTGATATATTAAGCAGTATCTGTTAGTACCTTCTCCAGGTCACTATACAAAGGTCATTAGAGCAGCAAAATGACTGAAGACAAACATTAAAATAATCTAGGATCACAATAATGAAACTTAAGATTGAAAGGTAAGAAAAAATTACGGCGCCTAATGATCAAAAAAACATTGATATTGGAAAGTTGCAAAGTGATATACTTCACAAGAATTAAAGTGAAAAGGAATATGGAAACATCAACGCAAATACCTTGAGAGAATTTCCAGTGTGCAAAAGCTTCTTCAGAATTGATCCTGGATCAAAAAAATTAAACAGGCACTATCAGACACTTCCCACCACAGTGTTTTCAAAAATATTCCATAGAAGATGACTTTAATACCACTGACTCTGGAGCCACTGCACTAGGTTTTAAGACAGCAATGGGGGGAAAAATCCAACTGAATCTAAGTACAATCACCACCACCCAAGACCAACTATGATGTATCTTTACAGCGAGGTACTTTGGGTCACGTCTCAAATTATTTTCATTGAGATCTGTGAATTATGCACATTCCTTAAATGGGCTCCTTCCCTCAAGATCTCACCATTTCACAAGATTAAATAAAAATAATTAACATATATAGGAAATACGTATTAATGCACAGGAACATTAAGCAAAAGGAAATCACAAGGCAGAGCTGTAAATAAATGCTCTGCCAAATTTTGTACATCATTTTACAGACACAGATAAAAAAAATTATCCCACTACAACCACTCAGCAGAAGCATAAAGAATATATCAGCTCCAGAGCAACTGACTAGAACCCATCTGGTCTGGACTAGTTCAGCTGAACCGTTATGTAGTGGACAGGCAGATGTCTCCTCTTATTTTTCTCACTGCTGAGTTGAAATGTGGCAACAGCCCTTCCCTTGACCTTTAACTTCCGCTCATTGTTCTTCTGCAACAGCAACTCCTTGCTCTGATGACAAACATGGTAGTTGGTCAGACAGTGCAGCAAACCAACCCCAACCACAACAAGAAAGTCCTACTTGGAAGGAATAGAAATCCCCACAAAATTTTAATAAGCAGCATAAAAACCCCATTGGCGGCATCTGGAAGCAGAATTTTAAAAGTAGTGATGAATTCAAAGACATTTGGTTCAGAGGTAGTTATCGAGTTAAATCACTTTGTTGGATTTCAAGGTGCTTTGACCATCCGAGGCTGCTCTCTGCCAGACTCCTCTTATTCCTTCCTTTCTTCCAGAAGCTCCAGTACCACTAGAGCTTGGGGAAAGAACAGTCACTCCTGGTCTGAGGAAGCCACCCTTGTGTCTGTCATGGCCAATGCCATATTCTAACAGGATGCTGGGGAAACCCTCCATTTCGTGAGAAGCTGGGGCCAAACTTGCACAAATACCATGTATTCATAAACCTACTCATAAATCACTCATTGGAAGAAAAACTGATCAGAAAAAGGCACTAGAAAGTTTATATTTTGTGTTTTAAACCATTTCTTCTTACCTATGCTGTGAAAATGCCATCGATAAAAAATCCTCTCAGGTAGCAGCTGCAATATTTTCTGCAGGAAACAAAACCAGTCAAATTTTCCATAATAAAACTGGTTCATTGGAGGATACAGAGAAATGAATACGCAAGACACAAATAAGATGGGAATACACACACAGGGGACACAACAGAAAAGCAAATACCTATCGTGGCAAGAACTCCCTTCCACTACTCTGCTCTGTTTGTGGAGAAGGACATTTGGAGGGCTCCTGAGTGAACACCACACGATGCAGATTGGAAGCACTGTCCTTTCCCCCGCGCTGGCAGACCCCTGGCACTGCAGAACACCCCCTGCCTGCTGGTGACAGAGCATTTCGGAGCAGCTCGCTGGGGCTGGTGACAGTGTTTCGGAGCAGCTCTGTGGAGCAGACGCCTTCTGCGGTGTCCATCACCACTCCTGCTGCAGCTCAGGTCTGCGCCTGCCTCGGTTGCCAGGCTCTGATCCCTGCCTCGGGCACGGGGCACAGCGAGGCAGCTCCCGCTCCAGAGAGATCATCTACCTGTGTCTTCGGCTGCTTGCCGCGACCACACCAAGTTACACAAGCACAGGCTAACCAAACCCTCGGCGCGGGTGGATTACAAAGCACTCGGTGAATAACCCTGGCCTGCCCCGGGAGCTGTGGGTTGATCCTGCCGGAGGCAGAGCAAACACTGGGGGAGGCTCTGGTCAAACTCATTCCCCTGCAGTTTGGTTGCGCTATGGGGCATCCGCAGAGTGATTTTTGCACGTGCTTAAGCGCTTTCCCAAGCAGAGTCTTATCTCAGTAGCAAAGAACAGTTGGGGCTTCCAAACGCTTTCTTTGCCAGTTCAGTGGATGGTAAAGCTATTAAATAACCTGGATAAATCAAAACTATTGGGGGGATCTGACTATTGGGGGTAAATATGGCTTTTGAAGGGACTTTAACTGGCTCGAAGACAGCTTTTTCTTTTTAGACTACTGGCAGCACGGACTGGGGCTTGGCAGGCAGGCATGGCAGTAGCACAGCTCACCGCACGAAGGTCTGTCAGCGCAGGCATGGCTTCACACAGATTCCACGGAAAAAATGTCTCCATCTTACCACTTTTCAGCCATTGAAATAAGAAATTGGGAAAACACATTTAAATGGGAAAGTAGTTTTAAACATTTCCCTCTGGAAATCAAATGAAATTAAACAATGTTATAAATGACCGACAGTCAGAGGCCCTTTCAATCATGAGACAAAATCACTGGCATGAATTTCTGCACAACAAAGCACCCTTAAGTTCTCAGCAGTACTACAAGCAGGATGCAAATGGATGAGAAGTGGCCCATTTGTGGGTGTTCTGCACACAAAAGCTCACAAGGGAAACAAAACATCACAGCCCAGAAAGCAACTGGCTCTGTGGGCCACTCTTGGGAGACCTCTTGTTTTTGACAATAGAGGGCTTCAGAAATTATATACGACACTCAAAATAGTCGTTTTGGAAATGGAACATTCCTTTCTCCATGGCAGAGGACAGAAGTCATGACAAGGTCACAGACATAAGGAGCTAGACCTCAGGTCACAGATAGGCTGGTCCTCCTCCACACCTTCACCACAGCATGTGCTCCCTGCACCGTATTTAGCATTTCTAAAAGAATTATTAACCAGAATAAAGATGCAAACCAGGCATGTCCCTTCTGTGGTCCTTTTATTTTGTTTCAGTGTCACTCCCCCAGCTCCCTCCCCAGCACACCGTGGCAGCAGGACCCCAGGAGCAGAGGGTCCAGAGGTCAAGCTCCCTGCCCGTGGACAGCAGGAATGCTTGGGATGAAGGCTCTGACTGGCTGAAAAGGAGGCCATGACTCACACTGGGGCTCTACGTTATTAGTTAAGCACCGGGTTTCTGCCAATCAGACTGCGGGACTCATGGACAAAGAATTATCATTATCCATCTAAACATTAAAACAACTCCTCTGCTCCTCCAGACTACTTCTGACATTAATCATTACTTAACTTGGCACAGGGCAGAAAGGAGTTCCAAGCCAACCCAGGAGCACTTCTAACCTAAGTCAGAAGCTCTGCATGGGAGCTGAGTCCATGCCCAGGCTCACCACAAGCCGTGTGCCCGAGGTGTGTGAGGAAAAGATCCAGAAAACAAAACCCAGGCTCACCAGAAGCCATGTGCCCGAGGTGTGCAAGGAAAAGGTCAAGGAAACAAAACCCTACGGCAAACCAGCAACAGAAATCAGGCTGGATTCAGGTGTCACACACCACACTGCAGGGATGGAGCTTCACACGTTCGTCATGGAAAACCAGACAAAAACACAGATATTCTGTTTCTGTTGTTTTAGTCTGTTACACAGTTTCACCTAAATTTGAACAGGAAGTTCCCTTCCAGAATGTGAGCTGCATGAGCTGGTAAGGTGTAACGCTCCTCAATAAAGACCCATTTGAAAAAGAATTTGGTAGCAATTTTCACATCCAAGTCTTAGTGAACTTTAGGTTGTATCCAGAGAAAACCAGGAAAACAAATGCTGCTGCAGAGTTCAACGACAAGCAGGCAAGCAGGAAAAGCAAGGCTAAACTCTAAACTGCACAAAACTGAGGGGGGGCGGGGGGCGGAAAACAACACGCTTACTGTTCTTTTCTCTTTACAAAACACAGAATCCAACATCCTTGTCAGGTGACTGAACCAAAACAATTCAAGGGTTCAAACCATGAGTAAGTGGAGCGAAGTTCCTATCTGAGGAAAGCTCCCATATCCCAAAGTCTTTTTGCGCAGCAAAAATGCAGACACTTCAGTCACTTCCCTTGTGTTCTCCTCAGCATCTCAAAACCAGGAAAACAGTCATTATATGGATTTGGAAAAAATGCAAAGATGCGACTAATGCCCTGCACAGTCCTACCCCACAGCAGCCGGTCCCTCTAAAAAGTGACCTGTGTCCCCTTCCAGTGCTGCGGACAGCACAGCTCCACAACAGAGCAGGGCTACTCTAAATAGTGTAAACGCAGAGTCCACTTTTGCTCCGGCAGCGCAAAAAGAAGTCCCCCAGGTTCAGAGTCTACATCATTAAGTCTAAATTTCTGAAGGTTACAGGTTAACTCCCAGTCCCACCAGCACAGCTTCCTTCCAGCTGGTGAATTTTGCCCCAAGCACAGCAGTCCCTGGACTGTGGCAGTGTTACAGCATGACATGAGACTGCACGAGTCACAGGCAAGCTCCAGTTGAGTCCCCTTGCAACTTCAAATTTCCAACAGCATTTTGCACGCCCTGCCCACCCCAGTGTTCTAAAGAACATGCACTGCTGTTGCTGTAAAACAAATGACAGTTTCTTCCCCTCCAGCCTAGGCTGTCAGCCACACTGCCGTGAATCTGAGCTGGCTATTGACATCTTGTTCCTAGTTTCACACTACACTAATAAGAAATATTTTAAGAAACCCCACAGTGCGAAATAATATTGCTTTTCCAGAAAACACATAGATCTGTTTAGTGCTTAGTGCTTTGCTGCATCTATATGGTAATCCATTATAGCACACTCGAAATAGAAATTAGGTATTACTACTGATCAACACATCAGGGTATCTGTCAGTTCTTTTAACTGATTATCCATAGTTCTTTTTCGTTTGGACTTCCTGCATGACTAGGAATAATGTTAAGTTTAAATCTTAGTTTACACAGGATGCTGCTTTTTGAAAGCTCGCTCTCTCTCTCTCTTTTATCAAAGTAAAATAAAAACCGCCGAGGCCTGTATTTCGACAGACTCACTCTGACTTAGCCAGAACTGCTATTTCTTTTAAAAAGCCATTTCTTTTTGCCCCCACCCCTCATTGAATCGCACCATGACTGGCAGCTCCGTGTGCTGGCTGCCCTGCTGCACAGGGAAAGGACTTGGGGAAAGCTGAGCCTGGGCCCAAACCTCACCCAGATCCCATGGGATGTTCTACAGCTCCATGGCCACAGAGGGACAACAAGCACCGCTGTTGTGCTGCACAGGGCTGCTCTAGACATGCCGGGCTGGACTCTGATTAACAACAGCCACACCAAAGGTATCCTTGGCTGAGTGAACCCACTCCTGGAGAGGGAACCAGCGGCGGTGCCAATGGCAAGCCCACAGTCACGTCCCTTCCAGGGGAATGGATTCGGAATTTCTAGGAGTCAGGGCCGGGGGATGTACTTCAAGCCAAGTCAAGGCAGAGGAGCTCTCCTTGGCCTCTGTGCTCAAGTACTCCTGGTGGCTTCAGAGCATTTGACTCTCAAAACGTGCAGCAATTTAGACATTTTCCAGCTCCTATTCACAGACTGGGACAAGCCAAGAGGCCGATGCAATCAGCGTGCCTGCAGCAGCTCAATCTTGATGAAGGCATACTCCATTTATTGCATTAATAAATTATTTACAGTTATTTGTTGAGGGAAAATGACTGCCCAAAGCACACAGGGCACTTTTCACTGCCCTGGGCACAACAAGAAACAGTAAGAGCTCTGAAGTGAAATATGTGAACCATACAGCTAGAATTCGTCACAGAACACTGCAAGAATAGCATCAATGTTAGCGGAATTACAGCAGAATGAACTGTAAATGGTTCCAAAAGTAATTTTCTATGTGCAGAAAAGCAAAGCTAAGAGCACTTCCACTGTTATAAACAAAAAAGCCCCTTTGTTACTCTACTGAGCTTGAGACTCGCTCTTTGCATCTGCACCAAGCTCAAGAAACCACAAACTCCACACAAAACATTGACTTTGGGAAACTTTTCTACATCTGAATAACTCTGAGCATAAAACTTTTCACATCCAGTGAACTTGTTATATCAGGGGAATGAATTTTATGACACCATCAGCATGACAGATGTGCCTGTTCTTAACTAATGAAGAAAAACTACAGAGAATGGGAAGAAATTGATCTATGTATATCAAAACCATCAATCTGCTTTTACTTCATTAGAAATTAAAAAACACAGTGTCAGGGGAATCACTACCTGATGCTGCAAGAAAGAAAAAAAAACTTGATCATCAACAAATCATCCCAATATTCCATAACCAAAATGATGGCACAACATTGTTACTGGACCCAGAAAATAGACATAAAGACAGTGCAGCTTCTGGGAGGTCCATGACACACAGGGCTCAGATCTGCCCTCAAATCTTAGGTTTTGAGCTGTTCCCTCAGAAGGGAACAGGACACCAGGAACAGCAGTAACCTGTTCTGCAAACAGAGAGAGCCAAGCCCTAGCAGAAAAAAAAAAAAAAAAAAAAAAAAAATTGCATGTCACATCATTTTGGGCTTTCAGCTGAAACAGGGAATAATAACAGCACCGCTGCCATATCATTTCATAAATATCTGTTTGGGAAAAGACCAGGCCAAAACACCTTAGAGACTTAGATCCAACCCTCTGGCAATGTTAATTGCAACAGTTAACCCTTCACAGTCTTCCCTTCTGGTTAACATTTCTTTCTTGAGTAACACGTTGTTTGAAGTTGTTGCTGAGTGGCCAAGCTGTGCGGCCGACATGGGAAATTAAAACTTCTGTAAATTCCAAACCAAGTCAGTTTCCAGAGGATTTGTGGGAGAAGTCTTTGTTGCCCAGCACACACACTAGGTGTCACTCCACAACAGCAGCACAGTCCCAAACCTCCAGGAAAGGCAAAGGCAATTCCCTCATAAACATTTTTATTGATTTTTCAGCACAGGGATTCAGGATTCGTTCGTCCTAAGCAAGCACCTATTTAGCTAATTAGAAGAAAATGCAGCAGCCCCCTGGCTCATGCTGACATCAGACTAAACATGGGAAGCTTAGCAACCAATTGGTTTTGTTTCCTATGGCTCAAAGAATGAATGTTTCACCACTCGGCATTTCTGATGCCCTGGCCTGCGCTGAGGCTCTCAGGCTGCTCTCCTCCCGTGCGTAACTCACCAGGGTCAGCTCTCCATGGACTGTACTTTCACTCCTCACCACAGAGGGAATCGCTCCGAATCCCACATAAACACTCCAAGCATCTCCTCTCCCCCAGCGCTGAGGGTGACCAGGCTGTGGCACAGCTCCCCATCACCAGGACCCCAAGCACCCACCGCGTGGATTTTTTCTCCTTCAAACCATGGATTTTCTCCTTAAAGACATGGATTTTTTTTTTCTCCTTCAGATAGCAAGTTCTCCCACTGTTTTTAAGGAGTATTAAAGGGTGGTTATTTGCCACCCCTTTCCAAGCCCCAGGAATGCAGTTACTCCCTTCACCCGGGTGAGCAAGCATTAGCTATTTCCCATTCAATGGCACGGGCACAGAGATTTCGTTCCTTATTCAAGGCCCCAGTGTATTAACTAGCTGCCATTAACTTGCACAGCCCTGCTCAGTTATGTGGTGACACCTTCTCTGCTGGGCTGGGGACTGAGGAGGAAGAGGAGGAGGAAGAGTTTCTCCTGCCCCCAACAATCCTGGCAGATTTATGAGCTGGTGTTCTCTGATACTGCCTCGGGCACAAGCCTAAAGCAGACCCATACAAAAGTCATCAGGAGCAGAAAGCATACCTTGGAGTTCAGTGTGAAAACGAGGTCTTGTAGACAGGGGTATGAAGAAGAGAAGGAAAAGGGACACATCAAAGTGAGAATTCGAAATCACAAAACCCCAGGATTCCATGTCATGGTTTTCATGGCCATTTTTCCCACTACAGGCACATTAGGCTAAATAGCATAATTCTTCTTGTCATTAGAAACACCATTCCAATTACAAACTACTCATTAATGCAAAACCATGACGCCACTTACTTCTGAGGGTTTGGGGGTCTTTCAGAGGGAGTGAGAGGAATTGAGAACGATTAACCTTTGTTTTAGCTTCAATTTCTAGTTTGAGGTTTTTTTCCCTTAAAAAAAACCCAAAACATAAACGAAGATGACATTTCTATGATGCAATACTCAAGTAAAAAGTTGGTAGATGGACTAACAGAGAAAGAAATAATGAAAAGAGAAATAGAAAGAAATCAATAGATGATATGCATGTGTTTAACCTTAAGAGACAGAAATCCAGCCAATTATTTACCTAATTAACTGCCCAAAAATGATAATTAAAGGTGCCAGCGCTTTCTGACTGGAGATAGGCAGAGCTTAAGCTAAGGATTTCAAGTGTGCATTGTAAGAACATTTTGATGTGTCAGGCTTTCACCTGGTCCAGCGATACTTGCTCACATCCAAATACTTTTAGGTAGTAACTCCAATCAAAGAGGTATCTTGGAAAACGATCTATCCTGGACCCTTCTTGTTTAAATTAAGGCAATCCTAATTTGGTTATGCAAAAGTTAGCTAGGTAACATTTCCTCCCCAGACACTGCCAATGCTCTGATGGCCAGTGCTGGGAAGGAGGGGAGGATATGCTTCTGAAGATGTTATACTGAATAAAAAGCCACCAAATCAGCAAATTAGCATTTTACACGCTCTGATCAAACCGATGTGCAGTAGCTGACAACTCCTATCCTTTTATTTCCTTCTGCACGACCAAACACTACACTCCTAACAGATGCCTCCATCTGCGGGGAGCCGAGCCCAGCCCCCTGCTGTGACACATTCAAAATAAACACAACACGACTTCACACCCACGGGGAGGAGGGGAAAAGTGCTGCTCTTCTGAACTGGTCCTCCATAAAACACAGGAGCAAACCCCTGTTTAATTAGAATAGAAAAGAAACAACAGAAAACAGACTTTTTGAAAGCTTTAGCCTAACAGAGTCAGTGCAACTACCCATTGCAGTGGTGCTCCCAAATTCCACCGGAACCCTCAGCTTGTTTTCAGACCTTCAGTCCCCAGACCTCCGGGACAGAGGTGTTCCAGCTGGACTTCAAAGGCACTGTGATAACATCTCTTAACTCAGGATATTCCTTCCAGCCACATTCTCCCTGCGCGATAAAACTCTTGTATCTGAAAGCTTCGAGCCCCTTTTACCTCCTGCTACTGTGACTGGCTATTTCTCACCTGGTTTCATCCCTCCCTGCAAAGCGCTAAGTAAGCACAGAACCACAATGACACTTAAATGCAAATTCATTTTCACAGTGTGGAAAACTTACTTCAAAAAGAAAGAGGATGGAGTCCAGCTCCTCCCTTTGTGATTTATTCCCTGCAAGACACAAAACAACATTGCTTGCCAGAAATATATGGTGAAAGACAGGAAAACAAGGCTGCTGTTCAGCTGAATCCAAAGATGCCACACTTGGTTTATTTCCCGTCTTTAATTAAGATCCCACGTGCGAGCCATGCCCGGGCTGCGGTGCCCCTCTCTGCTCTGGCCCTGTCTCAGCTGAGCAGAGGGAGATGCAGGAGCCCGGAGCAAGGTGAGAGGACAGGTGTGTAAATGCTGAAAGGAACCCAGATATCTGATCAGCTGCTGCCCTCATTCCAGAGAGTGATTTTCCATGCCTGTCTCTCCTGTACCTGTGAAATTAAAATGATTAATACTAACACTACTGTGGGAAACTACTAATGTAAATATAGGTAACTGAGACTAGACAATCATTGGGCAGGCTCTAACAGAATGCTCTGGAGCACAGTTATGGACCAACAGCTGCTGGAAAAAGCTCTAAAACTCACCTTTTTGTTTCAAGCTGTTTTCCAGTGTTATGAAATTTTCATAGAATATAAAATAGATTTGGGAATAATTGTTGTCAAAAAATTGCTTCAGGTCACTTCCATCTACAATATCTGAAAAGAGGAACAAACAGCACGATTACACAAGAGCAGAAAGACAAGAATTTCAGGCATTTTAGCATTAGAGAATTAACTAAGTGCAATACAAAACTATTTTAGTGAGTTCACTGAGTATTCTGTACTAAATTGTGGGTCCATCTTTGAACGTGAACAAGAATTTCACTGAATTTATGAGACTCTGCAGTGGGGTTTTGGTTCATTTGTTCTCCATTAAAAAACCAAACCAAACAAAAACAAAAAAAATAAAACAAAAAAAAACCCAAACAAACAAACAACAAAAAAGATGGGGTGATTCTTAGTTGTGTAAACAAATGGCTTCTGTACCATCAAAACAAGCAGGTCCTGCTGGAGAAAAACACCAGCAAAGATTTTTCGATGCAAATTCAGTTCTTACATTCATCTGGCAAACAGAATGAACCAGAAAACAGCATATTCCCAACTCATGTCTTAGACTAATGGCAACCCAAGCATGGAGCACTTTCCTCAGCGTTAACTTGGGCCTGAAATTAGAAGTAAGTTTATTTTCTACAAAGAAAAAAGTCCGATGTTTTCTAAGCCTGACACTTGCCAAACATGCGTTAATTTCCTTCCTTTGGTCTTTACTGCAACTGATTTGGTCAAAGCAAGTTAGGTGATTTCCCCCAGGAGAGGGTGAAGGGCAGAAACTAATGTCACATCTCCTCATTGAGGCCTCACCTTACAAGAAACCCATTCACTACCCAAAACAAAGCTGATTCCAGCAAGAAGGCTCAATAATATCCCACAACTACAGAAGACAGAATAACCTTAGCCCTGGACAACTTGATTTTTATTCAAATTTATATCTTTCCAGCAGTAAGGCTTTGCTTGGCTGCTTGTACTATGGAAACAATTAGTGCAGGGAAACTCTTAAACGTGATACTTGTTTCCTACAAACTACTAGTCTTGAATTTTCAAGTTAAGTGCAATTATTCCTCTCCATGTCCTGTTAAACACAACTCCAGGGGAAAACAAGGCTTTCATACGAGGGAATGAGGTCATTAAAATCTAAACAAAAAGGAAACTTTCCCTCTAAATTGTGAAGGGAGGAGAAAAGAACTGCCTCACCAAGAAAGAAATTTTTTTTCCTAAATGTGGCATCTCCGTGCTGACTCACGGGTGAGTCTGATGTGAGCTGCATCCCTACAGCCACAGCCCTTTCTTACAGATGTGTTTAACTCATGGCAGGATACCGCTCACTCCCGCTTCCCAAAAGGAAAACATCGGGGAAAGTCTGCTGGTCTATTTCTCACTTGAGATAAGAAGATAAAATCCTGACTGTGGGGAAATGCACTGACTGAAGGAGTATTTATAAGCACCCACAGAGATGAGGCTGCAAGCTGGGGGCTGAACTGCAGGGTTTATTTTCATATTTACTCACCAACAGCTCCACACACAGCACTCACAGCTCAGGCAAGCACCAGCAACCATCTCAAACCCGTGTCATCCCCCCCATTCCCAAGCAGGACAAGCTCACAATTTTAGTTAACACCTGAGAGGAGCTGCTTCAGCGACCCTCAGGGAAGAGTGAGACATTTGTGAGGGACCTATCCTATTTCTCTTCTATCAATAGGACATGTTGGCTCACTGGGTAGCTGTAGATCACACTGGTTCTCCTTATTATTAAATTTAAAATTTAGGGTAACACTCGGGTACCACTTAGTAAGAGCCCAAGTCTATTGCCAAACTCCCATTGCTCTTCCTCATATTAAAAAAAAAAAAAAAAAAAAAAAAAAAAAAAAAAAAAAATCCAGAGAGGACAATAAGGCTGTCCGACTTTGCCTTTTATTTTCCTGTTAACTGCCAAATGTTATTACAGTCACCAGATAGAAATCAGCCCTTAATTCTAAGAACTTCCAAAGTCACTTGACTTTAAGCTATTTTCTCAAAGCTCTGTTAATCCTCAAGTACTTGAAAAATTAGAGGAGATGAAGAGAATTTCGCAGCCACACCCTGGTTAATGATAAACTTTTATGGCCAGCCTCACCCCAGAAATAATGTACAATGCTTATTTATCTTCAAAAAAAGTATGCCAGCACAAAATAGCCTGTTACTAAAACACCCCTCCAACTGGAACAACTTCCAAAACAATGTTAACACCTCAAATTTCCGTGGGCTCTACGGAACAACACCAGCTCTGAACTCAGCAGGAAGTCTGCACACATCCCCTTTTGACTGTCTCTAAATGAAAGTTTCCACCAAACCAGTATTTCTCCTGCAGCTGTACAGAAGAGCAAGGCCGAGCAGTGCCAGAACTGAAGCCACACTACTCTCCTTTGTTATCCCATTTCTGATCAAGGTAGTTCCACGAAAAGCATGGGCTTTCCTAGTGGATACTTTTTAAAGACAAAGATTAAGGACCGCACTTGGTAATCTAACAAATTTCACATTTAGTCTCAATTCTGTTTCTCTCCCTTGGATTTGCCCACTGCTCAACAGAAAAAAGACTGAAAGAGCAGGACAAAGCAGCATCCCACAACTGTGGGCAGCAGTACTCCTGACATCTGAGTATTTCAATTGTGTCCAAGGAGAAAACACTATTGAAAGAGGTGTTCCAATAAAAGAAAGAATACTTTTACCCAAGAATAGCCACAGAAAAAAATTCTTAATATTCAGCAGTCTGTTTTTATGCTACAAGAGTCCTACAGAAACCACTCTGGGAAAGAGAAGAGGTTTCATTTATGGCCAGGCAGTGGGGAAGAACCAAACCTGTACATCCCCATCATGCTTTGCCAGGCTTGTTAGTTTTTTAAGTTTATCTTAGGGAAAAAAAAAAAAGAAGAAAAAAAAAAAAAAAGGCCACACTCCTGGCACTTCCACAAACTGTATTTACAACTTTACTAACTTAGCAGAAGTTCTGGCCATAAGTACATCTCCATAGCAATAACAAAATAAGGGAAATGTTCTGGTCATTTCTCAAATACAAACGAACACCCAGCTTTTAAGCCCTGTTGTTGTTGTTCTGAGTAGTGTTTTGTCACACAGAGCAGGAACTCGGATCCTAAAGGCCATTCCAGCCTTGAGAGATGTTAAAACCAACACCAACTTAACTATAAGAATCTTTTCTTTCAGTTTGGGCACTGGACAAACTTACACAGATGCCACTAAGGGACCTGAAGCCATCCAAGGCTCACACGAGCCCTTATTTATGGAAATACGCATTCCTTTCTCTCATCTCTCCCCTATGATTTGTATCGTCCTACACCAGTGGGATCACAGAAGAGCGACTGACACTTTGTTTACAATTAAATTCCTGCGATTTAAAACTAACAAAGGAAGAGGAGTTGGCATCTCCTAAGGAAACGCAGGAGCAGCTGTTTGGGGCATGTGTGGCACTGTAGCCCGAGCGCAGCAGCTGGAGTAACAGACACACGCATTCCTACCCACAGCCAGGGCAAGGAGAGACGTATCTGGGGAGGAGGGGGGGAAAAAATTCCAACTACTTTTGAGCCTTTCTACCAAAAGCTTTTTCTTTCCTTAAATGCTGGAAGGGTTCTTCCTATGTGTAGGGTTTTCCTCGCGCTGAACAGTACCACGGAAGACACGCCGGCAAAGGCGTCTATCAAGAGAGCATCTTCCAAAAGCCACTCCCATGCTACCTCAAATGTTTACACAGGTGTTGCCAAGAGCGGACATCCCGGGAACATACCCATAGCCTGCTCGGACACTGGACACTGACCAGCCGGGCAGCTGAACACACCACAGACCCAGCCAGCCCTCTGACTCTGCAACAACCTTTCACCTTAAACTAGCGCCTGCAAACACCTTTAATTAAAAAGTCACCAAAAGCAACAGCGTGGCACCGGGCCACATCTACCCAAGGCTTTATCCCCTAAGCAGCTGCCCTTAATCAGCTCCTTAAGGAGAGCAGATGATGAGGAACAACTGCGGCGCATCGATGATGATCACTCGCACCAAAACAGCACAAAGCTGCATCACCTGAAAATCAGAAGGGGCCCGTAGCGGGCTAACTGGCCACGGCCTCTTCCCCTCAGGACAGCCTGCTCCTGCCGCGTTGGGTGGCGAACAGAGGCCACTCAAACCCTCCCGAACCGCAGCTGTTTCACAGCTGAAACGCATCGGCGGCTTTCCATCTCCACAAGGACCGCAGCTGAAACTCAGTAGCGGCTTTCCAGGATGATAAAGGACAAAGGCTTCACCTGCCAGACGTCCAACCTTGCCCCAAACGGTCACCACAAAACGGAGTCACCACAAAACACCATACCACGACTTCTTTTAGAGTTTAAACCACCAACAAAGAGCCCCGAACCGATGGTATTGACGAGAGCAGAGTTTCTGCGAGCGCGCCTCCAAATTCCACCAGGGATGTGCGCTTCCTCTCAGTTTCACAGCCAGCCTGCCGCGCCGCACGACGAGCACTGGGACACACGCGAGTCTCCCGAGGCACCGCGCACCCCAAACTTTCTCCCGCAGCGCCCCACGGAGAACGCACATCGCTGCCTCTGCGGCGCGGAGAGCTGCTGGGGAGCCCAGGGCGGGGGAAGCTCTGCCTCTCGCACGGAGAGCTGCTACTGCCGGGCGCACCGCTATCTCGCCCGGACACCGCAGCGGAGGGCGAGCGGCGCCCACAGACCGGCCCACAGCCGCGGGGCCCCGGAGCCGGGTCTCTCCCAGAGCCGGGTCTCCCCCGTGTCCACCGCTCGAGGCCGCCCCCCGCGCCCCCTCCGCTCACCCAGCAGCGCGCGAAGGTGCTTCAGACGGGTCAGCACGTCCCGCTTGGGGTCCAGCGCCTTCTGCGTGGATTTCCGGACGTCGGCGTGGCTCTTCCTGGAGAACATCCCGACGGAGCGACGGGCAGAGCGGCGCTAACGACCGCAGAGACGCCGGACAGCCAGGAACGCGCG
>VZRX01010644.1:102980-115413 GCA_013398075.1 Notiomystis cincta
GCGCGGGGTGCGCCGGGAGCTGCCGCCGCTGCCCGCCCCGCGCTCTGACGTCACCGTGGCGTGGCGCTGACGTCTCCGCAGCAGCCGGGAGTCCGCGCCTCGGGACCCTCCGGGACCCCCGAACCTCTCGGGGTCTCCAGGCCCCGGCAGCGCCAGTCCCGGGACGGTCGCCCCGGGCACTGCGGCCGCACCGCGGCGCCGCGCAGGGACGGCGGGACCCCGCGGCGGCAGTGCCCGGGGACGTGGAGGACACCCTGGCCCTGTCCGGCTCCAGGGACCTCCGCGAGGCGCGGCGGAGAATCCCGGGAGAGCCGTGGGAATGCCCGGGGCGGGGCAGCTGGAATGGAGGCGCCGTAGGGAGCTGGCTCCTGGGTAGGCTCTTGATTTATCGTGGCATCACAGAACCACATATTTGGCTTGGAAGGACCTCGAAGCCTATCCCATGCCACCCCTGCCATGCGCAGGGACAGCTTCCCTTATCCCGGGGTGCTCCAAGCCCCAGTGTCTGACCTGGCCTTGGACGCTGCCGGGGATCCAGGGCCAGCCACAGGTTCCCTGGGTAACCTGTGCCAGGGCCGCCCCACCTTCAGGAGGAGAAAATTCTCCCCGATATTCGGTGCAAATCTCCATTAGAAAACGTTCAGGTTTTGAATAACCGCTTGCACTGCAAGTACATAAATTATACTGTGTGCTGTCGTTACACACAGGGAAGGTAAAAGAGCAGGCTTGTAGTTACACAGCAAAAGCACAATCCATCCCAGAACCAGAAGCCAGCAGGGTTTCAGTTAAAGGCCCTCAGATCCTGTCAGCAAAACTCCTGGGTAAAAAAGTAAACTCTTGTAAGTTTCAAAACAGGCTGTGGTCCTAAAAACGAAAATAATGGGTTTCAGGGAAATGACTTGCATATATACCTCTTAATTTTTAAGAGAATTACTTAAAAACCAATTTACATATCACACAGAAATTATTTTTCCGCCACGAGAATTACTATTGTGAGAAACAGAAAACCCGTTGCCACCACATCTCACTTCCTCTGAGCCCTCTCAGGGATCGTTTCTGCTGCAGAGGCCTGAGGTCACCAGAGCAACAGGTCAGCAAGCCCTAAAACACGTCCCACTGAGGAAGGGACAGTCCCAGCTCCCCCACCCCCCAGTATGGCAGCAGGGAAAGGCTCTGGGTGGAAGCTACAGTGGATGAACAAACACATAAACAAAGAAGTGGCATCAGGGGCTGTGGAAGAGGGGGCTGCAGGCAGTGCTCAAGAATGTCCTGCTTGTGGCCATGGCACAGCTTTTCCCCTCTGCAGCACAGCTGGATTCCAGAAGGGGCAGAGCAGAGATTGGCTGTGCCCCCAAACCATATGGTAAGAAGTGAGAAGTCACTTTCTGGAGGCAGGAAGATGGATAGTGAAGTCAGCCGCAGAAAATCCACTGCTGTCGCATCGTCCCTCATCTTGGAGCCCAGCTCAGGCTTATGGTAATTCCTGTTGCACATCCTTCCCATCACACCATGACACACCATCTTTTTCGGAGCAGTTATTGTTCTGCAGCAGTTGTCTAAAATTTTGGGGTCACATGGAGCTATGTGAGCATCATCAACTTCTTGAGGAGAGTAAATTGGGCTGTTCTGGATTTCCCCTTCCATTGCCACGAGTCAGTCTGTGCAGTTGGCTGAGGAAGCACATGGCTGAAGTCTTGCCTTGCTCTTGTTTATGTTTTTTTCCCTTCCCTTTTTATTTTAATCGATTTACAAAACAAACAACTTCCAGTTTGCATCTCCTGGCAGTTTCTGATTGTTCCATGCTTCTGTCATGTTCTGCTTTCTTAAAAAAGATAGGGCAATTGTGGTGATACTGCTGCTCTGACACCTGATAACTCGTGTGATAACTGGGGGCAGCGTTGTGGTGCTTAGCACTGAACTGCATGGCTTTAGGCACTCGGCGGTTTGAAGTGTGCCGGAAATTCTCCCTGTGAAAAGCTCCAGGGAACAGAGATGCCATGCCTGGAATCACAGTGCTCCAGGACAGTCCTTGCTCTCCCTTTGAATTCAAACATCATCAAATACAATCTTTCAAAAGATTCACTTCAGAGCTGACATAGGATAGCACAAGCCAGAGATGCCAGTAAACCTGCAGCAGTGACTTCAGCCTGTGCTGGAGAACCACTTGTAAAGTCCTTTGACTTGTGTTTTCCAACAATACAACATTTGCAATTTCCCAGAAAGCCAGCTGATGCACTTCCGAAAGCCAGTGCTTAAGGTAGAATAATTGAAAGAGATTTGGTCATTCAGCTTTCAGGATCTGAGGTAACATCTATATAAAGCAGTCACTTGAGGGGACAAAGCAGTAATCACTTGTGGCAGAACTGAATTGTTAAAGGTCCCAACTTGGTGTGATGTCCTGGGCAAGCTGACCATACCAGCACAGGCACAGCAATGCCAGGCAGGGGATAGGGATTCCTTGGGGAAATCTCTCCTTGTTTGGGAGCCTGCCTGCCTGCCTGGGTCCAAGGGAGGAAGACCAGCATCCCATCAGTCTGAGGGAGACTCCTGACACGTCAGAGCCCAGCCAAGACTCACTGACCCAAGGGAAGTGCTGATCTTGCAAAGGCTGTCCTCGCAGTGCTGGCACTGCCTTCCAGGCTGCTCCTCCAGGAGTTTCTATTTCAGGCATTGCCTTAAGCAGTACAGGTGAGGGGCAGTGCATTCCCAGTCCAAAATAGAATGGCCTGAATCATTAATGTTCATTTGCACTGCGAGCCAGCATGCTATGCCTGAATGGCACTGCTCACGCCCTTATACACATGCACACACACACCCCCTGCCCTGTCCTGGAAGCAGCCGGGTGCTGCAGAATTCGTGGAGTTTGTGGAAAGGTGACACTGGCTGCCACCTAAATTTCGCTGGACCTGATGAACAGGCAGGGTTGCTTTTCCCATGGAGTCTGAAATTTTAATGACAGAGATTAAATTACGGAACTTCTCTGCTCACTTGTGTCAATAATAACGCTTTATATCACTAAGCCTAGGAAAAAAGGTAGGAGAAAAGCAAATAGAGGAAACTTGCTTCCTGAATGACCTACAGGTGAGATGACGGTTTCCTTAGCGCAGAATGCCAGTACTGGCTTCCTGTCCTTCAAACCAAATGCATCAAATTGTGTTTAGGAGGTTGGTTTTGTCTCCTCTCACGTGTCCTTGGTCCAACACATCCATTAAGGCACCTGAGCTTCTTGTTGCTGCATTGGAATCAGCTCACTGGATGCTTCCTGGCTTAGGTGCAGGCAGAGCTTTGGTGCTGTGCCAGCATGCTGCATAGGGAAACAAGACTCTGCCCTCTGTGCCCTGATACAACTTAAGTGTATGGAAAAGACTTTTCCAGTGGGCTCTGAGGGGTTATTTTCCTAACAGTGTTCCTCCAGGGCACACAGGCGTGGACCCGTGCTCCTGCAAAGCTCTGCTTCAGACTCAAACCACACAGTAAGTGCTGATTCTCTGCTACATGCCTGATTTTCTCTAAGTCTGGATCCTGTGGTCTGCTTTCCATGGAACAGCCTTTGCAAAGGTTTAGAGTTTCACTGACTTTATGGAAGCAAAGGCCCCTTGTCCATTTAACCCTCACTGAGGGTCTCCCCCAGCTCTTCTCATTTGGCACCCAAAGAAAGGGTTTCTCACCATCCCTTGGCCCATGGAGTTTTATTCAGGAAAAAACGTGATGGAAAATTTCCACCCATTGCAGCATATGAGGCAGTCAGATGCCATTCTTATAGTAAAAATGATAGACAGGAGAAATCCCCAGTCCAAAAGCCCCATCAGATTTCCCTCTGCCAGGATCTCCAACTGTGTAGAGAGGGAAAGGGAAGGATTTATGTCTATGGATGGGAAAAAGTCCGAAATAGAAAGAACAGAGATTGCATGTCCCCTGATACCTTCCGAAAGGAAACGGTATGGAGGATGTGGAAATTTCACGGAGTAAAAGTATCAACCCACTAAGGAGAGCTCAGAGTGCCTTTGCGAAAGGTTGAACTGCATGAAGAGGTGTATGGCACGTTGTGTGACCCCCTAACCTACTGCTCTGGCCGAGATCTTTCCACGAGGAGACGTTTCAGCTCAGCTCGAGACTGGACTATGAGATAACTTACATGGTAAAAACAGGGAATCCCCCCTCTGCTTCCCTGCTCCTTGCAGCGCAGAGCAGAGATAAAGTACTGCTTGTCTTGACTGCACTAAATCCGAGATAAGTGTTGTTTACTTCGCCCCTCTCCAGGAGGAAAGGTCACTCGTGATCTTGGTGGAGCCACAGCAATTTCCGCCCAGCAGCGTTCACCTCTGGCCCAGCAAGGCAGAGCCCCCTTCCCCTGCCTCGGGGACGCTGTTAACTCCGTCCTTGCCAGCCATGTCCCACCACCATCCCCAGCGCATGGGCGCAGCACATGGAGCCTGGAATAGCGCTGAGATGCTGACAGGCAGGCCTACAGAAATGCTTCTGGTCCTAGCAAATGGTGCCCAGAGGGCGAAATAAGGGTCACTTGTTCCTGCAAGTAACAGGTGAAGGGTCCCTCTGCCTGCAGCAAGTCTTTGTTTCCTCTCATCCCCTCCTCAGTTTTCTTGGGTTTGTAGTGCCGTGTATTTAACCTAAACTCTCTTTTTTCGACTGAGCATTACATCCGTACTTTCATTTTTCTCTCATCTTCATCTTTCTCTCATCTATCACTCAGAGGAGAAATAAATGAGGAAAGAAGTAGCTGACTGGGATCGCCCTTAAGCTGGGCTTTGTTAACATCCAGAGTGATCACTCTGATTGTCTGAACCCCGAGTGCAGTGTGTTCTGATGAACCAGGTTGTGTGGTGTTCTCCTTCTGAAGAGAAGGTCTCAAATGCTTTTTTGTATGTGAGAAGGAGAACAAAAACTCCTTCGAAATGAACCAGCAACGTACAAAGCAACTGCTGGCCACTGATGTTCCACGCATTCTTCCTTCTTTTATTCCTTTGCAAATGAACGACTGCAGAAAGCGGAGCAGTAATTACAGCCTGCAGGAATGGCTCGGGTTTTCCTCCACGGACAAGCATGACAAAAAAATAATAAAAAATAATTTTTAGCAGCACAGCTGCTGTTCAGATGAAATTATGTGGTTAGCTTTGAAATTATATTAAAAGAGAAATTTTAATTAACCTGTACCACTGAGTCAGGAGATAATATCTGATGCATCTAACAGGCCTACAGACAAAATATGATAAAATAATTATTTGCAATTAGATATATGCATTACAGACAATGTTGTAATTAAAATGTACTTAATGTCACAGGAGGTCCCTTATTATCAAAATAATTTGTAGAAGGACCTTGGAAACAATGAGATGATTATCTATCTCTCTGGAGAAAAAAAAAATCGGAATTTGCCAAGAGCCCAAAACATCTCTGGGTTTGGTGTTTGGACACCAGCACGGTCCAACACCCCAACTCCTTTCTCCTAGTGCCAAGTTCTGTTTATCACCGGGGTGGGCACAGGGCACCCATTTCTTGATGCGCTTGTGTTCCTCAGTCCCCTGCCAGGAGGAGATGTCCCTGTGCTGCCACATGACTCCAGCCGGAAAGGGATGCAGTGCAGGTCAGAGGAGGGAGAGATGCCACACGTGCTGCACTGTTCTTCTGTGCAGAAAATCAATGTCTCTATTCCATTATTTGCTTATTAGCTGCAGCAAAAAGGAGTGCTCAGATTTACTGGGGCAAATTCTTTTCTTACCGTGGCACTTCCAAGTCCCTTGGGCCACGAAAGGGCTCAAACCCAAGAAACAATTAGATTTATAGTTGCTCGATACTTTGCTTTTACATCTCTGGAAGAACTGGAGCAAGAGCCTGACAAGCACAGCCCGGTAAAACTGGGGGAATGACTTAGGCAGCCTCTGAGAGCCCATCACCTTCGGAGCCACCTCTGCCTGAGCCTGAGCCAGTCCTTGGACCTCCCAGGAGACAGTGCCAGTGCCAGCTGCCTGATCCGGGCCCTGACCTCATCGGTGCTAATGAAAGTTTTGGCAGACCTCTCCCCCTGATGAATGTTTCCCTGTCAGAGCTGCTGCACCGTAGTCGGGGGGTGATTGGCTGTTCCTCAGGCCTTTTCTCATGGCCACCTTTTGGATTTGTGCCCCTGCACTTGAAAAATGGCTCTGGACGTCAATGGAGGTTTTGCCTGAGCACAGAATGAAGAGCCAACCTATTATGAGGTGCACCTTATTCTAGGGACACGTCCTTCTGGGAAGGGCAGGGAGCAGCCGACAGTGATGTTAGTGTTTCTTTGTGGAAACAGATATTTCTTCAAGTCATAAATAGTAAGGAAAATTGCTGCAAAACGTACTGACGTGGAGGAATGGCTGGAGGAGAAAACACCACCACCACCCCCAGTATATCATCAGCTGTGTCTTTATTTCCCTTACGCTTCTCCACTTCCCTGTTTTCAAGAGAACAAAGAGAATGTGCCAAAGCTGCTTTGGGATTTCAATGAAAATTAATGAGAATTCATTGCTAATTAGGGCTCCAATTAAAAAAACTGATCTTTGCAGGGACACTGTTAATGAACTTGTAAATTGGAGCTGCAGACTTGCATCCCTATAAACATTCCCTGAGTTGATTCCCCATGGGTGTGCACAGGAGTGGGGAGCGACGAAGATGTCCAGAACTATCCACAGCACTTAGGAAGTGGGAAGTGCCGAGGCTTAACGTGGGAAGTTGCTGAAGGCTAAGCTGAAGGCTTGGATGGCAGTGGCATTCATCTCACAAATTATTTGGCTTTGTAAAAAAGAAGAATGGTAACTTGGTGTGTATTTTTGATCAGCCTTAATCTAATTATGAACCTCTTCATTTATTCATGTCATAGACTATTGGGAGTGGTGGGTGTTCACGGGTGCTCGGGGTGCTCAAGATGCTCGGGTGTCACTGCAAACAGCCATGTGGTGGCAATCCACACCTTTATCCACTCCCAGGGCATTTTAACCGGGATACATCAGTGCCACTACCCTCCTGCATGGTGTATGGTGGGGACTTCCCATAGCCTGGGCTGTGTGCTCCAGCTCCCAGGTCGGGAGATGAGGGGCTGATGAGAATTAAATGTGAATGTAAGTATGCTGGGGGAAAAACCCTGTTCCTTTTGTCCAGCTGCTGATTCAGGTAAAGGGAAGCAGAGCCAAACCTGGCAGCAGCCACGGCAGAAAATCCCCCTTGCCTGATCCTCCCTCCCTCCTTCTTGGCTTTCTGGCATTTGCAGGTGGCACATCCCCTTGGCAAGGTGGTTTTTGTGCCAACCCTGTTTTCCCCCCTCCTAGGAGAACAGTGCGAAACCGTTGGAGGACAAATTAGCAGGAGGGTGTAAGACACCGATCAGAGGTTGGAGATGGCAAAACCCAGATAAAATTCATGTTGGTCGCACACATTTTCTGATGAACTTCCAGTAAAACAGAGCCCACACAAGGGGTAGTGCTGGCAGGTGCCTCTGGAGATCAGCTCAGGCAGACACCCAAAACAGAGAGCTCAGGACCATGCCTGGTTGGCTTTTGGAATAGGTCCAAGGATGGAGCCTGCACAGCCTCTGCAGACTACCTGGGCCACCAGAACAAGGGGGATTTGTATGCTTGAATGGAGTTTTCGGTATTGCAGTTTGTGTGTTTTCCTTTTTGAAGGAGGTCTGGGGAAAAGGTGCAGAACACTAGGGATGAAGTGCGATGTGAATATCAGGGGCACAGGAGGGAAGTGAAACATTTCATCCTTGTTCCGATATTAATTTTTTCTCTTTCATCCTAATGCATAGATTTGATTTCAGAAAGTGTGTCACAGCTGATGACATCCATAATGGAGCCATTCAGGGACATCTCTGAACATGCACTTTTCCCACATATAAAAACGTACCTGAAATTTCGAAAGATGGAATACTCATTTGCCAATTTAAAAAGAAAATGGAGAGAACAAGAGAGAGAGGCTTGTGGAGTCCTAGGTCTTCACAGAAAACGGATGGAAAGACACATGTACATTTAGAATGATGTTGACATTTCTGAAATCAGAGATACGGTGTTTTATCTAAATTACACCAAAGCCCTTCAAGATAATGTGCCGTGTAATAGCTGCAATTCTAGGCACTATTTCATTTTCAATTTTCTGTACAAAAAGCATGATTCTTATCCACAGTTCCAGTTCAATGTTTGACAAATTATTAGCATGCATTGCCCAGCTGCTGCACCCCGTGTAGGGAAAGCTATGTTTGAGGAGAAAGAGGCTGCAGCTCCCCTCTGCCCCGCCCTGGCTTTGCCAGAATTCCTTGTTACCCGGAGAGGAGGCAGAGGGGGCAAAGCCCAGGGCTGGGGCTGGTGGTGCTCTCAAAGGCCCTAAAGCACTGCAGAGTGGCAGAGAAGCCTGGGATGCTGGAAGAAAGCCCTCAGGAGCCTGTGAGGGAGCCGCTTTGGTGTGTAAAAGTGGGTCCTGCCACATGCCCGTGTACCCCCAGCGCTGCTGGCTGCAAGCGCTCAAGCCTGCATGGCGTGTGCTGGGCTCAGGTTACACAGGTGTTTCCTTTTTCTTGGCAGCTGAAAAGGTATAAATCCCCTTGGCACCCGCTTGACATCAGCGGTGATGCTGCTGGCAAGACCTAGTCTTTTCCTGGGAGTGACCCACCATGAGCTCTGGAGAGCAGGATACGGGTGAACCTCACAGGTATCAGCAGGGTGTGGGAGATCCCTGCAGTACTGCTCTGACTCAAGGTTCCTGGTGCTGGGACTATGAGAGGTGAAATGCCTACCTGCCTTCAGGGAGCTTCCTCCTTTCTTGGGGATATCCACAGGAACCAGTATGTGCTGGAACATGGCGGCTTGGGAGGAGCAGTGGGATGCTCTGACACTACCCTCCCCGCCCCGCCAAGTCCCTCGGCCCAATGCTTTTGTTTCCAGCACTACTTGACCCATATTCTAGAAAAACTGAGATGTGTGGGAAATTTTTTTCCCAGTTCCCAGTGTGCTGGGGCACATCTGCAGGTGTGCCCTGTGCCACTGATGCTGAGTAAGGGAACCTGGAGCCTGAATCAGGAATTCTGTTAAATTCCTATGCAAAGAACAAGCTACCCTGATGGAGCTGGCAAGGGGCTGCAAATAAGTTTGGGGATAGATGTCATGTGCTTATCCAAAAGACAGGACTTCCACTCGAGTCCCTGACTGTGGTGGGATGGAGAGCCTGCTCCCTCTGCAGGGAACTCCAGCTGCATGGATGTGTCCTCGGTGTAGAGGCAGGAAAACTCCTTTCACCTGAGAAGTCTCTTTTGAGATACCAATGGATAAAATCTGGAAAGATGTTATTTTTTGCACATATGCTGACAAGTAAGTGATCCTCAGCAAGCCGTGGGTGCAGCACTAGAGATGGAGGTGGAAGCTGGGATCTACGGCACGGGAGCAGGAGGCTGCAGCACAGCTTGTCATTAGCAGGGGAAGGAGGGTTTTCATGACAACCATAAAGCACCAAAATATAAATTAAACTGTGCTAGGAAATGAAATTCAGGGGACAGAAATAGTTTCCTTGGCAAGCCAAGAATAATGCTGGACTGGTTGCTAAGTGAGGGGGCAGAGCGAGGAAAGGGTAGCAGTAGCTGTGATTATGGCTGCTGCCTTAACAAATATATGCATTAGAGGTAATAAGAGCCTACTTTTAAACTATGCAGGATTTCTGTGTTTGGAAACACGGTAAGGCAACCAAGGGTCACAAGAGCCTTGGTATGCATCTCAAAGGTAACCTCTCTGTGGTCAAAATAAATGCATCTGTTTCAGCTGGTCTCTGGGAATGAATATTTCGAAATATCTAAAATTGTGCTGGGATTTCTGGACAAGGTTTAGCTGGGTGCCTGTGCCCTGGCAATGGCAGCACAGCATCAGGAGGGGCAGCCGTTGTAAGGAGCAGCTCATTGCAGACAAGTGCAAGGGGAAAGGCTTTCATTAATTCCTGCCTTTACATCGGGCCCAGATCCAGGTTCCCCTGGGTTGGAGGCAGAGCTTCCTTCAGCCTGCAGGAGGTGTGGAGCTGAGCCCTGCAAAAGGCCTGCTGGAGGCGACAGAAGGAAATGGAACCTGCAGTATTTTGTCCCCAGGTTTAAATGTTTTACAGCATTTATTTGTCTTTGTCAAACACTGAGAGCCGTGGCTGGAAAAGTGTGGCACGTATGTCAAGCAGTTACAGAAAGTGCTGCAGCCACAGCTCACGCCAGCTTGCCCCAGATCTATTTTTGTGCATCTGGGACTAGTGCAAGAGCCACATCACTGTTACAGCCAGGGCATAGCAGAGATGCTTCCGCAGTGGAAGTTGCTGACTAAATTAAGGGAGCTGCTATTTTGGGGCAGATATTCCTTTCAATGAGCATGACAGGGCAGAGATTCCTGCCACTTCCCTCGGAGCTGCAGTGCCTGCAGGAGCCATCCCTAGGAAAGTATGTAAAAGGTGTAGGTCCTTCTGAGCCTGCTTGGCTGGCGGGCTTGGGTGCAAACTTGGAGTAAAAATACGACTGGTTTACTTGGGGAAGCTTCTCTGTCCCGCTGTGTGTTGTGGTCTCTCTTGCATACGCACGCACCTAATTTCAGAGATAGGCTGTGCTCAAACATTCACAAAAGTAAGAAAGGCAGGAGGAGAATCTCTGGGAAGAAATGAATCTGAGGTTTGAGTTTGTCAGATCCTACCCTTATTACACATGGCCTGAGGTCTTGTTGCAGCTCACGCTTGAGGGTTGTTTTGAACAGTTTGGCTTTGACGTGCAGCAAAGAGCTTTGTGCTTAGGGCAGTGAGCTCACAGCGGGTCAGGGGTGTGTTCGTATTCAGGTTAGTCCCTTAAAGAAACCAACCAGGGCAAACCAGACTGGTGTGTCACAGAGCTCTGGAGAACGCTTCTCTGGAGGGTTTGTACCAGTCTCAGAATAAGTGAGGGGTTTGTTCCCATCCTCACCAAAAGGAGAGGCATAATGAGATGGCAAAATGATTAACCCACACAGAGAACTTGCAGAATTAGATCTCTCCTGGGTCATTAGGCCAGACACTTGTGCAGTCACAAAATTTCTGCAAAAGTGGCTTGCAGTGTAAAAGATTACTTAACTACCTGCTATCACTAGTACCCCTGTAGCACACTATAATGTGATTTATTATTGATTTTCTATCCTACAGTTGTTGGCAGCTACCATACAGACCCCTTGGTTTAATGCTTATTTGCATGTTTAATTACTCTATAATAGTGCAATAATTACCATGTAGCTATGGAGGAATTACATAGTTTTCTGTACTCTGTAAACCAGTGTCAACCTCCTCTGCAAACAAATAATTATGCAGCTAACATACCTGTTTAACTTCCCCAGGAATTAGCAGAGGAAGAAGAGAAATGTGAAAGATGCAATTGCTGGGGTTAAAATAATTACTTATGATGTTTATATGTAAAATTCTTCAGTTGCTTGATTTTATCTCCTACCAAATTGTCAGGTGATACAAACTGGAACCAGGGAAGATACTGCTGTGGAATAATTACAGCTGCCGAGGCTGAGCTCTATAACCATAGTCAGTGTTTTTTCACAGCCTGTCATTCTGCTGCTGCAGGTTGTGATGAAACAAAGGGAAGTATTTCCAAACAACTTCCCATGTGCACTGCCTGCAGCTCTGAATCCTGCAGCCTCTCCTGGAAGCCGGAGGAAAGCCACGAGATGGCAATGTGCACCAGGAAATGAAGCTGCGCGGCATTTCTCTGGGATCAGTCATTCAGCCCCAAGATCCAGCTGGATGGATATTTGGCCTCCCACAGGAGCTGCTATAGGATTTCAAGCACCTTTCCTGTTTGAAAAATGTACGTTTGTTCTCCCGGGACTGAAAAAAAAAAATCCTGTAGGGGTGAACATCTCTTCCTCCCACATTGTTTCACTCTAGTGGATATCCTCAGTAAGTTTGTGTGTTTGCTTTGGGCTCAAATGCTCCCTGTGGATTATTTGGAAAACACCTTTCCTCGTGTTTCCCCTTTCCTCCCTGGGGATCTGTTCCCCCCTACAGCCGGTTTCTGTACATCCAGCATTGCCAATGCTCAGGGCACAGGACACGGAAGGAGCTCTCCAGCTTCTGAGCCAGCCACTCTCTCCTCCACTTTCCCTGGGTTGTGATGGGAAATGTTTCCAGAGTGTGGCAAAGGAAGGACTGTGTTTCTAGGGTGCAACAAGACTTACCGGTGTGCTGAGCAAGCAACAGTGTACTGGTGATGGGGACAAACTGTTTTTCTCCAGTGTAAATCAAGTGGCAGCTCTGGATAACCCCCAGGGATGCTGGGAAACAGCATCCTGCAAGATGTTTCCTCCAAAAGGGTGCCGAGTTTGTTTCCTGCTGTATTGCTTTGGAGATGGCAAAACAGGCTAAATTTAAGGGAATTCCGGAATTCTCACAGGACCAGCTTATGGCC
>VZRX01010645.1:0-16515 GCA_013398075.1 Notiomystis cincta
GGAGAGGAGAGGAGAGGAGCTCACTGCAGCCTTTCAGCACCTAAAGGGGCTACAAGAATGTCAGAAAGGGACTTTTGACAAGAGCAGGTAGTGATAGAATGAGAGGGAATGGCTCTAAACGGGCAGAGAGCAATTTTAAATTGGATATTAGGAAGAAAATACTTTGTGAGGGTGGGGAGGCCCTGGCACAGGGTGCCCAGAGAAGCTGTGGCTGCCCCTGGATCCCTGGAAGTGTCCAAGGCCAGGTTGAACAGGGCTTGGAGCACCCTGGGATAGTGGAAGGTGTCCCTGCTCATGGCAGAGAAGTTGGAAGTGTTTTTAATACCCTTTTTTACTACCCTTTAATAATACCTTTTACATATGAGATCCCTCATCTCACCAGAGAATTTTTACCATTTTCCACAAGTTGCAGAAGAGATTTTGCAGTTTTCAGGGGATTGAATTGCCTCCTTCATGAACAAAAAGGAGACAAGACAGGGTTTCACATGATGCCAGACAAGATTTATCTTTAGCCTTCTGTTGAGGTTTATTGGCTAATTCATACACAGCTTGGATCAAGAGTCATTATGGGCTTGTGTTTTTCCAGTACAAATTCACTGTAAGTAAAGACAAATTAGCTGCTCATATTAGTGCTCAGCATAAAATTAAAAGGGAATTATTCAAGGTTTGACATGAATTAGTAAATGCACAGGCAGTGGTGTTTTAGAGTGGGACAAAGGAAAGTTAAAAGCTTCTCTTCTGCCTTTTTTACAGATGCACATTTATTTGTAGCTTTTTGGAGAAATCAGTGAGTTTAACTGACTTGTGGCTGTTTCATACTTGTCTAATTTCACAACAGCACTCAGCAGCTTTCAGCAAGTGCCCAACTCTGAGAAGGAAAAGATCCAGGATCCTCAGGTCCCAGCACTACAGCTTTCTCCAGATTTTTTTCCTTTCTCTACTGATCAGGAATATATGATTAAATATCTCAATGCAATCAGTTCATCAGCAGGTTTTTCAGACTCCAATAACCTGCCCAGAGAAATTCAAGGCCAGGTTGGACAGGGCTCAGAGCAGCCTGGCACAGTGGGAGGTGTCCATGGCAGGGGGGTGGAACTGGATGAGCTCTGAGGTCCCTCCCAACCCCAACCATTCCTTGATTCCTTGTCAGTGATGGAAGAGGCATTCACTGAAATAACATTTCCCTGCCTGTTTCCTCTGTGCTGCTCCTGGCAGGGGAGCTGTGCAGGTTGATTTTGAAGCAGCCTAAAAGCCCTCCCATGTCTCTGGGGCTGGGTGAGAATTGTGGAGACCTAAGTTCCTGCAGGAAGTTCATCCCAGGGTTTGAACAAGCTCCCAGCAAGGTTTGCTCTTCCATAAAACCTGATTTTGGAAAGTTTTCCTTCGACAAAAGTTAGCCCTGGGGTGAGATCTCAGATATTCTCCTCCAGCCCTTGTTCTTAGCACGTGGGAGAGATCAGAAACGTGGACACTTGGAGAGAAAAACTGAATCTTCTAAACCAGCTTTTTTTTCAGACCTCGCCACTCTCAGGCACCACTTTGGGGGTGAACAAGACCAAACCCCAATTGTTGCAGGCTGAGGGCAGAATCATTCCTGCTGCCACAAAGGGTGGGTTTCACTCTCAGCCACTTCAGGAGGGAGAAAGCAAAACCTAAAATCCTTTCCCTATCCGTGGCCACAGCAGCTCTGGCTGTCAGGAGTTCACTGGAAATGTGTCATTGCATCATAGGAAAAATGAACTTCACCAGGACCATCTCAAAGGGAGGGAGAAAGTGGAAGAAAATACAGGTTTTGCAAAATGTTCATGAACTTGTTGGAAAAAGAAATTTCATTTTTATGTCAGTCTTCTAAACTTTTATCACTTTTATCTTCTAAATTTTCGTCACTTTTATCACTTTTAATGAAAATTAATCCAGACTTTGGAAGCAAGAATGATTTTCGAGATGAAAAAAAAAACCAAACCATGCAAAAATGGGCAATGTCAGGAATGTTATAACAAATTAACTTTTGCTATTAATAGCTTTTATCCCTTGAGAGTTTACAAAACTAATGAGTTCCATCAGTCAGCTCTTCTTTCAAGTGCTTGCTACTTTCTAGAGTTTGATCAGAAAATTCAAGGTCTGCTTTTTAATCCATGGTCACTTTGTAATTTAGCCCTGTCTTAATTTAAACCTTGGCCAGGAGAATCTGGTTAGCCTGAAATAAAACCCTAAATAAATTTGAACTGCAGGTCTTTCAGTCTTCATTCAAAAAGTCTCAGTGCCACCCCCCAAGTGCCCAGTGCCTTGATTTCTTCTTTCTTTTTGTCCTTTATGGATAGAATAAACTAAAATCAGTCACTTTAACCCCATTTTGTGTTATTTTTGGACGTGGTCTTGCCCTGTGGATGACAAACTCCAACAGCTGCTGAAGGTACAGTGAGGACACGTCCTGTGGTGCTGGGTAAAGGGTTCACCCCAGCTCAGGTGGGATGTCCACGAGGCAGAAATGTGACTTTGAGCTTCTCACTCAGTAAAAGGGAGGGGAACAGGCACTGGGAGGCCACAACTCCCCTGTCCTCTCACAGGCACAGGTGAGGTGAATTCCCCTTTTACCCCTCAGATAAAAAACAGAAATCATCCACATTCGGAACCTGCTCAAACCCCCCGGGATTATTTCGCTGGGGTCTCATTTTGCTTTTATTTTGGTCCAATGTGGTGATGAATCACATCCATTGTTTTCCTTTTGGATCCAGAGTGGTGGGAGGAGAAAGCTGCTAATGATCTCATTATCATCCTTTTAGGGGAAATCAGCTCCTGAATCAGACTGTCACTACAAAACTGCTTTTGCCAAGTTGAACAATGCAATATTTATTTTATGCAGAAATTCTATGTGGGGGAAAAATACAGAGTGAAAAAGAAATATTTTTAAAATCAGCCCTCAATGGAAATAATAGGGGTAAAGCCACCACTAACTAAAAAGAGAGAAGAAACCCCTTTTTCTGAAGGGATAGATGGTATGAAATAAAATAGAAGAGAAATGAAGATATCTTCATTCTCTGTAGTTTCCTTTTCATTCACTTTCAGAGGAAGCAGCCAAGGAACACCTCAGGAGGTCCTGAGGACAGGAGATGCCCAAGGGTGAGGGAATGAGACCCTTGGGCAGTGCTGGGACCATTCCCAGTGAGAAATAGGCCTTCACAGACTCTCACCAGAGCCAAGTGTCACTCTCATAATTACTCTTCAACAGTTTTACTCCATTTTAACCCCAGTGAGTCCTGCTGCTCTGATTTATATCAGTGTACACCCAAAATATTCCCTCAGCACCCACAGGATTATTTCCAGATCATTCTGCTGTGAACCACAGGGGAAATTGGTTGTGGAATTAGCTCTAATTTCAGGAACACAGAGGACTAGAGTGAGATCTAGCACAGAAATGCTCACTGTCCTTTCTGTGTTCTGCCACCCCATGCTCCAGTAAAACAAAGCAGTTCTGTGCTCTTCTGGAGCTGCCTCCTCCCTTTTCTACAGGTCTGCACATCCACCTACCCGAGGCACCAAAGGAACACCAAAGACAGAAAATGCCATAAGAAAATGCCAGGTTAGAGAGGGCTTGGAGCAGCCTGGGACAGTGGAAGGTGTCCCTGCCCATGGCAAGGGGCTGGAACGAGATGGGCTTTAAGGTCTCTCCCAACCCAAACCATTCTGGAATTCTAGGATTTTAAATTTTCCTGGAGAGGCCTTGGAGATGGAGGTACCACTGCAGAAATTCCTCTCTGCACAATTCCTTCTCCTGGGCTGGAAGAGACAAAGCATAACACAAGTGAGCACCATAGCAACTCAAGCACCTCTTGGTTTTTAGTTTTTCTTTTGTAGGAAAGAAGCAACAGAGTGTGGAGTGTAGCCAAATTAAAGAAGAAGTCAGAACAAAGAGGTGACCTTGTATTTCATCTCTGATTAATGCAGGTGATTTATTGTGAACAGCACCACTAGAGACTGTACCTTGTGCTTGAGGCACTTTTCTCTCTATAAATAGACAGTGCTCAAGGCTGGTTTAAAATTTATATAAAAAATGAAGAAATAAAATGTCCCACTAGTTCATGGCTTGGACAGATTAATCTAAGGGTGACTTCCTCTGGAGCTGAGGTCACACAAGAGAAAGTACACTGAGATTTGGAGGTGTGTCCTGCCTCACCCCAGGATACTGAGTTTGCTTTACTGGAGAAAAGCAGTGTCTGTGGAGAGACCTGAGATGATCTCTCTATTGGAGGTGACTTATCCTGAGCTGAATTCCCTCCTGGCACTGGGCACTCATTGGGTCTGGAATGCCCCAGGGTACTGGAGACCTCTCTGGGAGATAGGGCAGGTAAAGCCAGCTGGGATAACCCAGGTGGGCTTCCCTGGGGTGTGGAATCATCAAATTATAGAATAATAGAGGTTTGAAACTTGTCAGTGCCAGGTCCACCACTAAACCATGTCCCTAAATATCTGCAGTAGCAGGAGATGAAGTCTGGGCAACTGAATCAAGGCTCCTGTGTCTGTGAAGTAAAACTCCTCCCCACGGATTTTCCTTTTCCTCTCAGCCCCAGAGAGCCACAATCTGTCAGGACCTGTGATCTCTGGTGATGTGTCACTGTCCCCAAGCACCTCTCCCCTCTAACGTGGTTCTCCAAGGTGCTGTTTCCTAAATGCTGCAGGTGGACTCTGCATTTCAGGGACCTCTCTGTGTGTGGATGAGGCCCCTGAAATGCTCTGCACTGCCACAGGCCCTCACTCAAACACTAAAGAGCTGCATCCCCTGGCAGTGGAGGGCATGAGGTGTGGAAACACAGAAACACAGAGGCTGATCTTCTGCAGAGTCACTTTCCCCCCTTTCCCCACTGCAGTTCTGCTGTGCAGGGTAAAACTGTGGCAGTTTGGGTGTGTCTGCTGCCCTGCAACAGCTCCACTTCCCAGTCCCTGCTCTCACAGGGAGAAATTATTTTGTCTCTGTGTGACAAGGAGGTAGGAGAGGAGAGGTCACATCAAGGTACTCATTATCTGGAGAAAACACAGCACTCTTAATTGGGAGCAAACCAGAAAAAAAAAAAAAAAACAGAAGTAACAAAATAAATAATGATTTAAAGAAATATTTAAAAAGGAAAAAAGCCTCACTGAGAAAATGCAGTCCTGGAGACAAGGCAGAGGTGAGCAGAGGTTGAGCTCACAACTTTCTTGCACTGCTCACACACAGCCCAGCAGAGCTGTCCCTGCTGGCCTCACCTCTCTCTCCCATGGGGTCAGACACAGATTTTGCCTTGCAGGTGGGGTGGGTTGAGGAAAGAGCACAGGGTTTCCACCCATCAGCTGAGCCCTGCTGCTGGAGCCCCACCTTCAGCCCTCACAGACAGCTGAGCTCTGCCTGCTCTAGCAGCAGAGCAAGGCTTCTGTTCTATCACCAAGCTTGAATGGTTTCACTGGGAAAGCTGCCTCTGACACAAGTCAGTCATTTCTACCTCTCTGCACACGAGTTCTGTTTGCCAGAGGAATCCTGCAGGGGCACCCACGGCATCCAGAGAAGTGTCTTCTTTTTCACTGCCCTTTGTTCCTCCTGTGGTCAGTAGAGACCCATTAACATCATCAGGAGCCCAGGGCATGACCTACCTCTCCTAAAAGAGGCATTTCAAAGAGATTTTTAGGTCTCTGTAAGTGCCTGTTTCTCTCTGATGGTAATAAAGTGAGCTGGGGGGACTGGTCTGGGTTTAGACAGAGACCCATTGAATCACAGAATAATTTGAGATGGAGGGGACCTTTAAAGGTCATAGAGTCCAAGCCCCTTTCAATGAGCAGGGGCATCTTCAATGAGATCAGGGCACTCCAAGCCCCATCCAAGCTGGCCTTGAATGATGGGGCAGCCACAGCTTCTCTGGGCAGCTGTGCCAGGGCCTCACCACCCTCATCCTAAAAAATATACTGATACCTACTTAAACCCACCCTCTTTCAGTTTACAGCCATTGTCCTTGTCCTGTCCCTCCAGGCCTTTGCCAAAAGTCCCTCTAAATCTCTCCTGGAGCCCCTTTTTGCCCTGGAAGGGCTCTGAGCTCTCCCTGGAGCCTTCTCCTCTCCAGGTGAACATTCCCAGCTCTCCCAGCCTGGCTCCAGAGCAGAGAGGCTCCATCCAGCTGAGGTTTTCAGCTGGATCCTGCCTGATGTGTTTTCCCCAGCCCACAAGAGCTGCTCCAAACCCAGCTGAGTATCCCAGACATTTATTGAGGACAATTCTGTGCCAAAAGCAGCAGCCACCACCACAGCACGGCCTGGTCTGAGACAGCCCAGCTGAACACACAGGCAGCATGGGCCAGAAACTGTGAGTAACAGAAATTTTCTTGTATCAAAATGTTTTGTTGACTTCAGGCTACACTAAAAGGAGTGAAAATAGTCTTGAAGGCTTCTTTTTGCCACTTCAAGGTCCTGTTAAATATCTCCAGCTCACGAGGGCTTCGATGCAGCCAGGAAGCTGCTCCTGAAAACACATTTTCCCTGGAGCATCAACACACTGTGATCTAAAGAAAGAGGGCAAGAGTTCTCAGCAGAAATCCCAGCTTCTGTAGGTTTGACAGTACGTGCAATTTGAAATCCATTACCCACCAATCTACCAGCTGTGCTTCTTCCACCACTTTTTCCAACAGAAGTATTATATCAAAGGCTGGCAGCTGTCATAATGCTTTGATCCATCTTCAAATTGCCATTCTGGATTTAATATGATATCCTTAGCTGAGTCAAAGCAAGAGAAATTTCTCTAATTCCAGCATTTAACAACCTTTCTGTCTGCTAGTCATCCTCAGCCATGGGAACAGGGGAATGTCTGCCTTGGATCTGTGTTCCTGTGCTCTGTGATAGGCACTGGCCTCATCTTTGTGTTTCAGGGAGAAAAGTAAACCCACAGCACAAGCCCACCCCACCCTCTGAGACTGTTCCCTCACTCATTTTTTGAAAAATAGGAGATAAACAGCTTTGACAAGAGAATCCTTATTCAATGCAACTGAAGGAGCTGGTGAAGACAGAGCCATAAATAATCCCAGCACCCAGTTCAGGGAGATCTACAGAGCACTGGCAGCATTGCACCTTCCAACACCTCACAGTGATGGATGTCTGCATTTTCCATGACATTTTCCCTGTGGAGGAGGAACCAGGAGCCCAAAATTAGCTTCGTGGAAGCATTGGCTCCATGTAACTCCATGCACACCTACAGTTTGCAGGACAAGGCCTTGGCAATCCCAGCAGAAACATTTGGGTTTCAACAAGTGACTCTTAACTGGAGCTTTCCAAAATTGGCAAACTCACTCCCCACCCACTGGGGCCATCCCTGCCCAAGCTGTGAGTGCTTTCTTGGAGTAAAATAATATTTGTGTAGCTCCAACACAGCGTGGAAAATCCTGCTTGTCCAAACACCTTCTTCTGATGTATAAAAATAGATGGGATATTTGTTACCCTTCCATGTGAATGGAAACTGTAGGAAACAGGGAGCATGAAAGGGAATTCTGGAGGAATTGTGCTGTGCTTCAGTCCTGTGAGCAGCCTGGGCTGGGACACAAGCTGAGCTGACTGTGAAGCCACGTGGGCATTTCCTGGGAACCACAAGGGAAGGATGGGTCAAGATTTGGCTTCCTCAGAGATGCCCAGGAGCCAATCTCAGTGAAAGCACATAGAAATCATGGCATGAGGCAGTCACCCACTGGGGCTAAGGACTGGGTTTGTCTTGATGTTTAGCTATTGAAAGGCAGCAGGAGTTTCAGAGGAAAAGGTCTGCTGGCTCCTCTCTGGTTTATGCAGCAGGCACATCACCCATTTAACTGTCTGGAATGACTGCTAAACCTTCAGAATGGAACATAAATCAGTTTCTAAAAGGAATCAAGGTTAAAGGACCCAAATAAATGCATTAAACTGCTGGGCACCAAGTGAAAATACAAAATGGTCAACACAAAATACAGATGTGCACAGAAACCAGCCATTCCTCTGTCCCTTCAGAAATGCCTCAATGAGAGCAGGCCACTCCCTAAAAGCATCCCTTTCTCAAGCTGGACATGCCACATTCCTGACACCAGCCAGGGGCTGTTTATTGCTTCTGTGAAAGCCTCAGGGCAAAGCAGGACAATCATGGAGTCCCTGCTCAGCCTGGTTTCACCTCACAGTGCTGTAGAATTGTCTTCTCCTGATCCTTCTCTTACATCTGCCAGGAGACAGCAGCTGCTCAAAGAATCCAGGAAATGCAATGTGAGAAAAGATCCGTCCTACCCAGGCTGGGTTCATGCCATGAAAGCTTTGAGAAGCTGTTCCCACTCTACCTCTGAGCCTGAAATCCTTGCTGGATTTACAGAATCTGTGCTCAAGGTGCCATTGGATGCATTGGACTGGTGGGGACTGAAGACTTCTGCTCTCTCCCCATTTTCTTGCAGACACAGAAGCCAAAGTTCTTCAGGTTCGAGCAGGGATTGGTCTTTCTCTTCCTGACCCTCATCCCCCCTTTTAGCCTCTCCAAAAAGACACCTGCAAGTCCTCCCTCAGGATAATCCTAGTTGGCATCTTCTCAAAACACCTTGAAAAACTCATGAAGGACCCCCAGATCACCAAGAAAGCACCAGAGGTAAAATTCCACAGCTCTGGGGATGGGTTTCCTCTGTGCAGACCCAAGAGCTCCGTGAGCCCCCCGCTGCTCTCCTGAGGGGTCCTTGTTACCCATGAACCAGCACTGGGAAATTTCCTGCCCAGTGGGCTGGAAACTGGTTCTGGGGAGGGTCAGCCTGTCTGCCCCCAGCTCAGTGCTGCCTCCAGCACGTCTGTGATGTCTCTGCTGCCCACCCCTGCTCCTGCACCCCTGAGCCCGACATCTCCCCCTGCCTCTGCGAGCCCTCTCATAACCTAAGCTCCCCTGCAGGTCATGCTGGCTCCAGCTTTTCCCCTTTCTAGAGAGCTATTTCCTCCTCCACGTCCTCTCAGGCCTGCTGAGGAGCTCTCCAAGGGGTTTGCAATGTCAAAACACCCTCGTAAATCAGTTCTGTGCAGCTTTCCCAAGGGTGAGCGCACAGGCGCCGCCGTGTCCCTCGGAGCCGTTTCCCACCGCTCCTTTTGAGAGGCTCCAAGCTGCTCCCTGGATTCTCAGCCCCCAGAAATTCCTCCAGTGTTTTTCTCACTGCATTTCAGGAGGTGTTTGCAAACAAGCCCAGCCAAACACGAAGCCCCACACTCCCCCACCCTGACTCAAGGCAGGCATCAACGGGGAATCTGACAAGCTGTGCAATGCATTATCTCATCCCTGCAGCAGCTCTCACCCACGCCTGGTCCAATCAGGAGCCAGTTACCCCACTAAAAATGTCAAACCAGCTCAGAAAAGGATGCTCAAAAATACATCATCGCTTTACAGAACCGTATGTTGTTCATAACTCTTCTCAGCAAGGTTTGTTGTTTGTGGGTTTTTTTCTTTTTTGATTGTTTCAGTACACTGACAGCTCACCCTGCCCTGTGACACTGAACAATCAGCTGGGTACTCAGAAATGAAGGAACATTTCTAAACTTGCCATCCCAACCTTCAGGGCCTGGTGGCTGTTGGTAGCAAAGTGTGATAGCTCACACTGACACAGCTGAAATCCACTAATAATCTCCTGCTGGGATATTGCTTTCTCACCCATCCAGCAGCAGAACTACTGAGAAACTCCCTGCCAAGATAAATGCCACTGGGAATTCTATCTGTCCTTCCCTGGACTTTTCAGCATGGAGTGTCTTGAACAACAAAAAAAGTGGCATCAGGAGAGGAAGAGAGTTTGATAAAAAGCCCCTCTCTGACCTTAGGATTGCAGTGAATCTTTTATAATACACAGGAAAGCCACTTGACACCCGAGAAGACAAGGAGGGAAGGGAGACCATATGTCTCACCTCCGTGGCTGTCAGCACATTTCTGACTTGTTAGAAATCCTGGTCCTCAGCCAAAAGCTCTGTTGTCAATGTTTGAGCAAGGCCTAGAGGGCACATCCTTGCACTGGCAGCCCTTGGCTGTCTGTGAGAGCCACGCTGACTCCACAGCAGCAAAATGCCCTCCAGAGGTGCAATCAAAGGGGTGATGTGGTTTGGAGCTGCTTTGATGGGAGTAACCCACTGAAAACCCCAAACTCTGCAGTCTGAGGCAGTGCTCTCAGAGAGAATTCTCAGAGATCTCAGCAGTGTCTTCCTATCTGTCCCCCTGTGCTCTAAATATTTATCAGATTTTAGCACAGCTCCAGCACAATGGGATGCCTGACACAGAATATGTGTCACCCTGTATTTCCATTCTGGAAAAATGTACCCAGGTTGGAGACAGGGTATTAGAATGTGGCTGGTCTGTTACCCAGCTGCCCAGTCTCTTCCAAATGCCAGGGAGAAACAAAAACCCCCTCACTTCTAGATGGTAAAAGGCATCCCTGGAATATCTGGAGGTCCCTAGAGGAAATTTCTGCCATCCAGCTGTGCCCAAGAGGCTCCTGAAGGTTTCCATGAGATAATCCCACCCCAGAATCCTTAGGGAAAGGCAGAATTTGGTGCACCTGCCATGGCTTCACTGTAGAATGCCTCCACACCCCAATCATTTGGGACAGCAGCTTTGCTTTCCCTCTCTGGAGCTCCAGCTTGGTGCCAAATATCTGCTCTACCCTTCCCTGGCCCTGTCCTTCATGCACAGCCTCGATCCTTGTGAGCTCTTCCTGCCTTCCCATCTGAATTGCTGAAAATCCTGCAGTCCATAGAACCCCCAGGGATTTCCCCTTTACCAGACCACAAATAAATGCCATCCCAGAGCCTTTCCACATCAGTTAATAAACCCCATCAAACTCTTCCCTTTTCCACCTCCTTCTGCTTTTCCTTCCCCTGTATCCACTAAATTACACAAAACAGCCACAGGTTCACAGCTGGTTCTTGGGATCAGTGCACAAAGCCTGGGCAAAATCCACGAGGTAAAGCCAAGCACCTGATTTTTTATCCTTGTGGCAGATCCAGGAGCCATAGCTGTTCTTTGGACAGGGAGAATATTAAGGATTAAATCTCTGGCTAAAACAACTTTTAAACCTGAGTTGAAGTAAGGTGTCACATTGCCCAGACTGTGAGCTGTGGCTTTACCCTGTTAGGACAGGTAATAACAACTTCCCACAACCCCCAAATTTGCAATTCAGACACTGTGAAGGGGTCCCTGACCTAGGCTGACCCTCTGTTAGGACAGCCAGTACTTCCTAGGAAAACACTGACTAAAATTAGCAGTGGGAAATACAGAAGGGCTCTCGTGAATAAGGTTCATAGGCCAAAAAAAAATGAGCTGGAAGTAGAAATAACTTTTATTAAATTAACTGGTGGGTCTATAGAAAGTAAACAAGCTGTTTACTTGCATGAGATGTTTCCTCCAGAAGCAAATGCCTCCAAGCTGCTACTCAGCCTTCAAAACTCAACGTGATTTTGAGCAATCACACAGATTGTAACCAGTTTCTGGCAGAAAAGCAAGGCTTCCTTGTTGTCCCAAGTGCATATGGAATTCAGGATGCTTGCCAGGGAAGGGAGGATGGATGGCTGTGAGTGTGATTCCCCCTTTGAGTGACAGGGAGAAGGCAGAATGTTTTGGGTTTATTTTTGTCTGGGGTCAGTGTTGATCTGGAAGGAAGGCAGCAGAAACCTGGGCAAACAAGCAAAAAGTAACCAGGTTTTCTGGTGGCTGGAGCTGCTCGTGTCTGCAGGTGCTGAGGGAAGCTGCTGTGGGCACTGCTCTCAGGAGTCATTTAGAGATGACACAAAGCCCTCAGCCCCTTGTCTGCAAACCAGCCTGGGGCTGGGAAACTCACAGGGACAGTTCATTGAAACCTGGATTAAATACTCCAGCCTGAGGCTGAAGATATTTTTAGACTGAACTTTGGTTCGCTGTAGAATCTCCCACAAGCTCTTCTTAGCTCAATCCTTCCATCAGCTTGGAAACCACCAGAGGAGAAAAGACAAAGCAAAAGCTCCCTACAGGGTCCCTAAGGTCACATCCATGCAGCCCTGCACGAGGCTGAACAGCTCAGACACAGCCAGGACAAGGATGAAAGAACAAAGGAATCCACAACTGGGCAGCTCATCCCAAACCACACAGCACAGAGTCACAAAATACCAGGTTGGAAGGCACCTCAAGGTTCATGTGGTCCAACTTTTCCTGAGAAAAGCACAGTCCAAACAGGATGACCTAGCACCCTGTCCAGGAAAATCACAGCAGTGCCCAGTGTTGGGAATCCACCACTTCCCTGGGAGAAATTACTGCAGTGGCTGATGTCTCTCACTGAGACAAATTTTCCTCTTGTGTCCAACTGGAATCTCCCCAGGAGTGACTTGTACCCATGACCCCTCATCTTTTCCATGTGGCTCCCTGTAAAAAGGGAATCTCCATCTCTGCAGCCACCCTTTCAATACTGTGAAACACCAAGAAGACTTTGATTCATTACCTTGAGATCCATGGAAATGGACACAGTCCTGTGCTCCAAAATATTTGTGTTCCTGAGCTCCAGACCCAGAAAGACAGAATTATGAAGGAAAGTAAGTGAGGCTGGGAAATGCTGAGCCCATACTGCCCCCAGAACCTGAGCTTCAGACTTAGATGGTCCCTTTCTTTTCTCCTCTGGAGACACAAAGTTTTCAGATGTTCTGCCACCTTCAGACTGCAACAGCTCTCCCTTGCCAGGGAAAAAGAAATCCATGTTCACCTGCCTGTACAGGTCCTGGAGGCATCTCTTTGGCAGGCAAGAAAAAGTCCCAGGGTAAAATGTAATGCTAAAGGTAAAATTTAATCCCTATTTTTCAGTTAATCACTTCATCTGCAATTAGGCTACAATCAGGGTCAGACCTCCCAGTTCCACTTCCATCTACCAGGCTTCACCTCAGTCAGACACAGAGAGGGATAAGGGCTGGGCTCCAGTGAAGGTAATAACTCATTTCTGTGTGGTAATTAGTGATACCTGCAGTAAAACCACTGTTGTGCTTCCCCTCACAAGCTTATTGCTTCCAGTGACTGTATTCCAGCAAAGCAAATCTGTTCATTAGTTCACAGGATGGCTTTTCAGAGCTGTGGCTGAGCAGAGGCTCCTCTGTCTCACATTTACGTGGTGCTAATCCCTGGAGTGAAGATGTGAGAGCAGCACACACAGCCACAGCTCCACAGGACTGGGCAGGGCTCCACGGGGTGCCCCAGATGATTTTATTTCTCTTGCACCTTCCAAGGTTTCTGGGATCAGAGCTGTGCTGTGCTAAGTAAGCATCTTGCAGGAATCAGGAGAGCCCAGAGGCTGGAAGGCCACAGGGCAGGATCTGATAAATTGCAAGTGGTGGAATGGGAAAATTGTGGAGACACAGCACCTGAGTGTATAAAATTTCTCCAGGAATAAAAAATAGTGTTGCAGGAGGCAGAAATGTCCCCACTGCCTCTCAGACCATCACACCGTCAGGGTGTTGGAGATGGGATCTGTATCTTTCAGGAAAATTGCTGGTAGACTCCCAGCAGAACTTATCTTTCCACATTTCCAGAGCTGTTTTAGAGAACTGGAGGGAATTTCACCTTGTTAGGAGGAAAATTTCTGGGGAAACTTCTATGCTCCTCTGGAAAAGCACTTGCTCAGTCTCCATCTCTCTGTCTTGGGAGGACAGACTCAAAAGCAGAACAGAGCAGCTGAGGGAGGCACCTTGTCCCCTCCTGGGAGCAGAAAATTCAGGGGAGTGGAGCTGCTGGGAGGCCACACAGCCCAAATTCTGACTGCAAAGGGCACCTGACTCAGAGGAGAGAGCAGGTCCTGTGTGCATCTGCAGAGGGAATCATCCCAGAGGAGGGATATAATGAGGTGTTCATCATTGCTGGTTGTTTTAGGGATGGGTTGGTGACAGATATAATGAGGTGTTCATCATTGCTGGTTGTTTTAGGGATGGGTTGGTGACAGATATAATGAGGTGTTCATCATTGCTGGTTGTTTTAGGGATGGGTTGGTGACAGATATAATGAGGTGTTCATCATTGCTGGTTGTTTTAGGGATGGGTTGGTGACAGATATAATGAGGTGTTCATCATTGCTGGTTGTTTTAGGGATGGGTTGGTGACAATTTGGCTCTCTAGTTCTTAGTTACCACGTATGGTCTCTTACAGGCATTCAGAGCATACAAAAATGTGTATTTTATGGGGGTGTTTTTATATTAAACACACTCAGAAAACCTAAATATCAGTACAGCCCAAATAAACCCTAATCCCAGGACCCACAGTACCACTACTGGCACTGGCAGAGGTGACAAGCACCTTTTAAATTCTTATAATTGTTTGGCAATTGCAGTTTCCAGCTCTCTGCTGAGTCTTCTGCTTCTCTGAGTCATCTTATAGAATATTAATGGCACACAAATTACTCTTTGAAATGCTCTTCATAGGCTGCCCATGCCAAAACCAAGGGAGGAATCCAACAATGGATGGATATTGAGGATGAAGCTGCCTGGGTTGGAAGGGGAGACAGGATGTTCCCAGCTTTGGGGCTGCTCTGCTGCTGTTGCAATTAAATTTATTCTAAAAGACATTAAAAAAAAAAAACTGGAGTAGATGCCAAGAGCATGACAGTGCAGGTGGAAATATTTCAGTAACAATGTCCTCTGTAGAACTGCCCAACCACATTTGGGTAAATCACAGTGAGCTCTACCAAGCCACACTCAGCCCATGAGAGTCTTTGCTGAGGAGCAGAAAGCACCAGCTGGGAACACATGAGAGGAGTGAAATCTGGGGTGAAAAATCCTGGAAAACTCCAAGTTACAATTCCCCATGGGTCAGGTGAGTTTGCCCTTTCCCACACAATTCCAGACACCATTTGGAGGTTAGCAGGAGGTGGGACACATCCCTCCACATCCTGTGAACAGGCTGCACCAAGATGATGCTCATCCCTTTGATCAAGGACATGGAAGATCCTCCTCTCCAGAAAGAGTTAAATTAGGAGCTTATTGCTTTTTTCAACATATCTGTATCTTTTAAACACAAAGGATAATACCTGCAATCACGTAGCACAATAGATGTTTTAGGATTTTGCACAATAAGACTTTTTGTTTGGGAAGGAAAAAAAAATATTCTCTGCTTTAGGAAAAAGAAAGGAAGAAGAAAAATAATATATCTTCCATTTAGGCTTCTATTGAGAGAGATTATAATGAAAAAAAAACTCATTTTAAATGCAATCATTTCATTCAGCTCATTTTAACTATTATGAATTGACACTAACAAGTGAAGAACGTGGCTCCTTTTTCATCCCTTTCTTCCTGTGCTTTTATACTTTTGTCAAGGTCAGAGCAATTAAACTTTACTCTTCTCACATGATCAGCTGGTTGGAAGCCCAGGAGAGGAACAGGCTGACCAGGCAGAATGTGATTCCAAAGGCAGGATGCTGGGGAGAGGGAGAGAAAAAGAAACACTCAGGTGCCATTTCTTCAGATGAAATATTATGCTGGGAGACATTCAGCCCTTGCTCACTGCAGAAATGTGGGTCAATTTTGCCTTTATTGCTTGCTTTTAATGATCAATATTTTGATCACCACAGCCCTGACCTCCAGCACCCTGGAGCATTTCTGGGACCTTCTCTGGAACACTGGAGTTGGAGATTGTGACAATCTGCACAGTAAAGTGACAGAGTGGCTCCTGACCAACATGGATTTCTCTCACCTGAGTGCAGTGGCCAGGTCCATGGTTCACCTTCCCAGCCCATGGAAACCTCTCTAACCTTATTTTTGGGTGTTATGTGAGAGGCCTTAGAGCATCCTGCCTGGCTGCTGACCCTGGAGGTCACAGGTGACACCATTAGAAATGTCCAGCAGCTCTCTTTAAGCTGTCTGAATTGAGCCCTGACAGTCCAGGGACTGTCACATGCACTTGGGCATCTAATTCATGATTAATCTGAATTTGCACTTTGAAATGTCTTTGCCTCCCCCACAAGCTGTCCTGTCACTTCCAGAGGCAGCCACCTCCACTCACCACCTGAGTCAGACACCTCCAGGCCCACTTGTGGTCATCAGAGAGAAACTGGCTCTTCTAGAGCACAAATTACCTCCCCTGGTTTTGGATAAGTGAGATCCTCTTAGGAATATCCAATCCAGAAAATATAAACTTGGGAGTGGTTGTCTCTAGCTAAGTGAAAATGACATTTTGTCTTCTCCTTCCCAGTTATCATCAATGATTTAGGCAAACCCTCCTGAGATTTGTTCCCAGTGGGAGGGTCCATTAGTGCCTTTTATCCAGGACTCATCATTCCTTGGCTCAGGAGACCTGAAAGTCACAAGAGAGGATTTCCAACCCATTCTGTTCCTACATGGAGTGGGTGGCTCAGAGGTGACCTGAGAAAAGCCAGCACCAGGTCAGGGCCATGGAAAAGGGGATTTAATAGGATTGTTTAGGGAGCACTCTGAGCTCCCACCATGAAGTGGAGGTATGAGGGAAGCAGAACATTTCAGCCAGGGCCTGGAGCTCCCCTTCTGTCCCTTCATGGCCTTCAGCATTACAGTGGTGAGTCCTCCT
>VZRX01010661.1:2956-14865 GCA_013398075.1 Notiomystis cincta
TGTCCCCTTCTCTGTCCCCTCTGGATCTTTGTGGCTGTGCTGCTTTTGGTAATTCCTCCTGATTTCTGCAAGTAAAGTTGGCACCAGCTTCCCAGCCCTGTTCTGCCTCATTGGTCCTTGCTTGGGAGGCCTGGAAAGTGGATGGGAAAAACATCCCTCCCCCAGCTGTGATCTCCCCCAGCCCTGTAGACAGTGGGGGTTTCCCATCTCTTTTTCCTCTTCATGGTGTTTTGGGATGAAGCCAGGATCACAGAGACACACCCCAAGCCACCAGGCTCCTCGTGTGGCAGGGGCCTCTTTCCATCCTCTCCCTCCATATTAATCCCTAATAAGATCACTGTAGGGACCAGCTGGATCCTGAGCTGTTCCTGCCTTGACCCCCAACCAGGCAGGTCCAGGAAGGGAAGAGGGATGGGGGGTAAGGTCCTGGCTATGCTCCTTTCGGACCCCTGCAAGGGCAGGAGGTGGAAGTGGTTTTCCTCATGCTGAGTCTTGAGTGGAGGGAGAGCTGCAGCTGGAGAAATCTCTGCAGCTGGATATTTCTGGGAGCTTGGTTTCGTTCCTGGAGATGGAGGGAGAGATGCTCCACTCAAACCCCTGAGCAGCCACGCTGTCCCCATCTCTTCAGGATGCTCTGTGTCCCCCTGTCCCCAGCTCTGGGGTATTCCATGTCCCATAGGCAGCTGCAAACACCTCAGCCTTCACCGGGCTGGGAATGCCACGGTGAGCCAGTCCTGCACCGCGGGAATCCGGGGTGCCCATCCCGGGATGAGGCAGCCAGGGCTGTGTGGGCGGGTGGCTCCGGGCTCTGCCCCTCCTCCAGCCCATCCCCAGGGACTTTTCCTTCCGCTGCCGGGCCCCACTGCATTCCCCAGGGCCACCCATGTTTGCAGAGCACCTCGGGCTGTGCTCCCCAGCTGGCATGGAAGCTCGGAGCAGGGAGGAATTCCCCTGGCAAGGAAGCAGCCCCAAGGTCGGGGCTGGATGAGGCGTTCAGGGCTGGGATATCCTGCCTGCTGCCTGTCCTGGCACGGTGCTGCTGCCTGTCCTGGCCTCACGGTTGCTCCAGGCTCTCTGGCTTTGCCATGTGCCCATTCCACCATTCCAGTAGCTTGTTCCTATGGGAGCTGGGGATGTTCCTCCCAGCAGCTTGGGGGATGTTGGGGTGACATAAACATCATCCCTGCACTTTCAGGGACCCCTCTGTCAGATGGGTGGGGCTGTGCCGGGCTCTTCCCCCCCTCATTTTGTGGTCTGGGAGCTTTGACCTTGGCAGAGGTCACTGTGGAGCCAGGCCCAGGTTATGGCAAAGCTCTCTGAGGTGCAGGAAAAGCAGTGCTGGGGTTTTCCAGTCACTCTTTTCCACTTAGAAAGTGGATTTCCCTGCTTCCTGCGTGGCTGGAGAGCTCACTGCTCCCATGTCACTCCACAGGGAGTAGGAAGTAGCCCTCTGCTCCCGTGCAGCAGAGCCATCCCTTATCTGATGGTTTTCTGGGATGAGCGAGTCTCTCTGGTTTGCACTGAGTGGAATTTCTAGCTTTGCCCAGATTGTTTTGGCCCATAGAAAGTTGCTCGAGGGTGATGGAAACAGCCAGGTCCCTTTGATCTTTAATCTCGAGAGGCAGCATGTGGAGATTACGTGTCCTGGCCTGCGGTCCGGAGCGGCACGCCGGGAGCTGTAGTCCCGGTATCCTGCCGGGAAGGGAAGGGAAGAGAAGGGATGGGAAGGGAAGGGATGTGGCTTCCTGCCCCTGGCTGATCCCGTTTCTCGCTGCTCAGACCGCTGGTCGCAGGAGGACATGCTGACCCTCCTGGAGTGCATGAAGAATAACCTGCCCTCCAACGACGGGAGCAAGTTCAAAACCACCGAGTCCCACCTGGACTGGGAAAAAGTGGCTTTCAAGGACTTCTCGGGGGAGATGTGCAAGATGAAGTGGATGGAGATTTCTAATGAGGTAATGGACACCACATGGGGCTTTGTGGGGACAGGGTCTGAGCATCTTGCTGACATTCCCGGGGCTGTTGAGATCCCAGAGCCCTTGGCTGTTGGTGCCAACACCATTCCACTGCTCTTAGCATTGTGACCCCTCAAAGGGGCTGGCACCAGTCAGTTTTGGGGTGGTGTTACAAATCCCAGTGGGTTTATGCCATGCCAGGGATCTGCCCCGTCCCCTGTTCAAGTCTTTGTCTCTTCATTCCCGCACAGGTGAGGAAATTCCGGACCCTCACAGAGCTCATTATGGATGCTGAAGAGCACGTGAAGAATCCTTACAAAGGCAAAAAGCTCAAGGTATTGGGCAGGAATTAGGCTTAGTCCCTAAAGGGTGAGCCCACACTTCCCCAGGGCGGGGGCCTGTCACCCCTGTGCCACCTCAGCTCCACGTGGCTGTGCCGTGGGAGCCCCTGCAGGCACCTCCCTGCCCTAATCCCGGTGTCCGGCTGCCCAAGGCTCCGGAGGCCGCGGCGCTGGGCCGGCGCCAAGTGCCGGCTACGTTTCATATGGCCGGCGGTGCTGCTGGCAGCCTGCAGCCAAGTTTAGCCCCAGAGGGGCTGGGAAGCTGCTGTCCTGGTCCTGTTCCTGGCCTGCCCGGTGCTTTCACAGCCAGGTGGCCCCAGGGCAGCCAGTGGTCCATCCCTGGGAGATGGGTCCCGTCCCTTCCTCCTGCCTCAGTGTCCCCTCTTGCTCTGTGCTGACAGCTCAGCGTGGCTGGAGGCTGCTTCCAAGGTTCCCAGCCATGGAATACTGTAGTTCTTTGGGGAGCCATTGTTCCCAGCGGTTTTCCCCTCCTTGCCTGCCATACCTGGATCACCAGCAGGACTGGATGGAGGCAGATGCCCCCAGGACTGGGGAGCCATGGGTTTGGCTGTGCCCTGGTGCTGCTGCCAGCTCCATGCTCAGTGTCCTCCACTCTGCTGTCTCCCCAGAAACACCCCGACTTCCCCAAGAAGCCCCTGACTCCCTATTTCCGCTTCTTCATGGAGAAGCGAGCCAAATACGCCAAGCTTCACCCCGAAATGAGCAACCTGGATCTCACCAAGATCCTGTCCAAGAAATACAAGGAGCTTCCCGAGAAGAAAAAGGTATTGGGGGGGGGGTGTCAGCAAGCCCCTTCCCACCATGTGCCTCTGTGTGCTCTGCCCAGCTCTTCCAGTAAAACCAGCAGAGCTCAAGCTCTGCCTGGTGAGGGCTTAATCTGGCTCTCAGTGTGAGAAGCCAGGTGTTTGTTTAGTCCTGTCAGACCTGTAAGACTTCCTTGGCTTTTCCTGTCCTGGTTCCCAGGACCAGTGGGTTGGAGGCTGGTTGGGTCTGTCCGTTGGTCCATCTCTTCCCGACGGACCTGGACGGTGGCTTTGCCGTTGGGTGGATCCGTGTTTAGTGCTGGGGTTAAGACACACGCCTTGCTGTGCCACCCAGTCTGGGCAAGGGACACAGGGACAGGCTCTGGGAGATGCTGGGAGCACAGATCTGCCCACCTGGAGATGCCAGAGCCTGGGCAGGGCTTTGAGGGGCCCCAACTTTCACTCTGGGGTGTCCAGGAAAAGTCCAGGGCGCAAAGTTTTGCTGTGCCCTTTCCCAGTGCAGCTGAGATACATGGAGAGGGGAGATACCCAGCTGCTGAATCCCTGGGCAGGCTGGAAACCCTCCACAGGACCATTCCATAGGCTGGGGAGCCCTTGAGTCCCTCTTGGGGTCGTGGGATGCTCAGCCAGGTCCATAGGGATGTGTCTTCCTGCCCGTTCCCTGGTGCTGACATCCCTCTCCACCTCTGTGGTGGCTTTGTGTCCCCAGATGAAATACATCCAGGACTTCCAGCGAGAGAAGCAGGAGTTTGAGAGGAACTTGGCGAGGTTCAGGTGAGCAGGCAGCCTCCTCCCACCCCCCGTATTTCCCCAGGCCCCTCCAGGCAGGTCCAGATTCCCCTCCTGTGCATAGCTCATGGAGGAAGCCCTGAGCTTGAAGAGAAGAGGGAATTCAGCAAAAAAAGAGCAAGGAAAAAGTGTCTGAGAGCATCCCTCTGGTTGGGAGACTGGATGAGAGGGCGAGCAGAGGACCAGCCATGCTCTGAGGGTCAGGGTCTGTGAGGTGGGATCAGAGCCCTGCCACCAGTACTGATAAAAGCTGAAGTGTCCACTCAGGCACTCCAGACCTTCCCCTTGGACGTGGTTGCTGTGATCCAGGTGGATCCTGGCATTCCCAATAACCTGCTGCTGCTTCAAGGTTGCAGCTGAGCCCAGGGATGCCTGTAGCCAATGCTCCCCAAGGAGGGACAAACATAAATCTCTCCTAAAACCCTCCTGCTCTTTTTGGGGACCCCTCAGTATCTGTGCCCATGGAGGCTAAGCCCTGCAAAGACAATCACCCCTTAGCAGGCAGGTTTAGGGGTGCTCTCCTTGCCACTGCCACCTCCCTGACGCTCTCCCTTCCCCACCTCCCTGCCTGGTAAAGGGAAGACCACCCGGATCTCATCCAGAATGCCAAGAAATCTGACGTCCCCGAAAAACCCAAGACCCCCCAGCAGCTGTGGTACAACCACGAGAAGAAGATCTACTTGAAAGTGCGTCCAGATGTGAGTACGGTGGGTGGGAGTGAGTGTGAGTGTGAGTGTTGGGGGGTCCCAGACCCCGCTGCTGGGGGCAGGAGGGGGAAGGGAGAGAAGCATTTTAGGGGGTCGGGATGGAGGACACTGCTAGGAGCTCCAGGAGCCTGGACCGAGGTAAGGAGGGGCTCTGCACACCTGGAAGAGGCTCAGGGATCCAGCCCCCACTTTTTGCCAGGAAGGGGTGACCACAGCCTGAGTCAGGGCAGGAAAGGATTCCAGCACAGACATCCACCTCTGGCCATGCCCCCCACTCCCACGCACCCCCACGGCTCCCAGCCACCCCATTTTGGCTGCCATCAGGCCCCACCAGGCCACACCATTTTTTTTCCCATTTTTTTATATTTTTTTAATTCCTCTTTTTTTTTTGGATTTTACCCCTCTGCCCTCACCTCTGGCTTTGGGTTTTCAGGCCACCACGAAGGAGGTGAAAGAGTCGCTGGGCAAGCAGTGGTCTCAACTCTCGGATAAAAAGAGGCTGAAATGGATTCATAAGGCCCTGGAACAGCGGAAGGAGTACGAGGTAGGGAGCAGCCTCACCCTGTCCCCTCCACACTCGTCCCAACATTCACTCCGAGCCGCTCTGCATCCCAGCCCTGTGTGGCCTCTCCCGATAGGCAGCGTGGGGGTTCAGGCAGGTCCTGGCAGGTCCCTAGTGAGTCTGAGCCCTGCCTCTCCAGCCGTGTGCAGGGTAGGCAGCAGGATTCCTGAGCAGAGGATTAGGGCAATGGTTGGCTTCTCTCTCCTCCTCCTCCGGCCCTGGCGGGCGGGGCTGGCAGCCCCTCTGACCGCTCTGTTCCCGCAGGAGATCATGCGGGATTACATCCAGAAGCACCCGGAGCTGAACATCAGCGAGGAGGGGATCACCCGCTCCACCCTCACCAAGGCTGAGCGCCAGCTCAAGGACAAGTTCGACGGACGACCCACGAAGCCACCCCCGTGAGTCCTGTCCCCCCGAGCCACAGCCTGGGCTGGCTCTTGCCAGTGAGGAAACTGGGGCTCTGCCTGGCTTGGGAAGCACAGAAAACTTCTGGGATCACAGACAGAGAGGGGTTAGATGGGATTTATAGGACCAATTTCTTCACAGCCGGGCCTGGGAGCAGGCTGCCCAGAGCAGTGGTGGAGTCACCAGCCCTGGAAGTGTTCAAAAAACGTGGATGTGGCACTTGAGGACATGGTTTAGTGGTGGGCTTGGCAGCGTTAGTTGATGGTTGGGCTCAATGATCTTAGAGGGCTTTTCCAGACTTAATGATTACATGATTCTGTTAGGATCCCATTAAACCAGTCCTCAAGTACACATTTTGGGAAGAATCTGAGTGAGTTTTATGGTGATACTCTGGATTTTAGGAGGTGATCCATACCCAGTTGCCCTAAAACACAGACACCTCACTTCCCTGCCTGGTGCAACCCAGCTGGGGGGGGCTTTGAGGAGGCATTTAGCACTGAGCCACCTCCACAGGGGCAGGTTTTCCCTAACACTGGGTCCCTCCATGGGTTTTTCAGGAATAGCTACTCCCTGTACTGTGCAGAGCTGATGGCCAACATGAAAGATGTGCCCAGCACGGAGCGGATGGTGCTGTGCAGCCAGCAGTGGAAGCTGCTCTCCCAGAAGGAAAAGGACGCCTACCACAAAAAGTGTGACCAGGTGAGTGGCTGAGCATGGACAGGTGGGGGAAAAGGCAGGTGGGCACCAGTGCTGTGGGAAAGGAACAGTGGGATGAGAGAGTCTGGACTACAAATATCCCTGGAAATGAGCTCCTCACCCTTCCTCAGTCGCTGTGCTGGTCTGCATCACCGATTCTGCCTGAGGTCCTTGGTCACCTCCCTTGATCCTGTCTCCTGTGTGGGACAAACAGATGGTCCAGGTGGAGGATGCTGTTGCCAAGGCATTGAGGCTGGGTCAGGGGCTGCAGGAGGCAGTGATGTAGTGAGGGATCTCTGTGTAACCACACATCTCCATCTCCCTCCAGAAAAAGAAAGATTATGAGATTGAGCTGCTGCGCTTCCTGGAGGTGAGTGATGAGGGGGTGCTTGGCCATCAGGTACTGGAGATTCCAAATCTGGGAATGGGGGACTCTGCCCAGGGACTGGGATGGCTTAAAGGGGGGAGGGCTATGCTCTCTGCTCCCCCAAAACATGTCTGGGTCCAGCCATGGTTGCTGTGCAGATGGTTGCACGTAGCTTTGACCAGTGCCTGACCCAGTGTCTCCCAGTTGGGCACTGGGAGGTGAGAGTGGGCCCCTCAGCTGGGAGGGGAGCCAGAGCAAGCAGAGGACTGGAGCTGGAGGAGGAGAGTGTTCAGAGGCTGTGGCTGTGCAGCCTCTCACTTCCTTCCCTCGCCGGGGCGTGGGCGGGGGAGCCACACCGAGGCCACCCCAGCATCGTCCCCGTCCCCGGGCGGACGTGACGTGGCCCCGGCTGCGGCTGCGGGGGCACAGCGTGGAAAACCCAGGGCTGTGCCCGGATCCAGGCACCTGCCCACCTGCTTTCACTGAGAAATGGCTGAGCCAGGGAGGGGACAGAGCTGGGGGAGAGGGACACTGCCCAGATAGGGGGTGACGGTGTAGGGACCCTCAGTCTGTACATGTGCAGTTCCAGATGCTGGTTCTGACTGGGATAGGATTTGGATCAGGACACCCAAGTGCATTAATGCCCCTTCCCCAGAGTCCCTATTCCCCAATTGTCTGAAAGCCTCATTAGTGCTGGGCTGTCTAACAACCTCTCCTGTGCCACCCAGAGCCTGCCCGAGGAGGAGCAGCAGCGGGTGCTGGGAGAGGAGAAGATGCTGGGCAGCAACCGGAAAGGGGCGACGAGTCCTGCATCCAAAAAATCCTCACCAGAGACCGGCAAGGTGGGAGCAGCACCGGGAGGGACAGGGCAGCACCTGCCAGGGGCTTGGGGAGGGGTTGTGCATCTCCAGGGGCTTTGAGGGTTCGGTCCCTCCATGGGCTCGCTCCCCCCTCACAGCCCTGTGTGCTGCCCCAGGCCAGCTCAGAGAAGCCCAAGAGGCCCATCTCTGCCATGTTCATCTTCTCGGAGGAGAAGCGGAAGCAGCTGCAGGAGGAGCGGCCGGAGCTGTCGGAGAGCGAGTTGACCCGGCTCCTGGCCCGCATGTGGAACGACCTCTCCGAGAAGAAGAAGGTTGGCAGCATCCCCCTCTTCCTCCTCCTCCTCCTCCTCCATCCCCATCTCCACTGCTCCTGTGGGCATCTCAGGCAGTCCAGGGTGTGCTCCTGTCCTTGTCCTGCATCAAGGGGCACAAATGTCCCCTGGAACATCACAGTGACCTGGCACACAGGTGCCAGTGTCGGCACCCAGGGGCACCACTGGCTGTGCCTCCCCCTCGTCACCTGGAGGTTAAAACCCACCAGATAAAGAAGCCTCAGAGGGCCCTTGAAGCCTGAATTTTAAGGCTTTGGTGGTTTTCCTGATGGGGGGAGTCTGGAGATGGGGTTGGGATTGGTGGGCGGGCTGTCAGTGCTACTGTGGGGACAGTGCTGGGGGAGCTCCAGTGTCCTGCAGGTGTTTGGGGGCTGTGGCCCTGCCAGGCCCCCCATGACCCCCTGTGCCTCCTGCCCAGGCCAAGTACAAGGCGCGGGAGGCAGCCATGAAGGCACAGTCAGAGAAGAAGCACGGCTCAGATAAAGAGGAGCGCGGGAAGCTGCCCGAGTCTCCCAAAACTGCTGAAGAGATCTGGCAGCAGAGCGTCATCGGGGACTACCTGGCTCGTTTCAAGGTGAGGAGTGGGCTGGGAAGGGGGCTAGAGGTGGGATCATCACTCCCACCAGCAGGAATTCCCTTGTACTTTCTCCCTGGTTCTCACACCTGGGTTTGGGCTGGGAGCCATGGGGAGGACAGGGGTCACGGGGGGAGCAGTGCCCCAGAGGCAGCACCCAATGTCCCAGGGTTTTTGGGTGCATCTGGTGCATCGTGGTGGTTCTGTCCCACAGAACGACCGGGGCAAAGCGCTGAAGGCCATGGAGGCCACTTGGAACAACATGGAGAAGAAAGAGAAGCTGATGTGGATCAAGAAGGCGGCGGAGGATCAGAAGCGATACGAGGTGGGTCCCTGCCCCGCCCTGTCCCTCACCATGTCCCTCAGCCTGCTCTGCCCCTCTCCCTGACCCTCTCTTTCTTCTGTGGCTCAGAGGGAGCTGAGCGAGATGCGGGCCCCTCCCTGCTCCACCAACTCCACGAAGAAAATGAAATTCCAGGGAGAGCCAAAGAAACCCCCCATGTGAGTACCTTAGGCATGAAAAACTGGGTCTGGCTGTGCTGGTGGGAAGGGCCTGAAATAAGAGGAGAGAGGGTTGGCTGGACCCTGGTGGGGGTGGACAGGGGTTGTGGACACCTGGGCTGTCCGTGCCCTCTGTCCCAGCCCGGTCCCTGCGCTCTCCCTGTCCAGGAACGGTTACCAGAAGTTCTCCCAGGAGCTCCTGTCCAACGGGGAGCTGAACCACCTCCCGCTGAAGGAGCGGATGGTGGAGATCGGCAGCCGCTGGCAGCGCATCTCCCAGGGCCAGAAGGACCACTACAAAAAACTGGCAGAGGAGCAGCAGAAACAGTACAAGGTGCACCTCGACATCTGGCTCAAGGTGGGTGCTGCATCGTGATGCCTGGTGAGAGGCTCTGGGATCCCTTAGTTTTGAGGATGATGTTTGGCATGGTCTCTGTTCCCCCCTTTCCTCCAGAAACCACCTCCAGACCCTTTTTTGACATTTTGTAACTTAAAAGGATAAAAGTTACATATATGAGGAGGCTGTGCCCCGTGCTAGAGCCCTTCCCTGCTCCATCCCCCACTCTGTTCCGTGCCTGCCCGTCTCTGACTGTGTCCCTGTCCCCACAGAGCCTCTCGCCCCAGGAGCGGGCTGCGTACAAGGAACACATTTCCAATGTGAGTATCCATGTGGCACTGCTGGGGCAGCATCCAAGAGTTTGGGGGTGGGATGGGTTACTGGGGCTTGGGAGTGGGCTAGAGAACCTGGGGGCTTGGGACTGGGCTGGGGTCAGCCCTGGCTGAGGTTTGGATGTGCCACACTCTAGAGACTCCTTCCAGGGGGGATTTGTCCCCATGGCAGCTCAGCAGTGGGGTGTTCTCTGGGCTGGACGCTGGGAAGGAGCTGAACTTGAGCCCTGAAGGACTTTGTTTTGTTCCCACAGAAACGCAAAAGCATAGGGAAGATCCGGGGTCCCAACCCCAAGATGAAGCCAACGATGCAGTCCAAGTCGGTGAGTCACGACAGCCCCACGGGGCCACTCCCTGGGGAGCGTGTCCAGGGGGACCCACACCCCTTGGTTGAGGCATCCCTTGTGCTTCCAGCAAGACCATAAACTTTCCCCAAAGCTTTGCTCAGAACCCGTCCAGGTTGACTTTTGACTCCTGGTACCTGCTCGGGGACCCTTTTTGGTGCAGTTCTCTGTGTAAATGGGGAAAGGCTCCCATTAAGATGTGGGGTAGGGAATCACCTGATCTGCTCAAGGGATGGAGGAGCCCAAAGGGGAACTGTCAGGGATGGGGTGGGTGCTGCACCCGTGGGTGTGGAGATCCGGGGACTCACCAAGCCCCTCCTGGCCCTCAGGAGTCAGAGGACGATGATGAGGAGGAAGAGGAGGAGGAAGACGACGATGAAGATGAGGATGACGACGATGACAACGGTGACTCGTCAGAGGAAGGGGGCGACTCCTCAGAGTCCAGCAGCGAGGAGGAGAGCGAGGACGGGGACGAGGTGAGGCCGTGGCGCGGGGAGGGCACGGGGAGGGCACGGGGCCCCCCTCAGCCTCCCCTGGGCTGGGGGGCACCCGCAGCCGGGCTCAGATAGATCCGTGGCCGAGGAGCCCCCGGGAAGCAGGGGGACACGGGGAGGAGAAGGGGAACAGGATCCCCCCGGTGTTCCCGGGGAGGGCGCGAGGAGCAGCCGCGGGGCGTAGTCAGGAGCAGCCTCGGGACGTAGAGGTGCGGGGGGTGTGCAGAGCCCTCAGTGAGCAGAGAAAAATCTCCTGTCTTTTTCCTGGTGGAGATACTGAGTCTGGTCTCGGCTCCGTTTGCGCCAGTGTGAATGCCGAGTAAGTCACCAGAGTCAAAGCTTTACACCGGTGCAACTGAAATCAGAGTTTGCTGGATGGCGCTGGGGCCAGAAACCGTGTCCGTGCCTTGTGCTCGCCACCGGACAGGTGAGGTGTTTCCACCCCCTCGCTGGTCTCAGCTCACGCCTCTTCCTTCCCTGGCTTTAGAGGGGGGAAACTGAGGCACGAGGCGGGTCGGGTACCCTCCCTCGGATCGTGTAGCGAGGCAGTGGCAGAGGTGAGGGCAGGACCCCCGCGCGCTGCTCCGGCACGGCCCCCCGGCACCCCGAGCTGAGCCCTGGCAAACTCACTCCTGGCTCCTGCCCCGCCTCCCTCCTCCTCCCCCCCAGATTCCCGGGGGCAGCCATGGGAGGGTGGGGGTCACACCCCTGCGCTCTGTGGAGACCCCGGCGGGGAGGGTGAGCAGGGGACAAGGGGGTGGCGATGGACGAGCCCTGCCCTGACCTCCCGGTCCTCTCTGCCGCCCCCCAGAACGACGAGGATGATGAGGACGAGGATGATGAGGATGAGGACGACAATGACTCCGAGGGCAGCAGCAGTTCCTCCTCCTCCTCGGGGGACTCCTCCGACTCTGACTCCAACTGATCGGCCAAGCTCTTTGTAACGTCGTTTGGTTTCTCGGTTTCGGTCCCAAATCCCCCCTGCAGCCCCTCGAAGTCCTTCCTCCTCTTCCTCCTGCCCCCCCGTGGGACCCCCAGCGTGGGGAGCGGGGGCCGGGGGGACCCCTCCACCAAGCTCACACTACGGAGGGGGATCAGGGGCTGCTTCCCCCAGGCTGGGGGGCGAGGAGAGAGCCCCCCACCCCTGCCCCCTGCTTTACTCCCGAGGGGAAGCAGTTTTTTTTTGGAATTTCATTCTTTCCAGGGGGGTGTCTCTCCATCCCTACCCCCATAACCCCCTCGCTACCAGCTCTGGACTTTCTAGAAAGAGAAGAAAAACACACAGGAAAAAAAAAAAAAACCCAACCAACAACACCCCCCACACCTTTTTTTTTATTACAAAGCCCAGAAATGGGAAGAGAATCCCCTCCCCACGCAGCCCCTCTGGCAGCGGGCGCGGAGCACGAGCCGAGGGGCTCAGGACTCAGCCGATGGGACAATGCCTCCTTGCGACCCCCCAGCCCTCTGCGCACCCCCCCGGCATCCTGGGGGTCCTCCCCACCCCCCAAAAAACCTTGTACAGTCTGGAAGCTGCCCCGGGAGCTGCCCGGGGAACTCCACATCCACG
>VZRX01010662.1:5877-17387 GCA_013398075.1 Notiomystis cincta
GGGGGAGCTGAGAATCAAAGGATCCCGGGAAGCTGCTGGATCCGCCTGAAAGTGGAGCAGGGAGGAGCAGGAGGGGTGGCTGGTGGGTCCTGGGGGGCTGGTGGCACCTGAGGCACAAGTGAGTGCTGCCAAGTCACTGCTCTGGGGGTGCAGAGGGATTGCCAGGGCTGGGACCCCGCAGAGTTGTGTCGTGGCTCCCAAATTCCCTGTGTGTGTCCCTGGAACCTGGGGGGGCGGGGGGATGAACAGGAGCTGGCTGCTGGCAGGGGGGAGCTCCTCCCTCCTCCATCCCTCACTTCCTTCCTGCCTGTGGGAGGAAGTGGAATTGCCCTGCTCCCCCCTCCAGTGCTGCTTTCCAGAGAGGAACCCACGAGGTCCCCGGGGTGGGGACGTTGCTGGCAGTGTCCTCGTGCTGCTGCAGCAGCTGTGGGGTGGTGGCACAGGGCCACCAGCGTGACCTTGGCTCCGCAGCTGCCAGGCCAGGCTTCCCTGCACTCCATGGCTTCTCCTGTTCCTGCTTTCCCGTCGCTTCCTGCAGCTCCTGCTACCGTTCCCTGCTCCCTGCCTTGTCCCAGGACTCACCTCGGGAAGAGGTGGCACAGGAGGGCGGGTGGCACAGGAGGGCGGGTGGCACCATGGTGCAGGCTGCTGTTTAACCCCTGTGTCCCTGTTTTGCAGCAGCGCCCTGGGATGCCTCCTGGCAGCAGGATGCCCATGGCAGGGCTGCAGGTGGGGCCCCTGGGAGCCCCCCCCTACGGAGCAGCGACCCCGCTGAGACCCGGCCTGCCCCAGGCCATGATGGATCCCTTCAGGAAGCGCCTGCTGACCCCCCAGGCACAGCCACCCATGGCCACCCCCAGGAGAGGGTAAGGCCTGCAATGTCCCATCCAGGAGGGAGTCCCTTGGGAGGACGGGGGGTCCTGCTAGGTCCAGGCTGCACTTCATAAAATCATGGAATGGTTGGGGTGGAAGGACCTTAAAGCCCATCCAGTCCCACCCCACCATGGGCACGGCACCTACTGCTCTCCCAGGGTGCTCCAATCCCTGTCCTTTAATATTCCCAGAACTACCACACTAACCCATGCTGAAAGGAAGCTGCAGCCCTGCTTCCCAATGAATCCAGGTTGTTTTACCTCACGTTTTCCTGAACTGCAGCCGGGAGCTGCTTTGCTCACACCAGGCACAATAGTTCAGTCCCAATAGGATCTTCTGCTGGGAAAGTTCTCCAGGGCACAGGAGAGCCCTGTTTTGGAAGTATCTACAGAAATATAAATAACATCTAATATAAACATAGATATAAATGAGATCTCACTGCAGATACAGAGCTGTAAAACGATGGATGTAATTCCATTCAGGACAGGGATCCCAGGGCTGTGTCCAGTCAGATTTTGACTCTCTTGAGGACCCTTTCCAGTCCCCATTCAAGTGTGTCACAAGTGTCACATCATGCAGAGTGCCACAGCTCCTTCCTGCTGCAGAGGTTTTCCTCCAGCCTAGCCCCTGCTAGAGCTTGGGAATAGGATGTTCTGGGGTGAGGGTAGAGATCCCTCGGTTTGCAGCTTCCCCTTGCTCTGATTGCCACACCAGGAACCAACGAGCTTCATGGTGTCCCCAGCAGCAGCTCCTGGACCCACGTCTTCCTTGTCCTCCCAGGGGGCTCTGGTGGCTCTGGGAGGCACAGACATAGCTGGAAGTGTGGGATGGGCCTGGCAGATTTTAGGGAAGTGTGGGATGGGCCTGGCAGATTTTAGGGATGCTCCCTGGAGCTGCAGTCAGGGCAGGAGTCTTTGGGCTCTGACAGTAGCTCCTCGCTGGTTCACAGCCCTGCTGATCCCTCTCCATAGGGGCTTCTTGATTCCTGGAATCTCCAGGCAGGATCCCTTGGTGCTCATGGATAGTCAGGTCCCATTCCCTTCCCTGGCAGCTCCACTGGCTCCAGGATCCCTCCCGGAACATGCCAGTGGCTGCACAGCCAGAGCGAGCTGGGGACTGGGGACAAGGAGCAGCCTGGCACCCACAGAGCCATCCCAGGCTGGGGACTGGGATCTGGGATCAGCCAGGCTCAGCTGGTGGGGCATTCCCTACTTCCAGCAGATCAAGGGACTAGGAGCTGCCAGCTGCTCCAGGGTATCCAGACCCTGTGGGCAGGAGGGGTTAGATGGGGCAGGAATTGCTCAAAGTGGGGCTCTGACCTCTCCTTGAGAGTTCTCCTGGAGCATCCAGTGTCTCCTGGACGCCTCCTGTGTGATCCTGCTGCTCCACCTGCAGCTGGAGAAACTGGAATTCCCTGTGCTCCTGGACTCTGCCCCACTCCCATGCAGGAAAACAGGAGGAGAACATGCCCTGCTGTGCCCAGGCTCAGAGGGATCTTGGTGGGCACTGGGGTGGGCTCGAGATGAAGGGAATCTGCAGTAGGCAGGACTGAATCCAGCTGAGCTGGATTTTCCCAGGATTTCAGCCCCACCACTGCAGGGTTTGGTTTGAGCTGGGTTTAAGGGAGTTCCTGGCAGTGACTTTGGTTTGGGGCATCAGGAGAATGGGATAGCTGCTTCCAGAGGGGAAATTTGGGAATTCTGTCCTGCCCTGGCTTTGCCTTGTTATTACTTCCCCATGCTCCGGGATTTCCTGGACTTCCTTCCCTTGTGTCAGGCTCTAACATCCAAAAGCTTTCCCCAGGAATATTCTGAGTAGGAAGGTGCCCCCAGGATCATCCAGTCCCACCCCAGTCCTGCCCAGACCCCCCAACAATCCCACCCCAAGAATCCCTGGCAGCACTGTCCAAACACCCCTGGAGCTCTGGCAGCCTCGGGGCTGGGACCATTCCCTGGGGAGCCTGGGCAGTGCCAGCACCCTCTGGGGGAAAAGCCTTTTCCAGTATCCATTCCCACAGCGGGCAGGCAGCGGGATGTCCTGTGGGAGCTGTAATTTTTCCATGTCCCTGTTTCCCAGGGTGAAGAGGAGGAAGATGGCTGACAAGGTGCTGCCACAGAGGGTGAGTGTCATCTCAGCCTGGGGGACAGAGCTGAGCTGCTGCAGGGGGTGGGGAGTCCCCACGAAGGGAGGATCTCCCTGAGTTCCCTCCTGCCCATTGGGAATTTCTGTTTGATCCTAAAACCACCCTGGAAAGTTTCTGTCTCTCCCTCTGGCATGGCAGTAGAGGGTTGAGGTGAGTTAAGTTGGACTCTGAGCAAGCAAGGAGCAGGAATGGAGACCTCAGAGTCTCTCTTGAGATTCCAGGGTTCCATTTCATGCTGGGACACCAGGAATGCCGCTGGGAACAGTGACAGGCTCCAAATGGGTTTGGGCAGAGTTATGCAGGGCTCCAGGCTGGGTTTAAAATAAGAACTGGGTGCTGGACTCGTTACCTGGTGTCTCCCTGGCTGCTGGGGCTGGGAGGGGGGTTAACCCAGCCCATCCCAGAACACTGGGATTGACCATTCCTGTGTGCAGATCCGGGAGCTGGTCCCAGAATCCCAGGCCTACATGGACCTCCTGGCCTTCGAGCGCAAGCTGGACCAAACCATTGCTCGGAAGAGGATGGAGATCCAGGAGGCCATCAAGAAACCCCTGACAGTGAGTGGGGGCTGGGAGGGGGCTGGAAATCATGGGATCTGTAAGGCTGGAAAAATCCTCTGAGATCATCAAGTCCAATCATCACACTAAGCCATGGCCCCATGTGGACTATCCACATGTTTCTTGGTCACTTCCAGGGATGGGTGATTCCAATTCTGCTCAGGGCAGCCCATTCCAATGTTTTACACCCCTTTCTGTGGATAAATTTTCCCTAATATCCAATCTAAACCTTCCCTGAGGCCATTTCCTCTCATTCTGACATGGAAATGGGTGCTGCAGTCCCCTCTCACTCTGTTCATCCCTCTCTCTATTCCCATTCCACAGCAAAAGCGGAAGCTCAGGATTTACATCTCCAACACCTTCACCCCGGCCAAGGAAGAAGGAGAGGGGGGCGAGCGTGTGGCCTCCTGGGAGCTCCGTGTGGAAGGGAAACTGCTGGAGGATGTGAGGATCCAGCAGGGGTGGAGGGGTGGCAGGAGGAGCTCTGGTCCATCAGGATCCAGGAGGGATGGAGTGGTGGTGGTGGGAGGAGCTGGTCCATGAGGATGATCCAGAAGGGATGAGGAGGTGCTGGGAGCACTGGTGCTGTGCTGAGAGCTCAGCTGGGGTGGCTCCAGCCCAGCTCCGGAGTCTGGGGCCGGATTTGGGATCAGGAATCTCTGCTGCCCTGTCTGCAGCCCAGCAAGCAGAAGAGGAAGTTCTCTTCCTTCTTCAAGAGCCTCGTGATCGAGCTGGACAAGGAGCTCTATGGGCCGGACAATCACCTGGTGGAGGTGAGGTGGGAAGGGATCCCAGTGGGAAATGGGGACATGGCCCTGCTGCTCCCCCTCTGGATGCTGCACTCCCAGCCCAGGGCCTGTCCTGCTGGGAGAGGGGCCTGAGCAGGTTTTTGGGGCTGGGTGCAGTGCCAAGCCCTCCATGGGGACCATGCTCTCCTGCTTTCCCAGCTCAAGTTTAGGGATGCTTTTTCTTCTCTGGCACAGCTCAGCTCTGACCCCTCACACCGCAGGTCCTCAGCCAGAGCTGGAGCTGTGGGGTGTGGGGCAGGGACGTGGCTCCAGAGGCAGCCCCCCCCCCAGCCTGGCACAGATGGGTCCCACATGGGTGCTGATCCCATAGGAGGCTCATCCCAGTGCCCTGTAGGAAGAAGGGTTTGCCCTCCTGCCTGTCCTTGAGCTGGAGAGTCCATGGGGAGTTTAAGCAGTGCCTGGGAGAGGGATCAGAGCTTTGTTGGGTGCTCCTGCCTGAAACTCTCCCTGCACCCAGCTTATGCTTTTCCCTTGGGAGATTCTGTGGAGAGGCTGAATCCTCGTCCGGGGGCAGTGGGAGCAGCTCTGGTGCACATTCGCTGCAGGATTGATCCAGAAGCTGTGGGAGTCCTGGACACCAAGCACTCAGGGCTGGAACTGCCCCAGTCCATCTCAGTGCTGATCCATCTTAGTACTGGAGCACATCCTGGGATTGGATGGACTGGGAGGGCTCTGAGCTCACACCACTGGGATCAGGAGCTGCCAGGCTGTGTGGCTGTGCCAGACCCTGCCCAGAGCCCCAGGCCAGTTCTGCAGACCTGCTGGCAGGTGGCTTCCATGGCCTTGGCCTGAGCACTGTCCCTGTTCCTCGCAGTGGCACCGGATGCCCACGACCCAGGAGACCGACGGCTTCCAGGTGAAGCGTCCCGGGGACGTCAATGTGAAGTGCACCCTGCTGCTCATGTTGGACCACCAGGTACGGCCTGGGGCCACCTGGGGGGCAGCCAGGGGTAGGGATGGGCTGGGACAGGGCTTTGGATGAGGGTTTGGGGGATGCAGGGATTGAATGAGCACAGAGAGCTCCAGGCATGGACCTGCAGTGGCACAGGCGGTGGGGGACACTCCCAAGGGCCAGACAGAGCCCCCCCACCTTCTTTGGGCAGCAGGAGGAATTTCTCTGTGGAAAGGGAGTTAAAAACTGGGACAGGCTGCCCAGGGAGTGGTGGAGTCCCCATCCCTGCAAGCTGTCTCAGGAGCAGCTGGGCACTCAGTGCTCTGGGCTGTGTGACAGGATGGGGCCTCTGCTCTGGGAGGGCTTTTCCCGTGGCTGATTCCGTGGCTGACCCCGGCTGTCCCCGCAGCCCCCCCAGTACAAGCTGGACCCACGGCTGGCACGGCTGCTGGGGGTGCACACCCAGACCAGGGCCAGCATCATGCAGGCCCTGTGGCTCTACATCAAACACAACAAACTGCAGGACAGCCACGAGAAGGAGTTCATCAACTGCAACCGCTACTTCCGCCAGGTACCTGCACATTCCCACCTCATGCAGCTGGGAAAAGCCCCTTCCCGGCTCCCACAGCCCTTCCGGGCTCTGTTTGTGCTGCTTCCTTGGGTTCTGGCTGGCACCACCAACTTGGGGGTGCTGAGGATGCCCCACCTGGCTGCACAGGTGAGGGGAGGCCCTACCATGGGTGCCAAAGGCTCTGCTTTGCCCCTCAGATCTTCAACTGTGTCCGTATGCGCTTCTCCGAGATCCCCATGAAGCTGGCGGGGCTCCTGCAGCACCCAGACCCCATCATCATCAACCACACCATCAGGTGGGGGCATGGCATGGGCACTGGATGGGTAGTGTCCCTGGGGGCTCTGTGGGATGGGCACCAGGATGGGCAGTGTCCCTGGGACTGAGGGACTCTGTAGGGTGGGGAGCAGGCTGGGCAGTGTCAGGCAGCATCTGCAGGACTGGGGGGGCTCCCTGGAGTGGGAACTGGGCTGGGCAGTCTCTGGGGGGCTCTGTGGGATGGGGACTGGTCCAGTGTCCCCATGACTCAGGGGGGCTCTTGGTAGGGTGGGCAGCGTTTCCAGGGCCAGGGGGCTCCTTGGGATGGTAGTTGGGTCAGGCACTGTCCCCAGGGGCTGGGGGGCTCTCTGGTGTAGGGAAGTGGGAGTGCCCCATAGGGTGGGGAGTGGTCCAGACACTGTCCACCCAGTGGTGGTTCCATGGGGGGCAGGAGGCTGTGAGGTGTCCGGCCTGAAGGAGCAGCACAAATCACCTTGGAGGGGGAGAACCACCAAATCTGAGGCTTCTTGGGGCACTGGTGTTGCTGTCAGGGGTCCATCCACCCCCCAGCAGGGTGGGGGCTCAGCAGGTCACCCCAACCCCCTTCCCCCAGCGTGGATCCCAATGACCAGAAGAAGACAGCGTGCTATGACATCGACGTGGAAGTGGATGATCCCCTCAAAGCCCAGATGAGCAATTTCCTGGCCTCCACTACCAACCAGCAGGAAATCGCCTCCCTGGATGCCAAGGTGGGAGGGGACACTGCCAGGGGACAGTCCTGTAGGTGGGGGCAGCCGTGTCCTGTGGGGGGGACAGCTCCTCTGACCCCTCTCACCTCCCCAGATCCACGAGACCATCGAGTCCATCAACCAGCTGAAGACACAGAGGGATTTCATGTTGAGCTTCAGCAACAACCCCCAGGATTTCATCCAGGAATGGATCAAATCCCAGAGGAGGGACCTTAAGGTAAAGGGGAACAATTGCTAGGGAGGTTTAGGTTGGATACTAGAAGAAATTTCTGTAGGGGTTGTACAGCCCTGGCACAGCTGCCCAGGGTAGTGGTGAGGTCCTCATCCCTGGAGGGGTTCAGAACCATGGATGTGACCCTTGGGGACATGGGTCAGTGGTGGACACGGTGGTGGTGTTTGGGTAAAGGTTGAAGATCTTTTCCGCCCTTAACAATTCTGTGATTCAGAAGCCCTGGGGCTGGGCAGAGTGAGGGGCAGGGAGGGGTTTGTGTCTATCCTGGAGCTCAGGGAGGGGCTGGGAGGGGTCTGGGTCCATTCTGGAGCTCAGGGAGGGGTCTGGACCCCTCCTGGAGTTCATTCCCGGTGCCCCGTCCCGTTTCGGTCAGATCATCACGGATGTGATCGGGAACCCCGAGGAGGAGCGGCGGGCGGAGTTTTACCAGCAGCCCTGGGCGCAGGAGGCCGTGGGCAGACACATCTTTGCCAAGGTGAGCTCGGGGCAGGGGCGGGCTTGGGCTGGCAGTGACAGGTCCCTGGGACACAGGGCAGTGTCCCCTCTGGCTCCCTCGGTGCCCACAGGTCCAGCAGCGCCGGCAGGAACTGGAACAAGTGCTCGGGATCCGCCTCACTTAAGGCGAGCGGGGCTCGGGGGCCGCTCCCGCNTCCTCCGCTTTGCATCGCGCCCTTCCCCGAGCAACCCCCGCGGGTTTCCTTCTCCCCTTCCGCTCCCAAAAATTCTCCGGGAGCCGGGAAGCGCTGCCCGTGCCCAAGGGGAGGAGCTGCCAGCCCCACCCCGAGCCCAGCAGGCCCCGCCCTGCCCCTCTTCAACCAAAGTTCGTCATTCCAAACGCCAGCGCCCCCCGGCCCCCGACGTTTTGCACTATTTTTGTGAACAGGTTTTATATAAAAAAAATACGAAAAAAAAAAAAAGGCAGCGTTTTGTACAGTGGGTTTGTATTTGATTAATTAATTAATATATTGATTGAGTTCCTGCACTGGGCTCTGCAGGGGCTCGGGGGAGCTCCCAGGGCTGTTCTGGGGACAGGGAACCAAGGGCTGGGGTTCAGTTTGTGACAATCAGTTTATTCCTCCCCTCCCTGCTGTTTTACATAATTCCATAATTAACCACTTGGCTTGATGAGGTTTGGGGGGCAGAGGGGGTGTCTCTGCCCCAGGAGCCTGCAGGCAGTGGGGGCACGAGGGCACCAAGAACTGGAGATACTGGGGAGGAGGGAGGGGACCACGGGGACAGTGCCAGCACTGCCACCCCCACTGAAGTGCCTTGGCCCCCCCCTGCAGACTCCCGAGGTGGGGGGGGCGTTTACAGATTCCCAGGGTTGGGCTCAGGGGTGCCTGCTCTGCCTCTTGTGTAACCAGTTTTTGTCTATTTTGAATCTTTTCTAATAAAAGCAGTTAGCAGCAGCTCTGTGGGGTGTGTGCTGTGTCCTGCAGCCCCCACCCCATCCCCAAATCAGTCCCCAACTCAGTGCCCGGGCCTCGCCACAGCAGCTCTTTATTGACAGCACAGAGGGAGCAGCTCTGGCCTCACCATTACTTCCACAGCTTCTTGATAGACATGTTCTTCTCACTGTCCTTCTGCATCACCTGGAGGGGAGGGGACACGGTTGGGTACAACATTGAGCCCCCAAATTGGGTGTTAATTACCCAAGAAACACCCCGAGGCCAAGTTCAGCCGTGCACAGGGAGAGCTCAGCAGCCTCTCTGCCCAGTCCTCTGTCACTCATGATGACAACCCCCTTGTTTGTGCCCCTCCACCCCTGCAGCTCCCAGGTGCTGACAGTGCCCCGTCACCCCACTGTCATCTCTCCCTCAGCACTCACCTTAGCCACGGCCATCTCAAAGTCCTCCTGTGTGACGTGCACCCTCCTCTCCCTCAGTGCGTACATCCCTGCCTCTGTGCACACACCCTGAGGGAACAGCACAGGGACGTCAGCCGGTGCCCCTGTGCCAGCTCCAGTGTCCCCAGAGTCCCCAGCTCACCTTCACCTCAGCCCCTGAGGCCCCCGGCATCAGCTCCGCGATTTTCCGCAGGTTGATGCCTCGGGTCAGATTCATCTTCCGGGAGTGGATCTTAAGAATGTCCAGGCGGGCCTGGAGCAGGGGCACAGGGAGGGTTGGAGCCCAGGAATGGCTCCCAGGGAGAGGGTGGGGACAGCAGGGACAGAGCCAGCTGGGGGTGGGTGTGGTACCTCCTCATTGGGAGGGGGGAACTCGATTTTCCTGTCGATGCGGCCAGGGCGCAGCAGGGCCGAGTCCAGGATGTCGATCCTGTTGGTGGCCATGATCACCTGCACAGGGGGGACAACTGTCACCACCCTGGGCACCACGGGGCTGGCACGTCCCCAGGCAGGGCTGGCCCCTCTACCTTGATGTTCTTAGTGGCCTCAAAGCCGTCGAGCTGGTTGAGGAGCTCGAGCATCGTGCGCTGCACCTCGCTGTCCCCGCCTGAGCCGCCCTCCAGGCGGGATGAGCCGATGGAGTCGATCTCATCCATGAAGATAATGGAGGGTGCGTGTTCCCGGGCCATCACAAACAGCTCCCGCACCATGCGGGCCCCTGGCGGGCACAGGGCTCAGCCTGGGGCCACCCAGCCCCGAGATCACCCCGGCCTGGGGCCGCCCCCCGTCCCCATTACCTTCCCCGATGAACTTCTGCACGAGCTCGGAGCCGGACACGCGGATGAAGGTGCAGTCGGTGTGATGGGCCACGGCCCTGGCCAGCAGGGTCTTCCCTGTGCCGGGGGGGCCGTAGAGCAGCACCCCCTGGAAGAGCCAGGTAGCACCTCAGTGCCTGGCTGGGGCGGGGGACACCCAAGGGTCCCCTCCAGAACAGCACTCGCCTTAGGCTGGGCGATGCCCAGCGCCTCGAAGAGCTCCGGGTGCTTCACGGGCAACTCGATGACCTCCTTGATCTCCTTGATCTGCTTGTCCAGGCCCCCAATCATCTCGTAGGTGGAGTCCGGGACCTTCTCCACCATCATGAGGGACACAAGTGGGTCCACCTTGTTGGGCAGGATCTTGTGCAGGGTGTAGCTGTCATTGCGCAGGGCCACGCGGCAGTTGGGGGTCACCTGTGGGCACAGCACGGGGGGCTGGGTGTCCCTGCCAGCCCCGGGGATCCCCCCACAGCCCAGGGGCACTCACGTCGTTGATGTCGATGTTCTTGTCTACGTCCACCACAAACTTCCCCTCTGGATGCACCTGGAAAGGAGCAAATACCCCCAGAAGTTGTTTCCCAGGGAATTCCCAGTTGAAGGACATCCACATGGCCTGGGAGGAGCAGCAACCAGGAGCTCCAACCCCACTGGACACCTCGGGGCAGTCCCAGGCCCAGCAGAGCCATCCCAACGAGCTCCTCTGGACAATGAGCTCCCACTCCACGTCCCTGAACTGTCACATCCCCTCTGGGGACACAGGGAGTCCCCCAGCCCCCACCCCAGCCCTGTCACCCTTGGGGCAACTCAGCCTCGTACCTTGACCAGCACCTTCTTTTTGTCCATGGCTCTCACCACCTCTCCCACGTAGGAGCCCTGCTCCTGCAGCAGCTGCAGCTCCTCCCGCAGCAGCCGCACTGGGGACAGCGACAGCTCAGCAGGGGCCCCGGGGACAGAGCCCCCAGGCCAAGCCCCGGGTGAGGAGGAGGCTCCAGGCCCTACCCTTGGCGTTGAGCTCGTTCCTCTGCGCCTGCAGCCGCCGCAGGTTCTGGCTCTTCTCGTTCACGATGAGCTGGAGGGGAAAAGCTTTGCTGAGTGGGCTGTGCTGGGCTCACCTGCCCCCAGCACCACGGCTTTTATCGTGGAATGCTTTGTGGTGGCAAAGACTTTAAAGCTCATCTAATTCTGCCCCCCTGCCATGGCAGGGACACCTTCCCCTACCCCAGGCTGCTCCAAACCCTGTCCAGCCTGGCCTTGGACACTGCCAGGGATCCAGGGGCAGCCACAGCTGCTCTGGGCACCCTGTGCCAGGGCCTCCCTAACGTTTCAGGAAGGAATTCCTTCCCAGTACCCCATCTCTCCCTGCCCTCTGCCAGCGGGGACAGGGACCTGGATGGGCACAGCCCCTCATCCAGGGGCAGCAGCGCCGCCAGCTCAGAGCACAGCCCCACCTCGTGCCCCCAGGGAGGGTCCTGCCTACTGACACCCCTTGCACAGTGGCACTGTCGCGGCGTCCCCTACAGCCGTGCTCACCTGCAGTTCCTCGATCTTGGACAGGTAATACTGCCGGAGCCCCGAGCCGCCTTTCCCATCGTCCATCTCCATCTGGGACAAGAGAGCTCAGCGGCCTCCGACAGCCCTGGCACTGCCGCCGGCCTCGGGGCTGCCCCGCAGGGCCCCAATTCCCCCAGCACCATCGCCGGGCCGAGTTCCGGGTCCCCTTTTCCCTCCTCCCATCCTCTGCCCCCAGTTCCCAGTTCCCAATTCC
>VZRX01010665.1:0-16711 GCA_013398075.1 Notiomystis cincta
ACAGAATCACCCCACGACAGCTATTAAATAATGAACATGCACACATCACACCTTGCTGCAATATTTATTTTCTCTGAATCCTTTGCTCAGCTCTGTGTTATTCCCTCCCAGTTTCCTGTTAATTATTTCATTTCTACCGTGATGGTGAGTCTTGTCAACACACTTGAAAATTTGATTTTCGTCTCCCAGTTCTCACTGCCTGTAAAGTGCCTTAATATTCCTCTTCTGAGTTGAGATGTTTCCTCCCAGTGATGTAAAATGTCAGCCAAATGTGTGTATAGGGTGAATCCCAGGTTTAAAGTGACTGCTTCAAGTATTTGCGTGTCAGGTGCTCCAGTCTTAGGTTTTAATGGACCTCACAGTCCACTTCAGTGGGCTGAACTTGCTCAGTTTGTCAGTGAGGATGTCGTGGAGGCAGTGTAGAAAACCCTCCTGAATCAGGATGAGCAATGTCCTCTGCTCTCCTCTTGTCTGCACTTAGGGAATGAGGGAGGTGACCTTGCACAGAAATCCCAAGTGCCTTCTGTGACCTAGGAAATACTTCAAACCTTGAGTACCGATTGGAGTGCTCATCAATCCACTCTTTTTTCCTTGAATGAATTGCATCTGGCTAATGAATGGTGGTGGTGTTTGTTTGTTTATTGAAATTCATTCATTTTCCCCATGCAGTGTTGGTATTTTAAACCAAGGACTGACACTTAAAAGTCTGGCTTTAAGCCAGCCCTAAATATTTTTACAGTGTAACCACTGTGTGTACAATCTGTGAAAACTTGAGGCATTTTTTTGAGAAGTTGAAAAGAGGGGTTAAGAGAATCACATTCAGTTCATAATTTGAGTAAAATTCTGTGTAGTACGTAGGATGAGAGGCCAGATGAAAGTCTTAACAGCTGCTTTCTATACTGTAGAAACTGCCAAACTTCGGTGTGCATTTCTGTTAGCTTTTCCTTTTTTTCTCTATCTGTGCTGTCTGTGGAGTTGCACAGAGCGCAGGTGACTGCAGCAGCCCTTTCTGTTCCACTTACCCTGAGCACTTCCATCCCCAGGGATCAGGGGCGAGTTCTGTGCTGTCACAGGACGTGCTCCCATTGAGTTTCCTGTCTTGCTGGGGTTGCCATCAGTGCATTTGCTGCTGTGCAGACTGCATGTTTGTCTGCTTTGCTGCTGTGCAGACTGCATGTTTGTCTGCTTTGCTGGTGTGCAGGAGCTGCATGTTTGTCTGCTCTGCTGGTGTGCAGGAGCTGCACATTTGTCTCCTTTCTGGTGTGCAGGAGCTGCACGTTTGTCTCCTTTCTGGCATGCAGACTGCACGTTTTTGTCCTGGGGAGGATGGGGCTGTGTTTTGAACGGGGAGCTCACACCCCTTGGACCCATCCTGGAGAGCAGCAGGGTTCAGCCAGCCCTGCAGCCTCACATAGCTGCAGGAGTTGCACCTAGGGCCTAAGGAAATCCCACCTGGTTCCAGGCTGCCTCTCAAGCAGGCTGAGAGCTCAATTGTCATGATTTCCCCCCACAAATGCTGCTTCAGTTTACAGCCAAAGGAGGCCAACCCAACGTGCAGTGCAAGAATGTGCAGCGCAAGAATGTGCCGCAGGCTCTGCAGCTGCCAGGCTCTCTGGAGCAATGCAGCGCACCTGACCAGCCCCTTCAATGCACCACTACTTCAGTTGTGTCACTGAGTCTCTTCATTGTTCTCATGCTACTCGCCTCAAAAAAGTAGGGTTAATCTTCAGCTGAACCAGATTTTCCAGCCTTCAGACATGACGTAAAAATGAAAATAATGCTACCTATGTGCTTTTATAACATTAGGGAAAATGCATTTCATAAGAAAGTAACCAAAACTGAAAAGAATTTTATTAGGTACTTTGCAAATATTGTCTCTCTTAATCATATCTCAGGCCCTGCTGCATCCAACCTGAAAGTTTCCATTAGTTGAAAATGTGCCTCCGGTTGCTTTACCTTAAGTCTCACAGAGCAATCAGTATAGTATTATGGAATAATACCTTAAACTGAGCTGAGGCCAAAAAACACAAGCTCAGTTTGTATTTAACTCTTAGGTGTTACACAGCTGATATGTTCAGCACTCTTTGCATTGTGTAAAATACAGCTGAGATTATTGATAATTATTTTAATGTTTTAATGAATTGTTAAAACCCCAGAAGTTTCAGATAATATTTGGTATTTTTTAATGCCAAGTCAGATGCTTAGCTAAAGTTTTTTGGCCATCTGTAAAAAAGTTAGTAGGGGAGTAATGCCTCAAACCCAGGAAATGTTACAAGTTTATGAAATGTGAACGTGTTGTAGTGTAAATTCTGCAGTGGTCCTTAGAGCTGAAATCTTGAAGAATCTCAAACATGCATTGCACAAGGACTTGATACCAAAGCCTCCCTCACTTTAAATGGACAGGGATGCATTGACTTTGGGAGATCCCGGTAAATTCTGGGAGTAGATGGGGTGGAATTTTTTTAAAGACTTCTGGCTTTACGAAACAACAGATGGAATCATCAGGGCCACCAGGCAGCCAAGGAAATGGATGGATAGGCAGGGGATGGAGAGATTGTGCAGTGGTTTCCTTTGGCTGGATCCTTTATGAGGAAAGATGGGAATCTCCTCAGGCTGAGCAGGCAATTTGCATCAAAGGACAGGATGGGGTGCCTTACTCCTGATAAAAGGAGCAGATAAGGAGCGTATCTTTGCTTGGTGATCTGTGGTGCAAAGAGACAAGCACAGAAGAATAGCAGGGTGAAAAAAGCCTGTCAGATTCTCCTGATAAAACAGGAGAGGGAAGGAAAATGTTGTGAGGTATTGTCAGGGTGTCAAAGGTGAGTCACAGAACTGGGGCATTTGCCACAGAATTAACTGGTGTGAAAAAATGAGAATGGCACAAGGTACTTTTTAAACCGAGCAGTGCACTTCATTTTGCTGGTTGAATTGAGAAGACTCACCCTCGATTCCCTCTATCACACATTGGGTAGCTGGTACATTAATATTGGGTTCTAACTACTAAATGTTAGAAAGACAATGCAAGACCAAGTGATTCTAATATGACTTCCATTAGGAAGAGAGAACCGGAAAAATACATTTATAAAGAGCATAATATCTCTGCTTCAGAATATTACTGAAGTTTCTCACTAAGGGAATGTGGACTTAACATCTAAAATCAAAACTGCGTTAAGCTTTTAGCCTATGCCTGCCTTTAGGGCCCCTGTTAGTTATTCAGTCCCAAAATTACCCATGATTGACACCAACTTGGCATGCTATCATTCCACAGTTCAAAACTGCAGGTACTGGAAATAGGGCTATTTGCACAGAGGAAGTGAATTGCCCATAATTTTGCAATTTCCTGCTTGGATATTACGAGCTTTATCACAGATTGTGTCCCATATCTGTGCCTTGGCAGGTAGGAGTGTGAGGTTGGAATAACTCTGGTTGCTAGGAGCTGATGTTATAAAAGTGGTTGAAAGGACTTCTTATTCCATCATCACAATGCAGTTAAGCTTTTTAATACTTCTGTGGAATCATCCTTGGATTCTTTGTATATCAAATAAATCCTTGGCCTTTAGACAAGCCTTACTTTTGCTTGCAGAATCACTGTGATTAAGTGTTGCTTTTACCTATGAGAGACAAAATGCACACAGATGTATTTTTGCATCTACTTGCCATTGCTTTTCTGTGGAGTCCATTGCTCTCTTAAATAGAGAGCAAACACAAACACGTCTCTACAAACATAAACCAAAAAAAAAAGATAGAAAATGAAAATAATGGAGACAGGCTTTTGGGTTGATTTGGGTTTGTAAAGCTAGAGAGAAGTGCTGGAGCAGTGCACACAAAGTGCCTCACAGCATTATTCTCTTCCTCTTTACCCATCCCCTGTTGTTATTCCTGAGGAAATTCAAGTTCTTGAATTTGTGGCTGCTTTCAATCGAAGGCAATTAGAAAATGGCAACAAAAAACTCAACATGCCAAAGCTTTCTGTCTGCACTGCTGCTGTTTCATGCTTTGTTTCATTTTTAGTGATTCTCTATTTCTTTGAATGTTTTTAATGTTCTACACATGAATAACAGGGAAGCTTCTTGCCAAGCAGTTTAACTCGTGTCACAGAGGGTGCATCATTGTAAATCCTGTGAGGAGCAGCTCAGGGAGATGGGGTGCTTTAACCTGGCTAACCCAAGTAAAAGACTGTGGTTTGAGAACTGCAATATTTTCTGGGTTAGGTTTCATCTGCCAATCTCATTTCACGTGTGTGAATCTTGAACTACACTAACTGCCTGCTCTAAGTAATGCCTTTCCTTCGTGGATTCTATTTCAGCTTATTTTTTCCCACTGTAAATGACTGGACAGTTTCTTGTTCTCCTCATCTGACTCTGCTCCCCAGACAAGGGCTGCAGGATACTCTCTCTTTGCCTTTAGACCATCACTGTAGAAAAAGCAGGGAAAAAACCTCACCATCCCTTCAACAAGAGGGAAAAAGGGAGAAGATCCATTTTATGTTTTTGGCTTATAAAATGATGCGACCATTCAGTTGAAGTATTCAGTTTTTCTCTCTTGGGGAAGAGCATTTAAGCACAATTTTTTTCTGAAAAAAGGAGTCATGTTCCACAGGCACCACCAGCAAATGTCAATTCATACCAACAAAATGAGGAAACTGCCTTCCAAATAAAAAGCCATCCAAAAACCCCCTAAACTTTCTTGTGTAGCCTTGGGAACTGAAAGTCAGTCTAGGTTAGCTCTGAGACATGGCACTAATGATTTTGTGCCTTCCATCATATGTAGATTTAATCTGAGATCCTTCAGTGAGATTACAAACCTAAGTGATGGTTCTTTGTCCATGAAACAGACACAGATGAGTGCGAGAATAAAAGGCAAAGCCCAACCGGTGTTTGTTTTTGCTTGGGTGGCTTGGTTATGGATGTGAAAACAGCCTTAAAAAGGCTTTTCCAAGCCCCTGAGGGTTATGTCAAAATGTGAGGCCTTGGTGCTGGTTTTAAGAGTTATTTTTGACCTGTCTTAGTTGGCAGCCTGTTTCCCAGCACGTCCTGTGAGCGTTGTGCTGTGAGCAGCTGAGGAGAGGTGCAGTGGGAGCGCTGGGATCAGGGGCTGCGCGCTGCTGCTGCCATCTCAGGGCCTGCCCCCCCCGCCAGGGCACTGCAGCCAGGAATTCTGCCTTTTAAAATGGGTTGGTGACAAATGAGTTGGTAAAAGGTGGACCCACTGCACTGTGCTTTCCAACCTGCTCAGATGTGCTGGAGCGAGAAATACAGTCCCATTAAAGAAATGCCAATATATTTGCATATTGATTTAGATGCAGGAGAAGAAAAGGTAAAAACCAGTAAAAGTAGTTCAGTCAGATAATCCTGCATACACACAGAACACATTTGAGAGGTAAATAAATAATGTTATTGATAATTTTACATTTGTTTTCACGTAGTGTTTGGTGAGAGTGTTTTACAGATCTTTTCCCCTGCCTGAAAAGATTCCTTTCATCCTCTCTTTTAATTAAGTAAAAGAACACCTGCTTTGGTTCTCTGCTGTAATAAAGTAATGGAAAACTGATGGGCACGGGAAGATTGCTACTAACGCCGGTTTTTGCTTATGCATTTCACTGACTGTATAATGAAAGGAGAGAATGATTATTCCTTATCTGCCCCTTTTTATCAATCAGAAAATAGGAACTAAAATCTGAACTCCATTTCAGAATAATTTTTATGATTTCCTGATATTTAAACAAAAGCAGAATATTACTATGCTAGTAAATTGCCAGTTGCCTGTGCGCTCCATGCTTTTGAGTAGTAAACAGATAAATATCTCAGGAGGGTTTTGTGAAATCCATATATCATAAATATCAAAGAATTATTTCAGTTTCTATTTGCGAATTTTAGGAGGCATTTGCAGGAAAACACTGCTGGTCCAAAATGATCAAGTTACCGGCATTAAATAATTTTTCCTATTTACTTTTCATGTTTAATCTCAGCCAGCAACACAAAAGCCAATTAAAGTGTTCATGGTTTATTTCTGCAGTTTTTACTTTAAGGAACTGGAGAGAGATGTAAATTATTACACGAGTAGTGTGTGCCAGGAGCTAATGAGCTCCAGATGAAAAATATTTTACCATAATGTGAGACTCTATCTTAACATTTCTGACATTTTATTTCTGGGCATTGGGCACTCTCTTTTTGTTCACTGATTTTCAGAGACACCAGCAATAGTAAAATAACCCTTACTTCTCACGGAGTCTTATTCAAGACAAATGACCTCTTGATGATATATTTCAGCATGGAGGGAATATATCTGATTTGTCAGAGTTCAAAACCAAATTACATTTCGATATTATTTATTTTGTAGAGCTACTGGAAAACACCAACTTTTTCCATGAGTAGCAGGGTTTTCTGAAAAAAGGAGTTGCGTTACACAGGCATTACAGAGGCACCCAGAAGTTCTCCCAATGAGGTTAACGTGTGCACATACTCTGTTCCTCAGTTAAAAATACAGGGCTGCTTTGTAAGATCAGCTCCTCCCCATGATTAACTGGTTTTGTAAGGGCAGTCGAAAAAAAATGGCAACTTGGGTCCTGTGTATTTTCGTACCTGGGGAATTTTGGGGAACGTTTGTGGCCCTGCCTTGTCTTAGTCACGTTGCTGATTTTGGCCCGAAATCCCAGCAGGGAGCTGAAGAAACGCAGCAAACAGCAGCAGATTTGCATGTCCTCCTGCAAGAGCAGGGTGTGGAGGAGGCCCTCACTCAGCCCGGCTGATTTTTGTTGGGAGCGCCTTTTGTGCTGCATGGAGCTCACGGCCAGCCTGGGGCTCTGGCCAGGGATCACATCAGCTCCTGTCTGGCACTAGGAGCTGAGACTTAGCGGCTTAGAGTGCAGTTTATAAAAGGTAGAGGGTGAAACTCAGACTCTGATGGACTCTAATTAGAATTCATGGATGATTTCTATACTTTCAAACTACTCTTTCAGTAGTACAGTGGTTAGAAAGGGATTATATTAATAAATGAATATTCCGTTGATGAATACTTAATTCACAAATGAAATACCTTTCTTTTTGGCATTTGAAGTTCATGTCCTCATGTGGAAAAGAAGCTGACTTGTGGGAATGCAGCTGGATTATACTGCCTTTCTCCGTGCAAACAAAAGTGCCTGGAGAAGGTGCATCAGGCTGGGTTTTTTATTTCGTCGTTTCTTTTTACCCTTGGTCAACTGGACCCTCCAGCAATGACTTTGCTGTAGGAAATTGCGACTGAGCCTCCTCCTTTTGCCTGGCCAAGTGTCCAGGGCCCAGGAGAGATTAAATGGTTCCCATGTGCTCACAGATCCTGTGGGAGCTGGGCAGTTTTAGATGTTTAGAGCTCTCACTCCAGGTGTCTGGTTGGTGGATGGGAGAAATAACTGTTGATCTCTTACATTTAATGGCATGAGATCCCTAAATTTGCTTTTGCATTTCTTATTTCATAAGTGGGGGGTTGCCATGGCAGAAAGGGTTTGAGCTGTGCCTTTAGAGACTCTGCCCCTAGAGTGACCAAGGGCCAAGGGTTTGAAATCCCGCAAGGTCTTGGGCAGTATAAATTCTTATGGAATGTCATAAAAAAACACTGGAAAGATTTTTCAGTGTTAGTAGAATGCAGTGATTTATTTCCAGGTGCCATCCACCAAGGCAGCTGTGGTAGAAGTGTGGAGTTATCAGCAAAACCAGTTGTCTGCAAATACTGCCTGATTTTCTGCACAATGATTTGGTTTTAAATGTCTGTGTACTTCTGCTGCTTAACCTTTTCCTGCCTAATGGAAAACACCTCAAAATCACTCTCCCTCCACTAAAGAACAGCCTGTCAAGTAAATGAATGCATTAATGGCAACAAAAGCAGGGCCTGGCAATTACTAGGAGCATTAATTATTACATTAATAATGATGTCATTTTAATTGTTTTAAAGGCATATTGGACATTGCAATTCATTAGTTTCATTTGAGGTTTCAGCCATGTGTGCTAATTGAATTATATATATTTTGGCATAGTAAAATTCCCATTATGTTTCCATTCCATCTAGTTCTCATCTGTCTTTCCTGAAAAAAACCTGAAATGCTGCCATTAAGGACATTCCTTTGAAGCTGCATATTCAAATATGTATTACAGGGCAGCCTGAACTGCATAGTGATGGAAAAAAGCTAATTTTTCCATATTGTAGTTTTGAAACTGTGCATAGTTTTCCCCTAATGCACTGCATATTTAATCTCTTTTTCTTTTTTTTACCCTCATTGTGCAGTATCTAATTAAATAATAAATTAAAATAAATGATCATTTCTCTTTTCCTTTTTTCACTTCCTACCTTTAATTTTCATTACTTCCTCTTTGGAAATTTTGCTTCCTTTTAAAAGTAATTTCTTTTAAATAACACTTTTAAGCGTGTAATATATGGTCCAGATATATAAAGGAGGCCACAGGTATTACAGAAATTTTGTGTTATGTATTAAAACTGTAAACACCTTTTTCCCCTCAGTTAATGAATGGCACAATTAGGAAAAGAGCTTTAGAATGCATTTGAAGTTGTAGTAAGTGGAAGCAACTCCTAATCTAAAAAAGTACCTTTTTTTCGTCAAAGACTCAGTTTGACAAAGAATTCTTTACCATCCCTATTTCCCATTTTATCTAAATACGTCTTAAACACCGAGAAGCATTTAAAAGTTAAACCACCTGCTGGACTAGGTTTCTGTTATGCAGCCAACATCCCATGAGGAGTCTAAGGAAGCCTGGTCATTAGGAAATATTGTCTTTTTCATTAGGAAATACTGTCTTTTTCTCAGATGCTTTCTCTGACCAGAGATTTTCATAGCACAGCAGGTGAGACCAAGAGTTTTTGCTTTAAAAAAAAAAAAAAAAAGCCTTTGTTCTGAAATAACAAATATCCAAGAGCTTTAAAATGCAGTTGTGGTGACAGTGATTTGGGTAAAAATCACTGTTTCTCTTGTGCTTCATTTAATTTCAAGTCATTGATGCTGTATTTTACTTGCTATTCTGCAAGATATTGCTGACAGTCTTTTAGGGGGAATTGGTCTGGGTAAATGGATTCAAAATTGTTCACTAGGAAAACTTATAGAGAACCAGCAAATAAATACCTCTATAAGCAAAATCCTGTTCTGAAAAATGAATCCAGAGTAGCTGGACTGATAAGATGCATTTACTGCTACTTTAACTGTATTTAGAGGAAAGAATTGAATCATTCTTTGAAGAAGATGATTCTGTTCTATCTGAAGAAAAACTCTCAATATATTTCATATTGCCTTGGGTAATATTGAAGAGAACATTAAATCCCTGCTGGCTGGAAGCTGAAAGTTGGTTAAAAAGATACCTTAAGAGAGGGATGCTCTTTCCTGGAGATGCGATGTGGTTTTTTGTTGGAAGATCTACACCGACACACCATCCAGAATTTCTGTGTACTCACAGAACAATGAGGTTTTTAATGACATTCCTACCTCAGGACCTGTTTGGTGGCTGTTCCGAGGTGGAAAGCTCAGTTGGCAGAGTTTCCTGTAAAGCAGTTTTCATGACTCATTAAAACACAATAATCCTTTGGGAAGGGGAAGCCTTTCTTGGGTCTGCAAATCTCTGATGCCCAGAGGTGGAAGTTGGTCCAAAGGGGATGTATTGGTGCCACCTAGCCCATGAATTCAGTGGTGGCCTGTTACACATAATGCAAATTCATACAAAGTATTTAAAAATATTTGAAATATTTTTAAGCCATAACAGGTATTTAAAAAAAGGTAAAGGCGGATAAGGGAACAGCACAAAAAATACTTTCTGAAAGAAAGTGCCATATCATTTATCATTTTATTTAAACTTATTATCTCCATGATTTTGACTGTGAATGTTATGCATGCTTTAATATGTTTTCATTCTACATTCACATTTCCTTTCCTTTTTGTTGGGGGACTTTTTTAGGAGAGAAAAAACTGGTGTTTTTATTTTCAGAGCCATAATGTGCTTGAATTCTTATTCTGAGCAAGCTAGATTTGATGAAGGATAAAATGAGTTATCCAAGTCTTTGAGCTGTGACTGCTTTATATCCCATGTGTTTTTTCACCCATTTTTGCTTCTTTATTAGCACCTTTCAATGTTGTCAGCTCAAACAGATTGAAAAGTAATGGTGAGGTCTAGCTGTTAAGTTAATGCTGACAGAGAACAAAATAATTTTGGAGTAGGCAGCTAAATTCCTCTACAGTGTGATTCTGTCCTCTGGCGTGGGGGATGTTTCTGTTCAGTTCAGGCTGAACTCTGTGGTGGGAATTTGAAATACTGTAACGAGTCAGGCTTTGAGGAATCAGCTCACTCCTCAATTAAACTACATCACCCCATTATTTGTATTTATTGAAATTGGCTTCCACAAAAACTGTTGGGGAAAGAAAGCTTCACAGGCTTATAAACAACAGCAGACAGATTCAAGTAATTTAAGCAAGCTGCCTGAATAATTGGATACCATGCACTGCGTATGATCGGCCTCTCCAGTTCTTTTCCTGGTTGCCAGGCTTTTGATCCTTTGCCTGACATCAGATAAAGGAGTAACAGATACAGAGAACTAGGTAGCTGGAACAGAGAGGAATGAGCTGACACATCAAACACCATATCAAACAAACTACCAAAAACCCAACAAATCAACATGTAACTGCTTAATCTATTGTGCAGAGAAGCTGGGGCTGAGGAGGTCCAGTGGGAATGGTTACTCTTCTCCTTCCTCTGTATCTTAAAACTATTTTTCTGATCCCTTTTCTCATTTGAAAACTGAGAAACATCTCTTGTCTTGTTTTGTTTTGTTTTGTTTTGTTTTGTTTTGTTTTGTTTTGTTTGTTTTGTTTTGTTTTGTTTCTAAGGAAGAAAGGATGCTGCTCATTAAAACTTCACTTGCTAACAGAGGCTGAGGTTGCCAGGTCACTGTGACTGTCCCTCTCCCCGAGGAGAGGATGATCTCTGGACTGTTCTTATCCTCTGCAGGACTGCAGAAAGAGCAATCTTTTTTGTGCTCCCATACTTGCCATCAGACAGCAACTCCTGTTATGAGGTAGCTCTGTGTAAGGACTGGGGGATTGGTTCTGGCTCCTGACTTTTAGATCTTGGCCCTGGCTGCAGCCATTGCATAAATGCCGTGGGAAGTGCTGTGTTCTGCCACCAATGTGAGCCTGAATGTGTCCAGCAGAAGGCTTTAGCTTACATATTTTCACAATGCTCTCCTTTATGCAAAGTCATTTAAAGAAACTTAAACATGTCAAAATGAGAAAATGTCATGCAGGGAAGCACTGAACTGTATTTCAGTTCTTAGGTCTAGGATGACTCTAAGGAATTCTTCAGACAAGCTAAGAAATTTCAGAGCAACATAATTCATTTTACCTTTAATCATCCTGTTGTCACTGCAAGTTTAAACATCCAACAACAATAACTGTTTAAGAAATATAACAGCCGTAAAACAGATTTTGTGATCAACCTAGATACTTCTTTAAGAGTATTTTAAAGAAAAGTCATTGTGTGAGTAACGATGTTGTAAAACTGGAGATGTAGCTCTAATGTTTATTATGCCTTAGCAATTTCCATTTTAAATATGCTGAAGTTTGCAGGAGAAAAACAAAGTTTGTTTTCTGAAGTAAAACATGTAAAATTTGGGAGTCTCTTCTGTGAACAGAGCTGCTAACTTGACAGGTTTTGCAGACCAGATGCTGATGCCTGTAATATCTGCATGGTACTTCTGTCTATAAAATTTCTCTCAGACTGTCCTGAGCATCTCATGCCAAGAGACTCATGGTGCTACCCAAGGACAGAGAGCTGTGGGTGGATGGGGTCTGAACAGCCCTACAGAAAACCTGCATCTCATCCAGGACAAGGTCTTGCAATCTGCCCCTCAGGTAACCTCTTCGTGGGGGTGGTGGCAAATGGCCACCTTGTATTCAGGATGTACAAGATCTTTCTATGTGCCTCACATACCCTGGGGCTGCTAAAATTAGGAAAGTATAGGACCTTCTAGTTCCAAAAATACTCGTCTGTATTTAGGAAATCGTGATGAGCACAGAATAAACTCTGTGATTCCTGCCCTGCTGTATTTCTGATAGCTTTGCTGGCTCTGGCTCTTGAAAATCTGACTGCTTTGTTTTCTTTAGAGCATTGTGATGGCTCAGAGATAAGCTGCACCCATGCCCTATTCCCTGGTTCCTCTAGAAGGACCCTTTCCAAGAGACAGGTCTCTAAGAGCATTTAAACCTGGTGTTTAGCCTAGGTGAGGCAGGACTGGGACTATAAACTGCAGGTTTCTTTATTTCCAGAAGGTTTTGACAAGTCTGGGTTAGTCCCTGCCATCTCTCTGCCATCAGTCTCTTAGACCATCTTGCTGGAGTCAAACCTGACTCCGTCTGACCCTCTAAAGCCTGTCCTGGTGTGGAATTCCGCAGATTAATTATTCTTACATTACGAGAATAGTCCTAGATGAGAATAATAATCTGTCTGTCAGTGGTCATGCTGGTCTGTCTGTAACCTGAGGTAGAACACCCTTCCTGCTGCCTCCTGCCCTGCTCTCCATTGAGCCCCTGCTGGCTCTGGGCACAGGGACTTCTCTGTCACCTGAGGGGAGTTACAGGTTCACTGACCCTGGCTGGGAGCAGCAACCTCATTGATAACCTCGTTAATAACCTTGTTAGCATTGATAACGCTCACAGACCCCTCAGGAGTAGCTTTGCAAGCTTTGCTTTCATCATTGTTTAGTTTCATGTTTGGCCTCACCCAGGATTGGTATTTCTGATGTCATCCCGTGCCTCGTGGAATGATTTTAACAGAGCTGGAGGGAGGAACTTGTCACATTCACTTGGAATAAGTCCCCATTGTCTGCCATCAGTCACATTTTCAGTGCAGAAACCAGAAAGCCACACCGAGCTGTTGAACATAGGTATTTTCAAAGCTGTGTATTTGTACAGAACAGAGTTGAAAACTCAGAATAATTGTTGCCACACTATCTCCACCTCGAGCCTGGTTTGCTGTTCTGCTGGTGGTGCCATTGGGTAGCAGAAACCAAAAGTGTGAGAGTCACTGCAACTAAATGTGTTTGATACTGTGACAAAACATAGGCTGCCTGATGGGCAGTGACCTTTTCAGAGCTTCTACTCTGGAGAGCAAGGAATTAATGGAGCACTGCAAGTTGATTTTTCTAGCTCTACCTGTGTTTTATATGTTCTGTCATCAGTTTTGAGGAAACTTTATTCTTGTGATTTTGAAATGATGCTTTCACTGTTTCAAATCCACTATTACCTGAAGAATTTCTGATTTTTTTTGATTTTTTTTTCTGTTTTTTTTTTCTTTATGATCAAAGCAAAGGGATCTCTCATTCCTGGATAGCACATCCTTCCAAGGCTCCTGTCAGAGTAGCACTGTGGTTGTTTTTTCATATAATCCTTTCCATATCCACATTTTACTTCCATTTGCAGGCTGAGAGAATATCATTCAGGGCAGATGCTGTGGATGCTGTGTAAAAACTCCCATTTATTCCTCTGTCATGGCCAGTAGAATCTCTTTCTGAGTGTGATTGTGTCCATATATCCTTGATTTATAGGTCACAGTAGCAGTAAAAATAACTTTAAAATTGTGCTTTTGGGATCTCCAGTGAATTTATACAGACTCTTGCACAGTTTTTTACACTTCCAGTGGATATGCACTGTTGAAACAATAAATGTTGGTGTGTTGTTCACAGTGGAAAAAGGCACTAATGCTCTGGAATTTCCCCCCAAAATGCCTCATTTGCAGCTGTCTCTGGGCATTAATATGCTTATTTCATTCTCTTCCAGCTATAAAAACAGAGAACAGTTTCCTGAGGTCAGTGGAAGAATGCTATGAATAAACTGATATGAGAGAGATCTAGTTCATAATTTAAAAAAAAAAAATAAAAATGTTATTATCAGTTCTGTTACCTGATTCCTTCTACCCAGAATGTAAAACTGTGAAAAAAGAAACACTGGTTGTTTTAGTAAAACACTTGATTGTTCTTCCTCCATCACCTTCTGCTGCCCTATCCCACAAAACAAAAAAAACCAAAAAAATCCAAACAGACAAGAAATGCACCAAAAAAAACCCACAAAAACAAAAAGGAAAAAAGAGGGGAGAGAAGGGAATCTCTGAAATGACTGCCTGGAGCAGAGGGCAATGGTGTAAGCAGCTTATGGACCCCAAGGTTCACATGTTTGTCCCACTGGGGACAGGAAACCAGAAGAAACCATTCAAAAAGGCTGAGCAAAGCTGGCAGTCTGCTGACGTTGTGTCACTCCTTGGTGTCACCTCCCGAGGCTCGGGGGCAGACACCACGGGCTCATCTCCTTCTGAGCCAGGAGGTTCTGTATATTTGGGGTTCATCAGTGCTGTTCCACTGCTCTCTGCAGTGCAGACATATCCATGCACACTCTCTGGGAATTGCCAGAACTCCGGAATTCTGGAGAAGGAGCTGCTGCTCCAGCTGAAATGGGCCCAAAGTGTTCCTGTCAGACTTCATCACACACACTGGTATCTGTGCCACAGCAGGGAAGCTTTTTTCACCCTATTTGCAGAATAGGGTTTGTAGATGTAAAAGTTTGCACACTTGGTAATTTGAAAATCCCAACTTCTGAGAAATGCTTTAATAACTTTCCTTTCATTATCATCTAATTTATCAGACCTGTAATATTTAGAATGCTTCAGGGGTTACTCAGCTGCATATCTCTGTACAATTATGGCTCTTTAAGTAGTTACCTGCCAAGTGAGCTGTCATTGTGTCTGATAAGTAATTTTGATTGCCATCATGTGCTGATTGTGGGGCAACACTGGGAGGATGATGAGGGTCATTGCTGGGAGTTTGCCAGTTGAGGCTGCTTATTTTTCATTAAGCACAGAACTGATGTTAATGCATGTTTTGAGTGTTTTAAGAACTTCACTCAGGTGAAATTTACCTGCCTGAGAGCACCTGTTTCTCTGGCTTCCTTCTGATCGCCAGGAGAGCACCCTGCTCAGAGAGCCATGCCAGGAAAACAAGTGGATGTGCAAAATGGGAAGTTTTTGGTCCTGAATCCCAGTGGTTCCCAGGTGTTTGCTGGCTTTGGTGAGATGGCCCCCATCGTCTCTGGTGGCAGCTCTGCCTTGCAGACAAGAGCCTTGGCACTAGCATGGCTAATTCCTTGTGTTACTTAATTTCCAGGAGTTCTTAAAGCAGTGCTTTGTTTGTCACTCTGTTTCATTATTTTCCTTTGTGCTTGGTTTGCAAACAAATCACAAGCTTTTCTTGGCTATTACATCTATAAACTCAGCCCAGTCTTAGAGAGCCAAAATGTTCTATCTAAGAATGTAATGAGAATAAAGATTCCTTGGGCTGTCCCTGACACCTGTTGGTTCAGATTATGCCCTTAAAGACACTTACAGTACAATTATGTCACTCAGCTCAGATATGATCCTGACAGACAGCCTGGTCCTTAGGCTTTGTAGGCACCTGCAAGTTCCAGTGAACCCCCAAGGACCAGCATTTACTCAGTACACCTGGAAATGAGGTTTTCAGTAACCCAGGCTGCTGAGGATGTGGTAGGAGGAGCATGATCCTGGTCACTGGTGTGAGGGGTGAGCTGCAGGGCTGAGAGTAGAGAACACTTAGGGTGGTATTTGTGTCCTCAGGGCAGGCAGGAGAGACTTGGAGTGAAATAAGCCAGCCAGTACGGACAACACTGCATTATTGATATCCCTGGAAGACAGCTTTGCACTGTATGCACTGAGAGAAAACACCAGTTTCTAAAGGAAATCAGAATGTTCAGAAATATACAGAATACAAGCTAGCAGAGAAGCTGTTTTCAGCAAATGCCTTGACAAGCAGTTACACAGTTCCTTCTTCCCAAAATACATATGCCACCCAAAAATTCAGGTCTGTAAATGGCTGCTCTAAAAACTGTGTCAGCACAGCACTTGCTTCCCAGGGCTAGAGCTGAGCATCCACAAAGGAGTTCTGCCACAGCCAAATACTGTTTGACCACTTGTGAAGGTATAAATACAAATGCCCTGAAATGACGTTGAGCGGTAACCACAAAACTGGCTTTGAATTAACTTTACATAAAATGCTTTGTGTTCCCTACTAGATATATTTAAATGAATATTATAATTTACTTCAGAAACTGCAAATATAATTTGTTTCTTTACACTGTTGAGGAACAGTTAAATAGAAACTACACAGATATTTATTTGCACTTTCTGAATCACTGGAATGATTTATTATCATGGAACTTATATGGTGTTACATATTTATTGCATTCTATTGCACATGTTTGGTTTTAATAGTTGCATCCTTCATTCCATTAATTTCAGATCAAAAATTAAATTGCAACTAAAGTTCATCCATAGCTCCTAAAGCATAAAAAATAAGCTTTGGTCTTCACTTTGTAGAATGAAAGTGGGGGTGGAATACAGACTAAGTAGAAAAATAATCTCTCAGCAAGAGCTGTGATATTATTCATAACAGCTGCTGGTAACTGTGAGATCTGTGTTCATTTCTGTACCACAACCTTTAGTTTTATTGCACTTCGGTTACCCAAGGTTAATTTAGCCTTTAGCAATTATGGATTTTACTAGCACTCAGCAAGGGATTGCCTTTTGCCATTGATAGCAGTGCAGAATTCATAAATAATCAGTAAGATCCAGGCTGTACTTTTAACTTCAGCTCTATTTTCAGGTAGTCTTTTTTTTTTTTTTTT
>VZRX01010673.1:0-26098 GCA_013398075.1 Notiomystis cincta
AAATACATGTCAATACTGCAAACTTCTTCCATCGAGTCTCTCAAACAGCGAACCGGGATGCTCTATCCGTGCCCAGCCAAAGCTACAACCTCTGCACGTCAGTGCTACAGCGACACACGGGCCCCGCCGGGGCCCCCCTACTCTAACACGAAGGGAAACATTACCATTGGGAATCAAAACCGAAATAAACGGAATAGAATTTACTCCCCCATATATCCCCATTTCATTTTACAGATTTTTTTTTTCTTTAAATTATAGTTTTAAATAGAAGCTGAGAATGCGCCATAAAAATGAGCATTAAATCCATCGTAGCGATGGTGCCTGCTTTATACATGATGGGTGTACACCATCTTTTATTTCATTTACATTTCAATCGAACAATAGATTTGCAAAGAAAATGTCTAATACAGACGTAAAAATATTCACACTAGAGCTTCACAATCGGTTGTACAATTGACAAACAGGCCTCTTTTCCCAAACTTTCCAGCTAAGCAAATTTATAAAATGTAATCAATGCAACAAGAAAAAAAAAATTTTCTTTAAAACTTCCAGGGAAAAGAATACGCAGTAAACAGTATCAATGCGACAGCAGATGCTGCAAGCTAACCACAATACTTCGGAGTGGCTGTACAGTGGGTATGTGCAGTACAAATCAAAGCCACGTGTGTTGTATCACAACTACTGTATAATGTACTTGTTTGCCCAGCTAAGAAAACGCATGCATTCCCATGCCTTGGGTAACGGAGATCTACTCTGGAGAAATCCATGGGCTATGTGCAAATGACCTTGGCTTTTGGCAGTAAGAAACGCAGCCAGGCTCTGCTTTATTTCAGCTTTTACAGCAAAATCTTGAGTGATTAAAAGCTTCCACAAGCATCCTTAAATAATGGGGTGTAGAATTATGTTTGGGCATTGGGCACTTTGATTATTCAGATTTGTTTCATCTCATCAGTGACAGTTTGGGGGGTTTTTTGCCCCTCCTTGTCCTGCTCCCTTGCCAGCAAAGAGATGCAGGGGGATGACTACTGCCAAAGTCAGCTGTTCATTTATACTGGGAAATTGGGTCATTTAAAAAAGCACATTTATTGTGTTCTGCTTGCAGAAGAGGTCCCTCAATGAGAGGGAACTTCCTAACAAAGGGATTAAACTACAACATAAAAATGGACTTTTACATCCTATAGATCATCTGATCATTTCTCATTTTGTTACACTCTCAAATTCAACATCTTCCTTTAATACCAGTCTAATAATTAATGAAAAGTCTGTTCACAAATATGATCAAGGAGCTGCTGGCATACAGTATTTATGTACAGCAACAGGTACAACTTGACAACTTGTGCTTTAAAAAAGCAAACAAAACCAATGTTTGGAACTATTCTGAGTTTAGATCGAGTTATTTTAAGCGTTCTTTCCTCAGCTGTTTCTGACCACTGTGCATTATTTTGTACCTCATCCAGCCTAGTACACTATTATACAAGAACAGCATTCAGCTCTTGAGTACAGGAGAAATTAAAATTTCAATTGAGTTATCAAAGCACTAAAACCTTCCAAATTAGACTTCTACAAAGAGCTTAATTAAGAGCTTATTTAACATAATCAGCTGTGTACAACTGTTTTCTTTTTCCTAAATCAAATGCCAAACTTCAGTGTCCCTGTACTAGACTACCAAGAACCAACGCCAGTTTGCTTTGCAAAGAGTCTAACCTTGCCTTTGAAGGGTCTAGTATACATTCTACAATGCAAAATCTGCATAAACACTAAGATTCATTTCTTGTCACCTGTTTACAGGAACAAAATATCAGTAGCAGGGCAATCACTCTGCTCTAAGTATATGTTAAGAATGTACAGATAGTTACTTTCTCACACAAGCATTCTCCCAGCACAAGCATTAGTCTCTATTAAGACCTATGTGGGAAATGAGGCAAACCAAGGAATGAATCCAGGTAGTGAGGCAACACAATTAACTTAGATACTAATAATTCCTGTCTCTCTTGCATGTGAAATCCCTGCTGTACCCCTAATGGGGAAAAAAAAAAAAAAATAACCAAACCAAACCAACCCAAAACGCTTGTCCAAGCAAAGCAAAAGAGCCAATCTCTTTCCCCAATCTGCTACGGGCCTTCTTTTCTGACAGCACAGTAAATTAGGCCAAAACCTAAATGGGCATCACTGCTATTGACACACAAGGTAAGTCACTCTCTCTCAGTGTCAGAAAATAAGCCCTTCCACAGCCCAAAGGCACCTGATTTACAACTAACAAATGAATACATACTTGTTTGTAAAGGGTCAAGGGTTGAAACTTCAACAAAGAAGGAAGCCAGAGCCAGGTGTTCCCACCTGCAGCTTCTTCTCCCTGTCAGGGCACTGGAGGGCATTAGTTTCATGGCAAAAACCACACAGTCAGTGTTAAAACCCTAAGACGAAGCTGGCATGCTGTTAAACCCCCAAATAATTCTTTTGCCTGTCATTAAAGGTTAAAAATTCAACTAGAAAACTCTAGCCTCAGTTGAGAACCAACTTTCCATATGAAGTGTATGGTCATCCTAGAGAGCTGCTCTATCACGGGACCTCCTGCTGCAGACAAGAGTCTAGAGACACCTTTGTTCTTATATATGCCAAGACCTTGGCAGGAGTATGTCAGGTTTATGTCATTTCACTGGACAAACAGGCAAATGTGTGTAAGCAGCTTATCCCAACCCCCTCCAGCAGAGCACAACCAAGTTTTCAAAATTGCCATTTTAAAATTAAAAAGTTAAGGTAAATACACAATCAATTTATGTAGTATATATTCACCCTCAGATCATGCTGAAGATGTTCTGTGGAGTTCTGGTGCACAGAGGGCTCTTTCCCTGAGGGCAAATAAGGACTTCTCAAACCTTTATATTTTCTCTATTTTTGTAACAAAATAGCAATTTAAAATTTAAAAATCTTTTAAAAAAATTACATCACCTTCAACATGGAAGATCTCACTGTTTAAATATCCATGAAAGAGACATACTTGTTTGCATATCTGTTTTGGAATTACATTGTACAGCAAATAATAGTATCTCAGAAGCATTTCAAAAGTAATATAAATTCATATTTACAGAATGGTCTTGGTATAAAATATACAACAATCATATTTATGTCTAACATTCTAAGTTAAAGTTAACATCAATAGGAAATAAGTTAAGGTGACAAAGGTGGTCTGGTTCTTGTATCCATTCACTTCACGTAGCGAGTGAAAGAAGCGTCAGTCTAACCCTAGAGTGAGGTGGCACTGGCTGGAGAAGGTACAGCAACAGCCAAAGGAAACTAAGAAAAGACTACTTGACTGTTTTTCTACATACATTCCTTGACATTGGAGTATTAAATAGATGTGTAAGATCTTCCATACTGACACCAGAATATCAAAACTAACCCTTGGATTTGCAGGTATATTTACAACATAATTATTTCATGGACAGGTTCGTTAGGAGAGATATCAAACACCAATATTTACTTAGTCTAATCAGTAACCCTCAGGGAAATGCCAACCCCCACCCCCCAGAAGCGTGCACAAAACAGTTATCAAAATCTTACCCGACCACATAGCTGTGATTTTGTAAAATAACAACTCAGACGACCAGTAACATGATCCTCTTTAAGCATTTTGCTAGCAGGAAAAGCCCTTACATGCAGTACACCTGGTGAAAGATCAGCTTGGCTTAAAATATTCCAGTACAATTTTCAGAGTAAACAACTTCACAGAAGTTAATAAAAACATAAAAAAATGTAAAACTTGTCACAAAGAAAAGTAAGAGGACAAACAAGAAGATAGTAATCATCAGGAGGGAGAGTCCTGTTTTCTTAAAAGAAAAAAAAAAAGTGGATTTTTAAGCTTCTCAAAAAAATATGCCCAGGGCTCTAGTTCATGTGTGTTTATGAAAACAAATTTTCAGTTGACATGTCTAACATGATTCTCAGTCACCTCTTAACAGGGCATAAATTCATACAGTTTTCAGTACTCTGAAGGTCAGATAATGCTATCTCATTGTATTTTCAAGGTCTTTGAAAATAAGTTGCCACTGAATAAACAAAAATTAAACCTGAATACAAGATTATGATTAACAACATTTAACAAAGGTAATTACAACCACCTTAAATTCCCAATATTTAGTTTAAATTAAAAACAAAACAGTACAAAAACCAGCAATACCATCTTGTTAGTCAGTGCAAACACTAGATACAGGGTTTTCAAAGGAAAGCCAAGAGCACCTGATACTTTTTGCCAAGTCATCTGGATCCTATAATCTCCAAGTTGAGAACTATTAATGAAAAAAAGAAAAAGAAGAAGAAAAAAAACCAAAATTGCTGTTACATTAGTGCATAACCTCTCAAAACTGTTGAAAATTGTTTCATGTATAGCTTGGGGAAATCAATACCTAGTACATTAGCTGGAGGACTTAGGCACTTGATTTACTTCTGATAACTTCACTTGGACAAGTAGCCTGTGTATGTGTGTGTATCTACAGTACTAAAGCAGAAACTGGGGGGAATGGAAACCAAAAGCTGCAGCAAAGCACTGCCCCACAGACCTGCAAATAATGCAGCAGTGCAAACCTAATGGTGTGTTAACCCTGTAAAAGCCTCAAGTCCAAATCTCCACCTCTCAGTCTTCCAACAGGAAACAAGACTCCATGCAAAGTTCCACAACTAAAGAAAAAGCAGCTGCAACAAGACACAAGTTCTTCTCTCGTGAAACAAAATAGAGACAAATAAGTTAGTCTTCCTTTCACTAGATGTATCATCGTAGGATCCTGCTAGTTTAAATAACTGAGTTGTTAGTTTTCTACAGAAGCCATTTTCAACAAGAATGGCTCAGATACCGCACCGGATTGCTACAAACTCATAAAAAGCTGCTTTAAGCTTAAGTAAAACAATGTCCAAATTCCATTCATTTGTGGAAAGTGAACGCCTTACCCTACTAAAGTAAGTTTTTTTTTTTTCTTCAGAATGCTAATGCGAGAGGGGCTTGAAGTATCAAAGAGTCCACANAGCTGCAACAAGACACAAGTTCTTCTCTCGTGAAACAAAATAGAGACAAATAAGTTAGTCTTCCTTTCACTAGATGTATCATCGTAGGATCCTGCTAGTTTAAATAACTGAGTTGTTAGTTTTCTACAGAAGCCATTTTCAACAAGAATGGCTCAGATACCGCACCGGATTGCTACAAACTCATAAAAAGCTGCTTTAAGCTTAAGTAAAACAATGTCCAAATTCCATTCATTTGTGGAAAGTGAACGCCTTACCCTACTAAAGTAAGTTTTTTTTTTTCTTCAGAATGCTAATGCGAGAGGGGCTTGAAGTATCAAAGAGTCCACAGGAAATGCATGACCCCAATATTATTTTTTTTAAAAAAAATATACATTATATAATATATATTATATATATAAAAAGCTAGTGTAAATGCTTCCATGGTGTGGTCACAAGCTGGAAAGATGAATGCCTTTCAGCTGTTAACCATCCTGCCATTTGCAACAGGCTTTAAAAAGTCATTTTTATCCTCAGACATAATGTGAGCAGTTTTCAAAATGAGGCTGCCAACACTGACTGATGTGCTGATGGGCAGGCAGCTTGCATTGCTAACAGATGTTGTGATCGGCTGACTGAAGCAAGAAGTTACGGGCAGGATTGTTTTCTGCTCCTCCCTGAGGAGAAAAATAAGTTACACAAATATTAAACAAGGACATGCACAAGTATCCGGAACTGAATTGTGTGCATTAAATAAATACTGACATAAACTCATTTTTAGCAACAGGCTAAACATCTTCCTCTGGAATGGTATGCTCGAGATGTTAAAGTAGTCTGCCTCATTTTCAAAGGCTGCTTTACTCATTAAAGACTACAGAACATATAAACCTAAAATAGTGTATTTCAAAATCTACCTCTCCACGGAGATTTGTGCAAACAGTCCGCCATTTAACCTTTTGAAGTTTTTCTTAATTTCTGTTAACTATAAAAATATTCTGCATTTTTTGCTTACTGACTGTGAAAGGTGTTTTGAACAGCTGTGACACGTTTCAGTGTGTACGATTACGACGATGCATACGAACAAATGGTACCAGCCTGGGACTTTCAGCTTTGTGGCCTAATTCTATTTCTGAACAGGTTCTTCTCACTCCACCATGTACAAACAATGCAGATGTCTAATCCAAGTCTGAGCAGGTACGTAGTTCATCCTTACACAATCAAGCTTCCACTATTCTGATGCTGCTGTTTGTCTAACACTGGCAGACACTGCTGTTTTGTCTAACACTCACAGAATCACAAGGTCTTCACCTAAACTTTGTCTCTTCTGTTCCATAGATTCTTTCTGGTGCTGCTTTAGCAGATGCCCATTCTCTACAGTTGTTCCATTGAGCAGTTGATCCTCTTGGGAGCTAATCCCTAGCTGTATGTCCAGAATCTCCTACAAGAGAAAAGGAGAAATGCCCATTAACTCTGTCCCTACCAGCTATACATTTTCCTATTAAGTTCCACTACATTAAGCTAATGGAAATGGGAGTCTGGTCATAAAACTCCTTAATTTTATTTAATACTACTGGAATGTCAAGTACATTTCACTAAAGGAAAAGCCAATCATTCAAAGATGGCTGTGAATGACAAGAGCAGTACAAACTCTTGAGTGAGCTGTTTTTAACTTCACCAGTATTAACTGCCAGGCATCTGAGTGAGAAGTACAAGATCCCAGGTGTTAAATAAGGCAAATGCTGGATGTCATTACTAGGACTAAAACCAGAAGGCTTTGGTTTCAACATACTAATCTCTAAAGACTAATGAAAAGACCCAGTGACCTCTTCAGACAGAGATTTTTGTACTCACTTCTATCTGTTCACCTTGTCCATCAGGTTCGTCTGTATCGAGGGCTGACAGCTCCAATTCAATGTCTCGGTCTGGCTTTGTGTCTGCACAGTCTTCAGGATAATCAGTCTAAGAAAGAATTAACATGTTCTCTAAATATCAAGCTGGCTTTTCACCTGCTTCACACAACACTGGAGTGTTAAAGTGAAAACAGAAGATGCATTTCTAGCACACAACATTTCTACAATACAAGACAAAAATGAACTTCAAGCATAGACAACATAGGATACAAGGCTAAATCTAATCACAGTAAAGTACTGAAACAGAGAGATAAAATGAATACTGAAGCAGAAATTTGAATGGAGTCCATTGGCAAAATGTTTAGATTTTTAACACGTACAAATAGACAAAAACTAATGATTGCATGAAAATGATTGTCACATTCTTCCCACTTTGTAAATGCATGTTTGCAGCAGCAGCATAGCAGGTGCAACTGCCTAATCTCAGGGAAGTAACTGAGTGCAACAACAGCAACTGAACTTGCACAGAATGTGCCATAAATATTTGGGAGTATTAAAACTAAGTTTCAACTCTTAGATAAAATTCATGCACTTCTGTATATATATCTAAACACTCTCAAAGATTGGTTTCATCCCAATTACCCCTTTCTTTACCTCACCATTCCTCAAATCAATTTCCTTGCTTAAGAGATTTAAGGTAAGACGACTGCCTTCATCTAGAGAATTCCACTTCTGCTGCATGGCAAGTGCATTTGCCTCTCTCTGAAGGAGTAAGGAGTTGCTTTTGGCCTGTGGAAAGAAACAGATCAGTTACCAACCACTACACCTAAACCATGTGCAGTCAGATGGCAAAATAACCCACTCACAAAAGCACAGTTCCCTTGCCAGATGGAGAACCACGTGTTCTCTTAAGCACTGAATTTATTTCTTTCTGCATTTGCTGACATGCATCAGATACAACACTTTCTCCCAAAAACAGTCCTCCTGATGTCAGTGGAACAGCTCCTATTAAAGCTCCTACTGCAGCATACCAAGTGTTTACTTTAACTCTTATTGGTATTTTTGTCATTTCTACTATTTTCCATAGGCTACACTAAGAAAATTTATTTTAAAGCACTTTACTAAACAATTTCTTTTAAATTAAAAAGCCCTCACGGTATAATAACTGGTCTCACCTGCTGTAATTCAATACTCAGTAGATCTCCAGTGCTGGAATGCTTTCTGTGACCAGACAAATCTGTAACTATGAACCTGTCCCTTTAAAAGAAAGAAGGCAAAACTAGGAATTAAAAACAAGTTCTCTAAATCAAACATCTCATAACTTCATTAGTCTATTGATGTTAGATTTTTGGAGAGAAACTGGATGTGATAAGAGAACACATTGTCTTAATCTTCACTGAGGCTCATAATACTTCAAGGCATTGTATGAGGCAAACATCCTCATTTTACACATGGGTAAGATGTGGCAAGAAAACTTGAAACTCCTCAAGATTTTGACATGACAACTTGGCAGTACCTGACTCCAGTTCTTTGATAGGTCTCTCAAGGGATGCACTGCTAGTAATTGTGCACTATTAACTGCATTAAGTATTAAAGACTGCACAAGTTTTAACCTAGTTTTTCTAAAGCTTTATGCTGGATAGGTAAAAAGTCTTTTACTTTAAAATTAAGAATATCTATTAATAGGCATTCCAGAGTCCCCCCCCCACACAGTGAGGACTTTGAAGAACTGCAAGCTGCAGAAAAGCTGTGAACAGAGCTCGGGAAGGAGTCCGTACCGTTCCGCGTAACGTGCTGAGGAAGCAGAATCCGAGCCATAGGCACTCCATCTTGAGTCTACAGCATTGACATAAGGGACATAATCTGGAAAAGAATTAAGATACCATTCACTGTCTTCTCTGTTCTTCAGTGGGATACACAGTTCTTTAGCTCTTTGCATTTCATAGCTGCAGTAAGCACAGAGAGGATGAAATGCCCATGGTGGGTATAAATGACGAATTCTGGTCACACAAAGCCTGCACTTGTACCTGATACACTGATGGGCTTAGTAGCACTTCCTTGGGAAGCAGTGGCCTGGATTGGATCTGTCGTGTGGTAACCTGTGCGGGATGACCTGGAGATCGCACCCCACTTGGAGATGATGGGTCCGTCGCTGAACGGGATTATAGGATCCTCCTCCTTTGCCCTTCGCTGCGTTTCAAATAAATGCACTCTCCTTTTAACGTCCCCACTGTCCAAATCCTGCATATTCAGGAGACAGGAGATACATGGCCTCATTTGAGATTATGCACATTCTTCAGCTGGCCAGTAACCTTCTCATTATCGTTGCCTGTTTACAAAACTGAGAAATGATATTCCAAACAACTTCAAATGAGTAGAACTACTTTAAAGAACTAATAATGGAAGCTATCACCTTTTTTTTTATAAAAAAACAACCCAGAGGCTGGTTTAACCAAACAGAAGAAACTTCAGCATGTGAAGATCATTACACTAACGAGAGAACATGCAGAAAACCCCTACCATTAACACGGCATTGGAATTGGCAATCACGTCCTTGGGCTCTGAGTCGATAGCATTTATACAAGAGCCAATAGTGCCACAAGACCACGGTGAATAGTGAGAGAGATGGTCTTCCTCAAATTTAGTTCCACTCAAATCACTGACACTCTCTGAGAACTACAGAAAAGGGAATAAATAAGCAATGAATAATAAAACTGGGGAATTCAGGTTTAAAAGAAGATAATTTCATTAAATAGCAGTAAATGTATCTCAAAAGTCAATCAAGGAGTTCCAGTCATATTCAAGACTTGACTTGGGGACAACATAAAGCTGTTTTGTCAAATTTTAAACCAGTGCAGCTGTCAGAGGGCAAACTTTGCCATACAAATAACTGCCTGGCTGGCCAAGATGAGAGACTGGAATCTGTGTCAGGTTTCTTTAGGCAAATACCTGTAGTAACTTAACCAAGAGGAAGCTGTGCATTTTCCCTTCATGTATTAGCCAGTGGTAAATAGAAGTACAGCTTACAACCCTCCAACCTGGGTGAAAACCACTAAATCCTGAATGCATGCATAAGGCACTTCAGGTACACCTACAAGATCCGACCTGAATAATCATTCTTAACACCTCAAATATCACCAACAAAACGGTCAAACCACAGCTAAGAGTGCTTGGCAGAGTGGTTTTCAAACTAGTTTCCTGGATGCATCTAATTAAAAGAGATAGAATAAAATATGTTACGATTTTTTTTACTTCAAAAGCACACGATTGCTATGTCTTGAGTTCCCCTTCTTTACAGAACTTATCACAGAAGGACACAATGTCCTACCAATGCCTTGTGCCTCTTTTAAGGGAATGCATTCTTTGGGACTTGATAAGCCCCTGAAGTTTCATTCAGGCTACTCATCAAGTCAAAGCCATTTGGAGTATCAAAGGCAATGTACTTTCTAATGGAAAACACGACTGCTGTTCCCTACACAAAACCTGGAGGTTCACAAAGTGAGTACAATAAAACTACATTTCATTTAGTGAGGCTGAATTGAATCACTTCTTGAGGTTTTTGCTGCAGTCATGTTTAGCATCACCTTAATACCAAATTGAATGTATCACTATTAGATATTACTTTCCTTTTGCTAGAAGATTAATTCAATTTTATGAACAATAAATGGCAGGTAGAAAATCCTTACTAGAAATATTAAATGGCATCTTACAGAAACAGGAAGGGAAAATAAAGAGGTTCTTTGGCTTCCCACCTCTGTGCTGAAATCTACACTGAAGAGAGGAGAAGGTGGTGTTGGAGATGGTGTTGCCATAGGAAGAGTTGACGATACCAGAGGAGTTTTCTGTGTGTGGTACTGTGCCCATTGCTCCGGCTTCCGCCTCAGCTGCTCATCATAACCAGTCTTCAAATGACCACAAGGCTCCTAGAAAGAGTAAACACACGACTGGATATCCCATCACGCTCTAATCAGAAGGCAAATACTTGCATAGGACACACCTGGATTCCCAAATGTCCTTGGGCCTGTAACCCTCCACTGATATCACTTGAAGAATTTCACAAGAATTTGTAGGCCCAAGTATGGCAACTCAAATCTTAAATATGCAACTAATTCAAGCAACATGCATGGGCATTAAAGAGGCAGATGGGCTCTGCTCCTGATGCAGATTAGAGTGGTCTGTTTTACAAGCCCATTTTAAGGTTCAAAACAAGAACTTTGTCCAAGTCACATGCCTCAATAACTGTAATAAACAGGTCTATGCTAATTATTTACCAACTTTTCCAGTAATGACCTTCAAAACCAACTCTGCATAGAGCCTTCCCTTCCCGGCTCTCACTTACCCTTGGTAAAGGCACAGTCCTCTGCTCGTTTGGAGGTTGACAAGCCACAGAGTAATACCCATCCAGAGAGTTGTACCTCTCCCGTAGCGATGTCTGATAGACAGATGAGTGCATCACATCCATGGGAGGTAAAGAATTGCTCCTAATAATATCATCTCGTGGGTACATCTGTGGGCGCCAGATGCGCCTGCTGTCATAAACCGGAGCGTACATTCCAGAGGGGACAGGAGGGACTGGTCCGTACGGCTGCGGAGGAGGCGGCTGGTAAGGAGAGTTCAGTCGGTCTCGAGGGGGAAATGTGCTGTAATGATCGGCATATGGCACGGAAGCAGGTGGGAGGGAGGATTCTGGAACGTTATTGGACCTCACAAAGCGAGGAACACAGGGAGCCACACCAGCTGGTACTGTTGGAGGTGCTGGATAATACCCTTAAAAATTGGAAAAAGGCATATTCAATGCACCCACGAATGACCCAAACTTTTACACCTTCTAAAACTGTAAATAGCACTGATAAATACCTTTAATGAATGAGGAGTCACACTTTACAAAACTCTTACTGACCCTACCATGTTTCTGTTAAATATCATTTCATGTATGACAACCATATTTGCAGATGCAGTGCTGGCCCTTCACCACCTGGATCCAGTCTGGAAAATATTGCCCCCATGTACTATGGTGTAACTATGTAACTGAAAACACAGGATCTTAAGCAATTCTTTATATAGGAAGTTAAAACAGTTCTCCCTAAAATAAAAAGCTACACTGCTAAAAAATAAGAAGTCTATAAATAACCATTTCACACTTGACTTACTCTTCTTTCTTTTGAGAGGATTGCCTGAATACCTCTACCTTGTAAATGATTCAGTGCTGTAAACTACAATTGTTTGCTTGAATACAAACATGCACAGAGCAACCTAAAAAGATAACTGGAACCTTTTGATAAAAAACCCCAATTCTTTAAATAAAAAAACCGAAAAAGGTAACATTTGAGCAAGCACAAAGATGTGTAAGCCTCCCAGCAGAAGCATGCTATGCCTCTGAATCCTGCCCATGGATACCCTCACAGATAGGCCATGGCAAGAGCAAGCCTAAATGCAAGCAATTAAATGCTAACAAAGGAGAAAGCAGGTGAAAGACCTTGAGGTTCAAGTTCTTCTGGAGGCTGAATATAAGCTGCATAACACACAGCACACAAAGGCAAGAACCACTAATACTGGGAGCAAACTGCAAGTCCCTCACACACCCAGCAACAAGATTAGTATTCCATTAAGTGAAGATTCAGCTGATATTTAATACAAATAAAATAGACATCGACAAAACAGACATAAAAGTTTTTTCTCAGCATTTGGGCTTTTCCAGAGGAAAGTTCAGAGCTATTTTTTACTCGGTGCTCATCTCACTCACCTGTCTGTGGGTACTGTGGAACTTCATATGACAGCTGAGTCCTGGGATCTTGGAAATATTGAACATTATCAGAATGTGGAGGGTAGACAGGTACTCTGGGAACAAACGGGCTGGATTTTGGAGGCACAGAATTAACTTCTGTTCCAATATTAGGAGGACCAGCTGAGGTAGCTGCTGCCTGGCTTACAGGAGTCTTGGGTGGAGAACCAATTTTACTGAAAAGGATTAACAAGAAATCATTAAGCAGATGTTCACTTACTTCAGTTAGTCACCTCTTTGGGTACACTCCCACATAACATGGAAACTTGGGCCCTGTCATTTCCTCTGGAATTTTATTTTTCATACCCCAAACTGATGTTACATCTTAGACTTTCTCCTAGGAAAACTCAAAAGTGGATGTAAATGTTTTGATACCCTTTGTAAGTGGATTCTGGTAAAGACAAAGGCTTTGAAAAACTGTTTAGAGACTCAATGCTTCCTGCAGAATTATCTAAGAAGTTTTAAGTGAAAACCCCAAAACTGGAAGGTTTCTAGGAATTACACACTATGTACATCCTTCTTGGGAGTACAATTATTGCATGTAATAACATACTTGTATGTAATAACCCAATAGTATGTAATATGTATATAATTCATTTGTATGCCATAACTTTTTATTTTTATGAATAACCCAAGAGTAACTAAGAGACCAGAGAACAACTCAGTAAAAGATAGAGGGGGAGATTTATCATTTCATCTATATTGCACATGAGTACTGAACAGCTAAAACAAGGGGCTGGCTCTGACACTCTGAACCCACAGCCTTCCTGTACCAGCACTGCAGTGCAAGACCTTAAGCAGCTCTGCAGCCTCTGAGCATCAGTAATTACTTCAAGCCAAGACCACACTTCAGTATCTGTTGGCCACCCACAAATTCCATGATCATCTAAGAGCAAAATGTTCTGTTTAATTGTCTTGGTGCAAAAGAAGTCACCTACTTTTCAGGAAGTGATTCTGTGGGGGACCCAGAAGCGTTCTGGCCATTGGCTCCAGTCTTCCCTCCCTTCTTGGTGTTCTCCAGAGCTCTCAGGGAGGTGTCTGCACAGCGAGGGATCAGCTGGGGAACCCCAGTTTCTAGATTAGCTATTCCATTAGTACTTGGCACCATCTTGCCCGTTGCCTCAGGGCTTCCTATGACAGAGATCACGTTTCCCGTTGTGGTTGAGACGGTGCTGTTTACGCCAACTTTATTTAGAAGGGGGAATGTTCTCACTGTTGCGCTGATTTTTTTGTTCCTCAGGCGGTATCTACAAACAAACAAAAGACAAGATGGGGTAAAAAGTGCTCATTGTGAAGTTTAATGTATTTGCAAAACTAGCAAAGGGATTGAGAGGAACATGACACTGAAAAATGACAAACTTATTTTCAACAACTGGAACCCAAAATCATCTCTCCTCTTACAAGACCCATTCTGCAGTTCTTTGAAAATACATTTGGGTGAAAGCAGCTTCAAGAATACAGAGTTGCATACTGTTCAGTAACTCAGTTCATTCCTTTATCAATAAAAATGTAATTAACATTCTCTCTTGTAGGTGATATAACCAATCCTTGAAAGACACTGAGCTTAGACTCAGTTGCAGGAAAAGAAATTTTACCTCATATAGGATAAAATAAAAAATAAAACTGGAATTAGCCTGCAGACATTGCTTGGCTGTATCTTCAATTTCATATAAAGAATTGTCATGTTAAGAGTCACAAATCCTTCCAAATGAATGAATGAATATATGGAGGAGAATGTTTTCAAAAATCTCTGTAGATTGCTTGGATTTAAATAAAAAGAAGGAAAAGAAAAAGGAAAAAGTCTCCCACACTCACTTTTCAAGCTCTTCCTGAGAATGAGCAAATGTACAGTTTGTTCCTCTTGGACACCCCCCTTGCTGTCGAAGGTCTCGGCACATACTTGTTTTGTATTTGCTATTCGGTTGTGGCTTAAAAAAAAACAACAAACAAAAATCACAAGATATTCCTCTTACCATCTATCACACATTCACATAAAAGCAGACTTAAAATACAGAAAATACATCCATGTTTTTACATTTTTGCATTTTTAATCAGAAAAACAAGGACGCTCCTCATTGAGGGGCTAAGTTGTCCTTGTATGGATTTCACCACGACCAGCTCTGCTGCATTCCATATTCACAAATGTTAGATTCTCAAAATCTGAATGAAGTAAATAACAGTATCATCAATTATCCCATAGGAAAGGCCACAAATATTTCACATTAACAGCAGTTTTTCAACTCCCAGTAAATACACATTAAGACATAATTAAATATCAAGTCTGGTTACCTGTGGAGTTTCATGGCCTTTTCTGCTGTAGTTCTGAATGAAATCCACCAGTCCATGAACCACAGTCTTTACAGCAACCATCGCATTTTCCAGCTGCTCCCATGTTGGAGATGCTGCATCTACAGTTATTAAAAGCAGGGTTGTCACTCTCAATAATTCCAGTAGTATCATAAATAAGAGGCAAATCTTGTGTTACTTTGTAACACCAAATACTGGGACAGAACTCAGGGAGCCCTGAAGAAGAGTTTACTATGTTCATTAATGGGAAATTTCGAAACCAGGAATGGAGGTTATCATCTTAAGAATTTATTTTGCTAGACATGAAGAATACCAAGAAAAGTTTAAAAAGTTTGATTTGCACACCTGGATTTGGATCTATGTTTGCCAGGAGCTCTAAATGAGGCCTCAGCCTGTTTAAATTTGCAGGATCCCCCGTGCGCTGCAAGACAATTGTCAACTCTTGTACACTCTTAGCAAAAGATTCTGGAGATTGAAGCTGAAAATAAAGGGAGCATTAGTGTGCTGCATCTCATAGCTGTGAATTATTCATCTTAAAAAATATTCATGACATTGGTTCCTCAGAGCAATATACAGTGTCTTCAGATGGCATATAGAGAGGATCAGTGGAGAGAAATTGCATTTCTCAACTCAGAATCTGCCCTATGAAGCTTCATCATAAGACACCAAAAAGTTAATTAAAGTACTTCATATGATGAATATCAGGGAAAAAAAATTCAATCTAGTTTTAATTAATATTTGATAGGACTATGAACAAAGTTAATTCATGGTGTTCTTTGATTTTTATTGTAACATTTAACAGTCAAAACTAATCCTACAAAGATACCAAAATCACCCCTTTGACAAACCTTGTCAATAATGGATTGCATGTGTGATTTATGTGCCAGGTCTCCATAAAGAAGGGAGGACCACTGTTCTGGTGATATTCGAAGTCCTGCCTCCATGGCAATGTGAACAATTTGGGCATCGTGTTCTCTCCGCAAAGCCTCGTAACTCCGGAACTCTTCTTTCAGTTGCATCAGAGAAGAATCTTCATCCCTTTTAGTGACCTAATAGATAGTGATAGTTAAACATTGCTTCTTTAACCAACAATCTCCATGCCTATCCTAAAAAGACAGTTGCACAGCACAAACCCCAGTACTGGTGTTTTACCTTAAAGCATGATGCTCTATACAGTAGCTGCACAACATGACCAATGCTTGTTTTAGAGGCCTGAGGAAATCGTGGTTCCAGCCTTTGCACAACAAAAAGTACCAGAACTTTTCTTGAGAGTGCAGAGCCATCTTCCAGTGCCAGTAATACAAGTTTCAGTGCTTCCTCTTGCATAGCTTTAACACACAAAAATAAATGTTAAATATATTCCAGAAAACAGCAAGGCCACTGTATTTGAACAGATAAGCAAGAACATCTGAATCATCTTGAATGTAATTTCTTCCTGCTTTTTATTTTACTAAAAAAAAGCTTTGCAAACTTCTAAAGAAAGTTGCTAGTTTAGAAAAAAATCTTTAAAAGCACTCTAAGCATAGCAAACTTAGAGCTAAGACTAACTTGCAGTAATAAACACATCACTTTTTATAGTGCAGTTGTTATCATGTTCTCTACTGTGCAGTGGAGCCATTGTCCTTTTGGACACCTCATCAATGCTGCACCATGAAACTGTATAAATACATATGGGAAGTAGTGGAATGCTATCAACAGTTACTGGAATCAAGAGAGGACAACTTCAATTTTGAAGAGAATTTCCTTGTTTCTGTGCTTGCTTTAGTTGCAGTCTTAACTATGAAATTGTTTTCTACCAGAGATATAAATCATTATAAATTTCAAAAGTATGCTGCAGCTGAGCTTAGGCTGATTGTATTGACAGCTGTTCAATTCCAATCACAGGCAGCAGTACAGCCAGCCTGCTACACTTACACTGCATTACAAACTGTGCACACTGTGTGCTTATTGACTCCTTTTGTCAGGATTTTTGAAATACTTCCTCCCAATTTCAAAGAACATTTCATGGAGTGGCAGGGGAAACAAACAAAAACTTTAAGCCAGCAGATTTTACTAATATTTGGAGTCTTTTCCCCCCTTCTCCTTTCTTCCTGGCAGAACACCTTCAACTGAACAGAAGAAATTCCAAAAGATTTTTGTTAAGAAAAGGTACAGCTAAATATGTTCTGTTGCAGATGTACAGGTCCCTTACCTGGTCCTAGAAACTGGCACCCTCGTGCCCTGACAGCAGCCCAAAGGTTGGCAGAAAGCTGCTGAGGATTTTGGTGCTGCAGGATGAGTTCTGTGACAGTTCTCTCTCCCAGCGACCGAGCTGCCCTCATGGCTCTGACCCGACCCTCCTCCTCCACCAGCTGACAATTCACCAGTGTCACAAGCTTCCTCTGCATTGGACGGCTCAGTGCACTCTGATTCAAGCTTGCAACACCTTCAGAGAAAGGGAGAAAAGGCAAAAGCAGTGCTTCTGATCAAATTCATCTGAGTGAGACAAAAAAAATAATACATGTCTTTCTCTAGGACTTGGATACCAGTCACAGGTACCTTCCCTTCTCTTAGGCAATTCTGTGTAATTCTTTATCAAGAAGAACTTTAATTAAAATCTTAAACTGACATCAAAGCCATCCTTTGGGGAAAGTTCAGCTTTAGTACAAAGTTAGCCCCAAGGCAGTATTATTAAATAAAGTATTTTGTAAACTTAAAATAAAAAAAACCACAAACAAGTGTCACAAGTGTGAATAAGCTTTTAAAGACAAAAAGGGCAATTTTATTAGAAAAATGAGAGTATTATCTCACTGACATTTACAATCAGTGCTGAAAACACAATGCTGTTAAAAGCAAGCTACATCAAAATTCCACTGTTCAGCAGAGACTCACCTTTTCCTCCACTTAATGGCTTTAAGTAGAGTGCCAAATCCTCAACACATTTCTTTGCTACTTCATAATGTTTGTTTTCTCCTACATTACTCAACTTTACTGTCTGATGATCAGGTACCTAAAAAAATGCAAGGGGGAGGAAGGGGGAGAAGAATTACAATGCACCTTGCTGACCTCTGCGATGGTACCCACATCACCATTAATTACATAACACTGCAGATGTGCACTGCTCTCAGAGCAGGGAAACACAGGACCCACCCAGGGCATGGACATGGCATAAGGAACAACAAAAAGGGCCCAAGATGAGGATTAGGGTGATGAAAGATGGTTTTTGTTATTGCTCAACGCTTTAAAAACAGAAGTAGGGTAGAAAACAATAACCAAGGTCTAAAAGATGAAGAACAAGATCTGAGAAGGTGATCAGTATGACTTACTACAGACACACAAAAGGAAGCTATAGGACAAAATTAACCAGGCAAGAATATAATAAAGCAAAGTTAAAAAATAATTTAAGCATCCTTTGGGCATGCTGAAATCTTCCAGGAGAAGAAGCAGGAAACTTAACTTGGTGGAAAAAAACTCAGAGTAACGAGGTCAGATAAGGAAAACAGAGGGAGTGTTAGTCATAATAAATTAATTGTTTGAAATACATTGCAAGAAGTTAGGAGACCATGAAAATAAATGTTGTATGATCAAGACAGTGATCTGACACATAAAAAAATGAAAGGAACTTGAGAAACAAACCCACTCTGACATAGTGCCATTACCAATAGCTGTGTCAAGGCATGTGATAGGACATTAAAAAGCAAAGAAAATAACATCTTACTGCCTCACCAAGGTGTTAGAGAGAGTAACATGAAAAAGCACATGAATCAGCACTAGGGAACAGACTTATTTAGTCTCCAGAAAGCGCAGTACTGATTATATAATCACTGTTTTGCCACTGCTACGAGACAGCGCAGGGAACATTCCTGGCCTGATTAGCCAGTGTCTGCAAACGCAACTGAAAAGCCATCATCAGGCATATTTTAAAAAAAATTATACACACAACACTTCTGGAACTTGGTTAAACAGCCACTTCCAAACACGTGACAGTTCGAAATGAGATTTCTCACAAGGCTACGAGGAACGAGTACAATGTGCAGGTTTGCTCATTCTACTGACAACTGGGACAGATAATTGTCTGCTTCCCAATGGGGATTTATCTCCAGTCACAGTTCAAGAGCCTTTTAAAATCAGATTTCAGGCTACAATTAGAACACATTTTCATTTTATGAGAAGATGGCCCTGAAATGGTGCAGTTGCTTTCAGAGGACGTATGGACTCCTAGAGAGTCCAAAGTTCAGCCTCACCATTTATTTGGGCTAAAGTGAGGAAGAAAGAGCAGCATGTGCATTGCAACTGGCACAGAAAAGGTAACAACACGAGGTGGCCAAACAAAGAGCTGCTTCAACCATACCTGGGCTCCAACCAGCTGGAGGAGTGCGAAGTTGACAGGAAGCACATCGATGTCTGTGTTGATGGCAGTCTGGTCAAAAGGACATGCCTTGCGATGGAGCTTGTTCAGGCAGGTCTTGCACACGGTGTGAGAGCAACCTAAGCTGATGGGTTTGTGCACATTCTCATCAAACTCGTTGTAGCAGATTGGGCAGGACAGAAATTCTGTCCACTGAGCTGCCTGCACAGGCATTGTGGAAGCTGGACACTTGTTTAGCAGGCTAGCAGACCATTATTTCACTGTACTATGTTTTGGCAGCTGTAAGTGAATAACAGAGGATTTAAAATATGCTTTCTGGTAATTTCGAATAATTTTTAATTAAAAAACAGACCACAATTTCAATATTACAAAGAATAAAACCAAATCCTTATGCTGAAGTACTCAAAACCCCCAACTCTGTGTTAGTTTAACAACTGTACCAAAAAAGACTCATGAACTAAATTAATGCAGACCACCATACATTTATCTTGTTCAGAATAAATGGCATTAAAAGATTGTTTTTTTTTCTGGGGGAGAGGTGGTTTAAAATGTTATTTTCATTTGAAATTAAGCAGAACAATGCCTTCCTTCTGCAGATCTTATTCAGACTTAATCAGACACCAAACTAAACCCAGCTTTGCTTTTCTGAAAACACATTTTCTCTTTCTGTAAAATACAAACTGACTAACAAAAACCAAGAAAACACTAAAAGAATGAGCAACTAGTTGTTAGTTTTGTGATTCTTGTGATTCTTCTGCCTTTTCTCATAAGAACTGGAGCCCTCAAGAGCAGAGATTGCTCTGTGCAATTTTGCTTTTCTTGTCTCTACCTTACATGTAACTATGCCCATGAACTCACAGCAAGACAATCTTTGATGTATGTAAAATCCAGGTATTTAGGACAAAACCTGTGATAAGGTGAGCATTAAGTTCAGATGGCTTCCTTGTCTCTTGAAACACCTCACTCTGTGCAGTAGTACCAAACAAATTGTTTATGCAAGTGTATTTCAAAGAAAACACGGCTTTATGGAGATTGTTGTTACATAAGTCACATTCCTGAAAAAGGTACCAGGCCTAAGGAGTTCATCGAAACCCTTCTCGTCCAGGCTTTTGTCACCACGATTTACATTCAGAGCTCCACCCCGGAGGGAGCAGCCCCACCCTGGGCTGTGATGTATTGGCTCTCTAGGCAACCTACAGACCAGTTGGGTCACTTCAAGGCTATGAACAAGCTTGTTACAATTACAAATACTCAAATGTTTTAATTACATGTTTAGCATTCTATATTTTCACTCTGATGACAGAAAAAAGGTAATTGTTCTGAGGAAGCTGAGATCTCCCCTCTGTGTTCAAATTCAGAAACTCCTTGCTGCAGTTCCATTGTTGGCTGTGCTATGGTTTAATTAATGCTAAAGTACCAGACCATTGACAGAATTACTAGAACACCAAATAGACTCTTATCTGTGGATGCATTTTATGTTAATTATGACCATCTGTTTAGAAATCCTATTTAGTACTATGAACATTCAGTGCCCTTTAAGTAACAGGATACTTGTACAAGATGTCCTTATCTCAGTGAGCTTTTCAATATTATGCAGCAGTTTTTGTCCCAAATAAATTCCCATAGTAAAACACACCAAAATGAGAGTCAAACCTCTCAAAACCAAACTGTTGAGGTTACATTTCCAACATAAGCCAGAAAATTCCTATTTATTGGATAAATCAGATTTTCATCTGGCTTTATGAAAGCACAAGCAAAGCTCTAGCAGGGATGAACAAACCCAGTCGTCTTTAACATGCTGTTGCTACATGTGTCTTTTAACCAAGGAAATTTAAAAGCAAAACAAATAAGAGCAAAACCAAACAGTGAGCCAACAGGCCTAGATTTTTGATTCCTCTGTTAAGAATCCCACCATTTCCTTTAACACATCTGCTTCCCTTCTGAAACAGCAGGACGAGAGATGCCCAGAACTGCAAGGCCTCTCCACAAACACTTTCCTTAAAGCTTTTTGCAGCATGACCAGAAACATTAAGATGCCAACACCAGCACCACTGCTGACAGTGGTGCTTTTTCACCAGACTGCAAGACACAGGTAACAGCACAAACCAGACCACTCTGGACTGTGTGTGACTGCCATGACTCACACGGGGAAAAGTTTAAGAAGAAGCTGGTACACACAGAGCTCAACGTCACTAACGAGCTGCTAATAAACAGTCTCTATGTCCACAGTGCTCATTAATTAGCTCAAACGCAGGGATCTCTGCTCTGAGACAATACACATGTTCTGCTTCCACAGGTGCTTCAGAGACTTGCAGGAAACCACCTCTCTCTTTACAAGCTTTTAAAATACAGTTGTTGTCCTGACCAGCATAGAAATGAACACAACAGATTCTTCAAGTGTGCACCACTGGTTTTTAAAGATCTATCTCTGGGTGCTTAATCATCCCAAATGACAGATTCTACTAAGCATGTGTTGACCTTCAGATTTCTTGACAGGAAAAAAAATCTAATTAAGTCAGCAAACAGCTGGGAAAAGCTCTTGACTCTCAAAACTTCAAGCAGCCATACAGGGAGCAGCCATCCTTTATTGAGCCTGCCAGCTCTCCTGCCACTCTTGCACCCCAGTGTGTAGGAAAACAATCTCGCATCTCCTAATTACCATGTCAACTCCTACAAAAAACATAAGCCAAATGTTTAATAGATTCTTGCTCCTTGTCAGAAACAATGTATTTCAGGGATGTCCTCTTGATGAAAGAATTGCTCCAGCACTCTAAACTGGGCAAACACGAGGAGGAGAGCGAAATAAAGAAGGTAAACTAGAAATCCTTTGCATTTTGTTTTTAGCAGGCAGTACACTCCATTAGAACAACTAGCCCTGGTCTGCCTGGCAGACAGTGCTATCTAACTCTACTACAGAGCTCCTCTTCCCAGTCGAAGTACAAGCACCCTGCAAAAAAAATCCCAAAGCAATGGCTGATACAGGAACTGGCCAAACACACAAGGAAGCAGTCTGTAAAGTCATGGCAGTTGCTACTTAAGAGATCATTACATAGTGAAGTTACAATTACTTTTATAGTATTACTACCAGAAGCAATACTTCAGATGACAAACTGAGAAGTGTACAAGCCTCAGTTCAGAAATTATGTAATAATAAAACCCAGTATGGCTGAGTAATTTTGTGTTTCTGAAACAGTAACATTTTCCAGTTGCAGTAATGGCTGCAATGGATCAGAGTAACAATGATAAGTTACTTTCTCATTTTAGACCAGAATACCTGATGAAACTGGAAGGTGGGATGGGAGGGGAGATAGGTGAAACCTCAAAACCTTCCTCAAACAGCTGTACCACTTACAAATAATGGAAGTTGCAAGATTTAGATGTCCTTATTTTAAATTAGCTTTTAGCTACCTAATCCCAAGACATTCTCTACAACTAATCTAAATCATTATACTTACTCAATAACTGCTGGACATGATAAATATAATTCAATTCTGATTTTCTGAAGAAACTAAGCTTAGGTGATCATGCTGTTCTGTTAGTCTGTTCCTCTCCCACACTGCTCAGTGAGGTCATTTGCCAAATGTGAGATAGGCAAGTTTCACCTCTTATCAAAGGAAGGGCTGAAGGCTTAACTCAATTCCCCCACAGCATCAGCTCTGCTCAGGCTGACTCCATCAGGTCCCTTGTGGGCCATGGGCAAAGACAAATGAGGAGAGCTTGGGTGAGAATGAGACATGGAATAATTCTGTCAGTGTTGAACAAAGGGAAGTCTTCTCTACAGATGAAGGAAACACTTGGAAAACTTGGCATTTTCACAACTGAGGTTCAATTACAATCCTACGGTGGATTTAAGCCTAAATCCTAGAATTCAATTGATTTTTAATCACTAAATTAAAGAGTCCTTGATATTGTCTTGCTCTTAATGCAGACTGTAGAGCTTGTGTTATTTCCCTTTCTTTTTAGAGTGATCTTCATTAAAATTTTTCACTTATGCAGATTAATCACTGGTTTGCACTACAAGGAGGCAGCTTTTTCAAGCTTTCCTTGCTAAGTTATGTAGCTCTGAAAGCATCCTGACTGGGTCAAAAACTTACATATCCACATAATCAAATTATCAGTATTAACGTATTCTCTGGAAGGGCTGGAATCTTTTATTCAGCAGCCATCATGCACAGATCTAAAAAACTGGCTTCATTAAAGGCTTAGGGAAGGGCCATCCCCATAACAGCTTTGCATCATTCAGCTATGATGGCTTGAAATTAAAATAAATCCTCTTTACAGAGCAGACTTGCTTATTTCTACACTCCATAATATCTGTCACATGCAAATCTCTTTACATCATGTGAAAATTCTGTAGGTAAAGTCTTTAATGACCATTAAATATACTATTTCAACACAATTCTTTCACTGAACATTAATGCTCTTCTGAGTATGTGCAGGCCAGTTCCACTCCCAGAAAAGTCACCAACAGAAATCCTGGGGACATGGGAGAACCAGTGAGAATCTCAAGTGGGAAGGGACGGTCGTGCTCTGCTCCTCGCAGGAGGATCTGACACTCAACCACGTGCCCAGGAGCATCATCCAGGCATTCCTGGAGCTCTGGCAGGCTTGGTGCCACTGCCACCTCCCTGGGAAGCCTGGCCCAGGGCCTGGCCACCCTCTGGGGGAAGAGCCTTTTACCAATGTCCAACCTGAACTTCCCTGACAGGTCCACTCCATCCCTTTGTGTCCTAAATACAGACCTGAGCATTTACATGTACCCACACCACGTTCTGCCAAAGTGTCTCTTGCTATCTGGTTAAAAACTCAAAGCTTGAATCCCCTCTGTCTCCTTAAAACATGTAGGGTAATTCCTATTAACAGGGGTACAATATAAATGCAAGCTCGTGACTGCCAAAGTTCACTCAATTCACAAAATTCACTCAACTCCCCCCAAAGCAACACCAGAGTCGGTGTATCCTCAGCTCCTCCCCGTGTTAGTAGGTTTTAAAAGTTTCCTAAATACTTATGTAAGGCCACAGTGGGTTCTTCCTTGTGTTTGGTAGGTGTCCCTGAAAGGAGAGCCTGTCCTTGCCACCAGCCTGATACCAACTCAGCTTCTGTAATAGTATTGACTTTTCAGGACTAACTGAAGGGCAAATACATGAAAAATTTTTTTGCCACTCAAATCAGTTGAACTCTCTGAATGCAGAGAAAGGGAATCCATTTCTGAGCCATCTACTTCAACACAGTTACTCCAAGGAGATACAGTGTAGAACTCCTTTCTCTTAGGTAATACTTTCAGAGAATAAAGACTCCCATGTATGGCTTAGTTCTCCAAGCTATTTTTTTTAACATGACCTCCATGTTAAAATTTTTTTTTAGATGAGACATTCTGTATTTTAATATTATTTTAACAATTTTAATGAAATACCAATTCTATTCTGAGATGAAGGCAAGAAAATAGAGGGCTCCATAGGAGGTGGAAAACCTTTTTAAAGGTTGTACAGAATGACTTAAGATGCCCATGGATATATATATATATATATTTTTGCTTTCCTTAGGGTTGCCCAGTCAGCAAGGAGAGACCCTTCATCCTCCTTAAGGGTACATAAAATAATTACCAAATGAAATGCAATATACTCCTAACAAATGCTATCAGCTATTACCATCTGGATATTGTAAATATTTTATCTATTGTAAAGCAACAAAGCCTTAAATAAATGAGATCAACACTCATGACTAGGAGTTCACTTCAGGATACCTAAAGCACTGGCAGTAAAATTTGTTAGAATTTAATGTTTTTGAGGGAAATGGCCACAACCTCAAACAAGACAGAAACACATGTTAATAAAAACACCTTTTCTTGGGGAAAGCTTTGCTTATAATGCAGAAACAAGAAAACATTCACTAAAAAGACATGAAGGTCTTGGGAAAGTGATTCACTACAAAATTACCAATTCAGTGTTTCATGGAATAATACTTATACCAGTAACAGATATTTCAATTTCCAGTATTTCCATGGATGCTTAGGACAGACCAGGTATTTTGATTCAGAGGATTTACAGCTGTACTGGTTGGTTGTCATTTAAGATGAGATTTCTTCTGCCACAACTGCAAATTTACACCCTTGTAATCCAAAGGCCTGTTTTTAATTTTAGTTTCATTATTATGATGTAGCTGTAATGGCTGTGAGAGAACAACCACAACAGAAGCTACGGGAACTGCAATTAAACCCAAACAAAATCCTAAGTTTGCATGGAAGTGAAACAGGCCTAGATCAGAAATTCTCCTGGCTGCCTGTCTAAGCTTTGCCATTATTTTGTCTCCTTACAGATCCATGCCATTCCCCTCTGAACCCTGGACGAACTGAACACTCATCATTCTCCCACCACTCTGCTGCCCTTCCTGTGCTTTGTGCTGACTCCCACACTTAACTGGAAACCCTCCGTGCCCCTCGAGCATCAGCAGAACCGGGACACGCTTTTCCTGCTCACTTGTTTTGGGTTTTTTTTTGTCCAAGACCTTTAAACCACGCCACGGTGGGTGCAGCCCTCGGCCTGTCTCCCACCACTCTCTCCTCCACCACTGCCCTACCGCACGGCTCCACGAGTATTCGCGGGTGAGGAGATTCATGGCCCCGCTGCGATTCTCCCCGGTGCCAGGGGGCACCTCAGCGCGAAATACCCGGGGCTGCGGCTCCACAAGGGGCTGCCGGGGAGGGCACCGGGAGCTCCCGCCCCCGTTCGCCGGTGCCGGGAGCGCTGGGCGGCCCCGCGGGTCCCCCCGCGGCTTCGCCCCGTCCGCAGGCCGCTGTCAGCCGCACCCGAGCCCGGCCCC
>VZRX01010673.1:37804-67667 GCA_013398075.1 Notiomystis cincta
CCCTCGCCCCCGGGGCCGTGTCTCCCACCGGCGCGGTGCCTTCCCGTCCCCTCTGCCCGCAAGGGCCGCGCCCTCGGCGGGAGCGGGCCCTGAGACCGCCCCCGGTCCCGCAGGGCCGGGCCGAGTCCTGGGGCAGGCGGGGGGCGCCGGGCCGGGCCCGTCCTCTCCAGCTCCCCAGCTGCGGGCGTGGGGGACAGGGACGACCCGCCTGGAACCGTGTCAGTGTCCCTGGGACCCCGCCGAGCGCGTCCCGGAGCCTCCGGTGTCCCCCCGCGTCCCATCCCGGGCGGCGCGGGGCTCCGCGGGACTGACGCGGAGGGACCGGCCGGGCACCCGCTTTCCCTCTCCGTGTCGCGGGGTGTCGGGTGTTGCCTGTCGCTTCCAGATGGATTCTAAAATGTGGCATTTCGTTGCGTGCAGGCATCTTTATTTCGTTCATGTACCGTAACATCGGTGGGTTTTTTGGGGTTTTATCCTTCAGATTGTCGAGGAAGTGTTTCAGTTAAAATGTCCCTAGTAGATAATTTTTAAGGACTGGTTGTGTCAGGAGTGAAAATTAAGTCTAAACAGATTGTGCTGAGTTGGTTTAAAACCACTTATCAGCAAAAATTAAGTGGAAATCGAACTGCTGGAAGCAAACTTGATGGTTTGTGAAGATTTGTCTGATCAAGGCATTTTGGGGGAGAAGAGGAGAAGTAGAAGAAGTATTCAGAAGAGGTTTGGAGAGAATAAAAAGATCATGTGAGAGATTTGCAGAGGGAAAAGGTGGTGTTTATTTCTAGAACACAAACTTGAGAACAGGTAGGGCATACAGGTGTGGCTTGATCTGTATTCCAAATTTTGGTTTACTTACAGGTTGTGTTAAAGCCCAACTCAGTAGGATTTCTGAGACTTTTGGCTACTTAGAAAACGTGTAATTACAGGAACTGCCCACTGCTGTTTGACTTGCAGAAATACTGTATTCTTTTTAAAGGCCTCTACTTAAAAGGTCAAGGATCTGAGCAAACTTATTTTTGTGTACACAGTAAACAAATTAACAAATGGACCTTGGCATAGGGATTTCCTTCCAGTTTCCAGCCCTAAGTGCAGGAACACAATGAATGTAACTCCTTTTCTCTCACTTCTTTCCCAGCGTATTTTTAAAGCGCTATGTGGTGAGCGTAGCTCCCTGTTTGTGTTTGAATCCTAACGAGAGGGATTCCAGCAGAGCATCACCCCCAGAGTTTGTTCAGCTGCTGGCTTCACTGCCTGTGTGCCAGGCTGCAGCCCGTGCTGTGTCCTGCCTGTCCCAGCTGCACAGCACAGACACGGGGCTGATGCTGGGGCAGCGTCAGCTGCGGCGCGTGGATCAACCAACTGTTCGTAGTTAATTCATTCCAGCAACATTCCTGTGCTGGGCTGGCTTGGGCAGTGTCAGCATTTCTTTTATAAACTGCAGTTTCCCAGGACTGGCTGCTTGTTTCTGGGATGGGGAATTTACTGATTACCGGAGCCTAAAATTAGAGTTTTGTTCTCTGGGCAGATAGTTCAAATTAAGATTGAAAGCAAAATGATGTTGGCAGTAGCTATCAACCTGTCCAGGATTGTTAACAAAGCTTAACTCTTGTGTTTTGTCTGATGCCTAGTTTTGCATGATTCGCTCTTCCTGAGATGCATAAGGAGAGAGATGGAATTGGAGATATCATTATCTCCAAATAACAATATGTTTTTTCCTTCTGGCTCTTGAAATTAGTGAGAACATCTGTGACTGTCAACGTGTTGTAAAATGAACAGAGAAGTTAAACTTGTAGTTGTTATTCTTTATTAATTACTCTTTAGTCATCCTAAATCTGTATTTTCACATGCAGTATTCCTCTGGCTTTCCTGCTTCATTTTGAGTGCCAAGGACTTCTTGTTGCATTTGAGAGTATGTGTTGCACAGGGAAGGTGGGTAAAGATCAGACATGATTAAGCAGACTAATCATGCGATACGTGAGAAGCAAAAAGATTGCTACTGATTGCTTCTATGCTGGTTTTGGTTTTTTTTTTTTTTGGTCTCCACAGCTGTGATAAAACACAGGCATTGACCTGGAGCATTTTCCAGGCTTTTTTCAGGACTCACAGTGTATGTTAAAACAAGTGTGCACTAGGTGAATTGTACAGATAGAAAAACCCACAGCTGTCCAAGGCTGTAGGAGCTCAGAGTCTTACAGAATGTTGTGTTCTTTGTCATAACACAGCTCTGCAAAGTGCACTGTAAAGCCTCTGAACTCTGCCACAAATTCCACTCTTCACCCACACTAAGATGCTAATGATGAACACTCGGAAAGCAGAACTTTGTATCTTTAAATTGACCCATACTGGATTTATTGTTAAGCTGTGTGTAGAGCCAGAGGAATAGAAACAGAAAATACATTATATTTAGGTATTTCAGCCACCTCAGTGTCTTTTCTGCATGTCACCTTCTTGTTTTCCATGTTTTTTAACACTATGCTTAGTGGTTTCTTATTTTGGAGGATAGAGGATATAAGTTTATTTTGCATGCCAAGCTTTCTCACTTTGCTTTTTAAGGCAAATGAGTTGCTATTCTTCAGTAAGTTGGTTAATATTGCTGTATTGTTCTTTATGTGGTGCATTGTGCATCAGATACATTGGAACTTTGTGGAATCACTTTAGGAGCTGCAGCTGAGGTACAAAAGCTGAGAAAGATATGAATGGAGGAAAAAAGGCTCTTTTCCTCTCTGGTTTGCATACCTGTTCTCATGCTTATTCTGTTTTCTGCCCTGGAAACCCAGAACTTACTTTTGTGTTGTATTTCCCTGTAAATTCCATGCTAAGTGTGCCACATCTGCTGTTGACTCTCAGGTTGAAGAAGTTCATGCCCGAAATACTGATTTTTCCATTCACCCTCTGTCTTTTTGTGTGGTTATGGATGTTCTAAGCACCAGAAAATGGATATTCCTTTGAAATGAAGTGAGATCAGCCATAGTTATGAGTGCCTTGCTTCACTTATTGCACGTGTCTCAAGGTGGCATTCAAGCCTCAGCCTCTTCCAGTAATGTAAAATTTCAGGTTTTCTGGTTTTCTTCTTTCTTATATACTGTTTGCTTTAAGCTCTTTTATATTCATTCTGGCAGAACTTAGAAGGAAAACTTCGATCACAAGTTGCAGGTCAGGTCCCAAATATTTGGGAAAGGGAGGGAAAGTAAAAGATAAATATTTTATAAGTCTGTGTAACTAATCTGAACTTGGGTAGGTTTGCTTTCCAATTGTTTAGGATTTTAGCTTGGTGGATGGGGTCTCTGCTGTTCCTCTGCACATTATCTTGAGTGGAGAGTACAGTGTAACAGCAGTGAAGGGGAATTGCACAGAGAATTAGAATTGAAAACAGTGACCCAAGAGCCAGCTGTGTGGACTTTCTCATTTTGCAGCTTTCTCCAATAGTTTATTGTGTGAGGAAAGGCCAGAATACCCATTTAATTACCCAAATGAGCAAGGAAAGGGGCTGGTAGAAGTTTGCCTCTTTGTATGTGTTTTACCCAGACACTCTGTCTCCCATGGAAGTGTAAAGACACCTTCAGGCAAACACTACGTTATTGTGGTGTAGTTCTGTGTCAGGAGCTAAACTGCTGAATTCAAAAGCTCCTATTTTATTTATGCTGAAACAAACCAAAGCCTCTTTCCCTGTAAGGGATGAGACACTGGCTTTCTGAGGAACATCAAAACTTGAGCTCTGTGCTTGGCTGAGGTCTTTGGTCCTAAGTGAGAGCAGAAAGCTCTGGGTCTGAGATGAGTTGCAGGTATTGCTAAAGAGCACTGTCACTGCTGCTGTTTGTTCTTGGGGTTTGATTCCAGAGCAGTCATAAGCCACATGTAATTGCTCTGCTGGTCTTTGATGTGTGCTGGCCCTTATTTTAATGGGCTTGGAGGCTTTCTGGTGGTGATTCTGCCACTGTGAGCTTTCTGATTCAGGTAAAGTGATTCATGTAGTAATCTATCTGGAACAAAGGGATAGCGAGGATCGGAGGAAATTAAACCCATGCAAAGCAAAGTGTCAGGATATAGAAATTCTAGTTAACTTCAGGCAATATTTTAATATTTGAAGACTACTTTTGCACCTCAAGTGTTTGAGCATTAATCCAACGAACCTCTGTGGCTGATTCCAGCACAGCTGGGTGTCTGAGCTTTGCTTGCTGCTACATCAAAAGCTTCTCTCAGTTGCCTGCTCCACTGTCCCCTTTCCTGTGCTCTCCTATCTTGTGTAATTTCATGAGACTTCTGCTCACTGTTAGACTGGCAAAGTTGGGCTGATTGGGACGTCCTGGTGTTGCAATTCTGTGTTGTGACACTGCTGTGGGGTTAGGCTGGGCCAGCTGTGCCCCAGGATCCGCGTGGGGTTTGTTTACACCGCGCTACGCCAGACATGGAGCATGGAAAAGCACGGGGTGTTTGCTGTTGGATTGAAGGTGATGTTGGGGAAAGGGATTGAAACACTTGGGAAATAGGTGAAATTAGCACTTCAAGACTGACACACTATGCCAAAATAAAGTGCTAAATTGATCCTTGCCTGGATGATCTTTACAGCTGCTTGTGATCAAAGCCTGCTTCTCTACTCCTGCTGTCAGTGTGGAAGATGAGTTTGCTCTCTTTGAATGAAAACAGTAAAGCCAAAGGGGTACTTAGTGTTTGATGCTTATTTTTAGTCTATGTTTCAAGGTCTTTGATTTAGGTATTTTCAGAGATCTGTGTGTCATATAGATAGTGCAATATGGAACTTCTATAGAAATGTTTTAATTTGAATTCTTTAAACAAAAACATCTTTAAAAATAAGAACGCTGTCCTACCTGTAAGATACATGTGAGTAACACCAGATAGACACATACACTGTGTAGAACTTCTCAAAATACCTAAATTTCCCAGTCAGTAATTTCCACTGAAAGTCAGTGGATCTTAAAATGGTTCTGAAAAGGATATTTAAGTACCACACGTGATTTCAAAAATGAAGTCAAATAACCACAGGTGTGTTGTCATTCACAACCATATCCATTCTTCCTCTTCCACTCTGCTTCAGTTGCCCTCTGAAGCATGTTCCAGGACCATGAAGTGACTCAGTTGGTAGTTGGTTAGAAGTTGTCCTCCTGGCAGGCTTCATGTTGTGTTGGTGGCTGTGGGGAGAAGGCCATTGATAGGAATGAAAGCAGGCTTTGCTGTTTCTGGTGCATTGTTCCTGGTTCGGCCAGGAATGTGATGAGCTGTGCCTGTGGCTGTGCCAGGTCTCACTGTTGTTTGGCTGCACTCTTGGAAGTCAGGTTGGGATGGTGCTTCCAGGTTGGAAGGCAGAACTGGAGGCTGAAAAAACATTTGAGTTTGGTTATGCTTAGGAGTTTGTAAAGACTTGAGCCATTGAGATAAGGGTATGTTTGGGTTTCTGGGAAATTTAATCACCCATTTTTATCACGGCAGCCTGTTTTGAGTCATGGATTCTGGGTATCTGTGCTGTAGAGTTCAAGGTGTGCAGCTGAACTTCACCTTTTGTTCCTTTCTTCAAATGCCTCTCAGTGCCAGTTCCAGCTTTTTAAAATCCTCTGTTGGCTCTGCTTCTCGGTACTGATCCAGCCTACACTGTTCTTCCGGCTTCTTGGAAGTCTTTGCTTTTATTGCTCCTTACAGTACAGAAGATTCAGCATAGATTCATAAAATGCTCCATGTCCCAAGGTTTCAGAGCAACCTTATCACAAAATAGCAAGAGCTAAGTCAAACTCTTGTTTGGGAGAAAAGAATGCAACTGCAGTATACAATGAGCTCTGATAGATAAAAGTAATTTTTGCATGAACACAGGTGAAGGCAGGTTTAACTGAAGGAAGTAAATGGACTTTATTGTGCTGGCCTTAACTGTCAGCAAGTGGAGTGTATGTTCCAGGGCCCTGTTTTGTGTGATGTGTAGAAAGTGGTGACTGACATAACCATGAAATACTGCAAAGAGATTTATGAACTTCCCTTTTGTGAGCTGTGGAAACCAGTGCTGTAATAGCATGTGCTGCTTAGCAAAATGAAGGCAGGACTGTGAGTGTGCACTGAGAGAGGAGTTGGTTGTGCTGTCAGATGAGTTAGTTTTTATAATTAGCCAGCAGGTTTCTGAAAAGAAACGTTTGAGCATTTTAGCATGAAGTTTTATATAAGTATTTTTATGATTTTTGTTTTTCAGGAGTTTATAACATATTTAATCTCATTCATGAATCGAACTTCCTTTTTAAGTCATGGATGACAAGGCTTCTGTTGGAAAAATCAGTGTCTCTTCAGACTCGGTATCCACTCTTAACAGTGAAGATTTTGTCTTGGTTTCCAGGCAAGGGGATGAAACACCATCTACAAATAATGGTAGTGATGATGAAAAAACAGGACTGAAGGTAAGAACCAATAACCTGAGTTTGTTCCCTGTTCTTCTAAATCAAACTAACCATAGAGAGCTTAAAGAGGGACTTCTTTATTGTGGAAAACTTGACAGAAGGGAGAACTTATTCAAGAACCACTTTTGTCAGTAATTTCTTCACTGCTGATGTCAGAGGTGGTAATTAGGTTTTGAGTAAGAGCTCTCTCCATCACTACCTGTGGGTTTTTTCCCACTTTGCAGAATCCTCCCTGAAGTGCTTAGGGTGAAACAGACTGTCAAGAACGTGGAACTGTGATTTTATCACAGCTTTCAGGTGGAAAGCAATGTTAGCATACAATATGGATTTGACCATATCTGTTAATTCAAAGATCCATTGAAGTTTTCCCCAATGTGAAATGTTCTCTTTAAGAAACGTAAAAGTGTAGTTATAACTAACAACTTGGCATGAATCAGAGAACAGGAGCTCTGTGTGAAAGGCTTGTGAGAGCTGGAAGGGCACTGACATCTTCTCACTTGTAAAAGTGCTGTTCTGCAAAGACCCCCTTGTCACCCTCTACTTTTGTTTTGGTTTTTTTTGCTACTTAAAGCAACTTTCATCCCAATTTGTATTTCAGCAGTTTTTAAGAAAAGTGGCACAAGTAAGGTAATCACTCCAAATCTCATCACTTTAACGTGTTGAAAACTGGGTCTTCCCTAGAGTGAGTCAAGTTAGTGTGTTCTTTGTGGGAGATGGAAAGAGAGATTCCACCATCAGAAGAAACTGATGTTTGTCTACAGCTACATCTATGCCTTTAAAGATGATAAGAAATCCTGTGTTCTGCCTGTTGGACTAAGAGCTCCTCTTTTCCTTTGCAGTAGTTGTAACAGAGACTTTATTGAACATTTCTTGATGCTTTTGCTCATCTTGCTTTTACCTCCCAACTGCTTTGTTTGTTTTTCTCATATTCCTTTGAGTCCTGGGCAAGACATGCCCTTATAGGGGCTCTTTTCTTTTACACAAGACTTCAAATAAATTCTTAGTTAAGAGTCTCTTAAGATTGATCTTTTGCTTAGTCTGGCAAAGAAGTTCACTTACATTTTATGGTTGTTGCAGATGTCACTTCACATCGTAGAATAGTCTAAAAACATGAGCATTTCTTAAGCACTGGGCCTGGTGCTCTGTGAAACCTGCTGAAAGGCTGTAGCCTCACCCTTGTCTTTTTCGATGCTGCAAATACCAGCAGCATCCAGATCAACATCAGCATCAATACTTAGGAATTAAGAGCAGTCTTGTAGTGGTGCTTACCTTGAGAATTCTGTGGCAGTGTCTGTAATCAGCTCCTGAAGCATCGTTTGGGACCCCAGGAGACAGACACTGTCAGCCAGGTTCTGTCTTCCATCCTGTTATCCCCAGTGAAAAATTGGAAGCATGAAATGCCATAGTCTGCAGCACTTCTTGCTCCACATGGGAGCTGTTTGTATCACTGTTTGCTTCCAAGGTGGTTTATAAAATGCTGGCTACAGGTGTGCTGTTTCTCTTGATGAGGAAGGAAGAACATGAGCTCTGCTGCCTCCTGATCATCAGCTGTAAAATGAAGTTATGCTGTTCCCTGATTTGGCACTGAATGCCACAGAGCCTTGCAGGTCTTAAAGATAAGCTTCTTTGTGTATGTGGTGCCAGGACTGAGCACAGGCCTTGAACAAAGTGATTCACCTTGAGCCTTTCAGTATTCCAGCATGGAGAGCATGTGCTGTTGGTTATTGGCTGCAATCTGAGTGATTAATGGGAATTTTCTACCTTAAACAAGCAGTCTGTGCGCAGTCTAAATTGTCCCATAGAGGGAATTACTGTTAACCTCCTTCCTTCTGCTTAAAGAGGAGAAAACTTTTAGCAGAGGAAATGGAAAGACTTTTTAGCTGTTCTTAGGGACAAAAAATTGAGTATTTTGGTACTGTTTTACAAGAAAAGAATCATTCTGCCATAGCCTATGGCTCAGTTCTTGGAGTTTTTTTTTCTCAGCTTGAAAGTAGCCATTCAGTTGCCAGTTAAGTGGAGTAGTGGAGGTTGTCAGAGACGTGTTAAAAGTGTTGTCACTGTGATACCTGAAAGTGTTTCAGTAGTGCATGAAAAATTAATATTAACAGTACATCATGAGAACTGAGGTTATGTATTTCATAGGAACAAATGAGATTTTTTTCAGGCAGAAGCAATTGCTTTGGTACTTAAAACTAAGTTAATTTGTATGTGTCAAACCCCATTTTCTTTGATGTGCCCTCTAAGAAAAGCGAAAACTGAGTTCAGATTTTTGTTTGAGCAGGTGTCTCTTTCTGGTGTTCTGTTTCTTTTGAAAAGCAGTTTGAGGATATTTGATTTGCTAATGAGCACAGTCTGAGGATGGTGCTGGAAGTTCAGGTTTGTGTTTGCTGAATGTGACAGGCTCTGAAATTTGTACATTGGGCCTACAGCTCTTGTTGGAAATTTGCTGATAATGCTGTAGTTCTAAGTAACAGCTCTGTGGACTGAGTTAATGTAAGCTTTTGTTTGGCACTTCTTCTCTTCCTGAAGTCCAGGCAGAGAAATATTTCTTTTGATTATAATTAGGAACTGTATTTTTCTTCAGTCGATCATAATTAATAAATGTGTTTTTGCTTTTTCTCAGTGCTGAAACACTCGTTCAGTTTAAAAAGAGATTGTCAGTGAATGTTTTCCAGAAACACAGTTTGCCAGCTGTCTCTGCTTTCCAGTATTGTTCCTGTGTCTGCTTGTGCCCACTGGCAGTGGGACTGGGCTGGATTTAGGAAATCTTTGCTCCTGGAGCTCACTGTAGAGCAGGAGGTCTGAACTCCCTGGCACAGCAACACCTCTCCCAGCAGAGGCCAGCAGCACACGTGTCAGGAGAAGGGAATAAATCACAGTTCTGATAAATCCCCTGGGGTGGTAAAGGAAGTTTGCTACCTCCTAGTTAAAGGTGAAGTAAAGTCAGTTTTGAGTTTTGTGAGAAATGGAGAAAGCCATAATTAGGGTAGTGGTTTCTTTGCTCAGCCTCAAGCATTTATCAGGTGTCCCTGTTTACTGTTCCCTTCTCCCTGGGTTCTGCCCCACGCTGCCAGGCTGGCTCTGGTTCTGGGGCTGCTGCAAGGTTCCAGGTGTGTTTATACCTTCAGGTGCCCTGTTCCCATGATGTGGGGAGTCCATACAGTTGTGTAAGAAACTGTGTTTGCCATGCAGTTAACCTTGGTTTGTGTTTTAGGCCCCTGTTTCCAGGCAGCTGGTTGGTTGCACTTGATTTTTGGGGCTGTGAGAACAGCAGCGCTCCTGTAGTCCAGAAGTGTGGTTACTGTGCCTTTTAAAATTCTTTTTGAAGGTAGTCTGAGCTGAGAAGGAAAGCTTTCTTGGAGAACTTAGTTTAAATTGCTTTTTAAATGAGGGTTTTGATGATGATGTTTTGGAATATCTGTGAGATTTTTTTTTTATTTTTACATGCTTATTTTCTGTAAACAACTTAAATTTGTGTTTTGCCTGTCACTACTGTTTTTAAAGACATTTAATTTTCAAGATCATGTTTTATAGGGCAGTATCTAGATATGTTATTCATAGTGATTATTTTACCGAATACAGTAGATCACTGTTAAGACTTTTTTTCTTTTCATCTTGATAGGACATTTTTCATGTGCATTTTTAGTTCTCACTGGATATGAATTTTTCTCCTTCCTTTCCCAAAGCAAAGTCTGTTGACTGTGAGGAAAAGTGTATCAAGTGCAGTTTTTTACCAGAATGAGTTTTAACTTCAGGTTTCATAGAAAACAGGTTCTGTAAACTAGAAGTTACTCTAGGTTTTTTAGTATATAGCCTTTATAGTGGCTGACAGGACATTATAATTAATTATTAATATTTTGTTGCAAAACATACAAACTCCATACAGTAAAGGAACATGGTGCATCTTCCACCATCATCATCATCATCATCTTTCTGGTGAATGTGTGCAAAGACCTGAATAATAAACTGGATGCTTAAAAGCCCTCTGCCATTGATGACCCCCTGCTTGGGCAAGATTGTTCATTGTTTCTGCAGTGAATCACACAAATTGATACTAAAACTGTTGTGAGGAAAATGACAATCTGAGGATTTCTATAACTAGTTACAGGTGACAGATGCCTCTTTGGGTGTACAGCTGAGTAAGGCAGATACCCTGTCCTGCTCCTGGTGGGTGATCACCGCACAGGAGCATATTTTAATCAGTACAAAAAGTGACATTCTGTTTGTGTGAATTTCAAGACCATAGATGTCTCTTTTTGTTGTTTAGATTCTGTAGCAAAACAGTCACTAGGTTACTACTTTTCGGAGCAATTGCATAATTTGGATTTTAGTAGCTGGCATGCAGCATCTTAAATCAGGGGGTTTGCAGAGAGGTGAGGATATGGAAGTGCTCCTAGGGTTGAGTTTTGGTGTAGTTGCAGCAATAACCAGCAGCAGCTGAAGTACCTTTTGCTGATGGCATCTGGTAAATGCTCTGTAAACTCGGTCACTTCCCTACTAATTGCAGAGGAATGGACAAAGAGTTTCCTTAGCAGTATCTGAGAGTTTCCTGAAATGAATGCCTTTGTTCCCTTTCCACTTTGGGACCTTATTTCCAGTGTTGAGGTTGCTTCATGCTTTCATGTTGACTTCAATGAGCTCAAAGTCAGGCTGCAGCTGAGCGTTAGGAAACAAAGCAGTGCTGTCACTTCTCCTCAGCATGATGGCATAATCTGGTTCCAGATGCTTCTTTCCCTGTGAAACCTTGCTGTCTTGCCCACGAACCACATAACATATTTAATTATGTTTGTCCCTTTCTGGTACTAATCCGAGAATTGTTATAGCCCATACTGTGGGCATCTCTAAGTTTCTCTGTCATAAGCTGGTCTTTATAGTGGGTGATTAAAGCCTAGTATGAAAGTAATCTCCTTGCTTTTCCCAGTGCTAGAAAATTCCTGCTTTGAGCCTGTAGATTTGTTAAAGCAGGGAGGATATAATCCGTGCTGGTGAGCATTTGCACACTGCAGTTTGTGTTTGTGGCTGTAACTGGGTTAAATTTGTTAACTGCTGCTTTGGCTGGTAAATAAAAGGCCATGCAAATGACCCTATGCCTGAGGAGTGGTTTTTGTTGTTTGAACAATCTTTTTTTTTGTGTGTCCCAACTCTGTGGCTCTCAGATCGTGGGGAATGGAAGCGAACAGCAGCTGCAGAGGGAGCTCGAAGACGTGCTGATGGATCCACCCATGGAAGATCAGTCCAGTGACCGGGACCATGGAGAAGAAGTTAGGACTGATGGAGATGGGGAAGAACCTGTTGTCCTTGAAGCTTCAGCATCCTCTACCATTAACCCAGTGTCAGTGGCAGGACTCCAGAAACCAGAAATGAGCTTGCCAGTGAAACCATCCGAAGGAGGTTAGGGAAAAAACGGGGGGGGATGCCTTATGAGTGGGGAGTGTCTTATTAGGTTGTTCTTTGTGGGGAAAGTGAAGGGAATTTGGGTACCAGCCTTTCCCCGTGTCTCATAATCACTTAGTGCAGTAAATTCCAGGTTATGTATGTGATGCAAGAGTCAATATCTGCTGAACTGTCCTGTCTTCTGAAAACACTGCTACAGCAGCCTTGAGATGTGTGCACAGATCCGAAGCTTACTTGCCTGGCTGTATGAAATATCGGTACAGGGCTTTCCTGCAGTGTTCTGTGGTGTTCTTAGCCTCTTCTGTCTTGTATTCAGTGGCGAGTCAGCGTGTGACAGTTCACCTGCGGGTGCCTTGCCCTGTTTCTCACGTCCCCCCTCGTGTCCCTCCTAGGCTGCGAGGAGTTGAGCCCGTTCACGCCCGTGACGGACGAGGACAGCGTGGTGTTCAGCAAGCTCACGTACCTGGGCTGCGCCTCGGTGAACGCCCCGCGCAGCGAGGTGGAGGCCCTGCGCATGATGTCCATCCTGCGCGGCCAGTGCCAGATCTCCCTGGACGTCACCCTGTCGGTGCCGAACGTGTCCGAAGGGACCGTGAGGTACGGGCTCGCTCCGCTGCTCTTGGCTGCTTTGCAGGGCAAACAACCTGCCTGGCAGGAGACTCGAGCGACTTGGGTTATCTCTAGTGGGAGAAGTGGGCTTTGTAGACATCTGGGGAAAGGGATCCTTTCAATTTGTTTACCAAACATTCTACCAAGAAGTCCTATGATGATCCAAGCTGTCCCTAAAGCAATAGTGGGATTGGTTATTGATGAGCACTTTGGAAAGTAGTTTGTAGAGCTGGAAAACGTCTGATAACACCAGGCTTAACAGAGATGAGTCTGTCCACTGCCAAATATTAGTGTAACTTTCTGAAGATTAATCCCTGAAAACCATGGGGAAATTATTGGTGGAAGCATCTGTGGCATTGTACTTTTTTGTACTGTTCAATTAAACATCGTTATCGGGGTCAAGCTTTGCAGTCAATGACAGTCAGGAGCTAGTTTTTGTGGTGTACTTTCTCTGGGAGGTATGAAGTTGTTAAAGCTTGCAAGTTATGTCTGGCTGAAATAATTCTTCTAAAGGTGCAAGCTTGCTCTTTTTTTTCCCCTCTCTCTATTTTAACAGGCTTTTAGATCCTCAGACAAACACAGAAATAGCAAATTATCCAATCTATAAAATCCTTTTCTGTGTACGAGGGCACGATGGGACCCCTGAAAGCGATTGCTTTGCTTTCACTGAAAGCCACTACAATGCAGAACTCTTCAGGATTCATGTCTTCAGATGTGAAATCCAAGAGGCTGTAAGTGCAAGTTTTTTGTCAAATGATAATTATGAACATGTAAATGTTATTACTGAAATTATGCTGAAGTATTTCAGGCACTTTGGCAGTAATTTAATTCATCCATCTTGGTTTTTTTCTACTCCAAGTTAAGATAATTATACAAACCTTAGTTATGGGATAAGAATGCATGGTTAACAGTTTATCCTAAGAAGTGTAGAAAACAGTTAATTAGATGCTAAAACTGAATTATTTCCATACAACTCCTCAACTGATGTTTGTGCACTCTGGCTGCAGGTGAGCCGAATCCTGTACAGCTTTGCCACTGCCTTCCAGCGCTCTGCCAAACAGACCCCGCTCTCAGCCACTGCCACCCCCCAGACTCCAGACAGTGACATCTTCACCTTCTCCGTGTCCCTGGAAATCAAAGAAGATGATGGGAAGGGTTATTTCAGGTAGAGGTTCTTCTTTCATTAGTTCTGTTGGAAAGTGAGTGAATAGAGAGTGTGAGGCTGAGGTGGTCCCTGAATTCCCTTCTTGAGAGTTTCCTATTCTAGTTTAAATGAATCCCAGACATAAATATGTTTGGAAAATAATACAGTGATAACCCTCTGGACTATGTAATCTTGGTCGTTGAACTGAACATTGGTGCTACCTGCAATGTGCTTTTTCTATGTTGTTTTTTCCTATTGTCTTTAAGTCCTTTGCAATGCTTTTTAAGTTATGTTCAGCAAAGTTGCTGCTGAAGCTGAAAGTGCATCATTGTGACTGTGCTGCTGGGAATATTGATGCTGAGACTTCAGTGTGTGTATTGACACTGAAGTGTAGTTTTAGATTGTCCCCCTCTTTTTGCAGCATTTAGAAGGGCTTCTCCAATGAAAAAAACCAGAAATAGTCTAAGCCCCAGCAGCCACATCCTTTGTGAAAGCAAGCAATACACAGTTTCTTATAGGTAATACTGGGGAATCAATATTTAGAAACTATTGAAATGAGATGAAAGTCTCACAGTACTGACCCTCGCAGTGTAAGTCTCCAGTTTTTATTTTGTAAACCATGTCCTTGATTTTCACCTAAATCTGTTGCAGTTTCTTTCATGTTACTGATCACAGCATTCAGGGAAGAAAGGTCTTGAGTGCTTTGGTGTTAAGGAGCTGCACCAGTGTCTGATGCTAGGTTTGGTATATGCAAGGAATGCAGATAAATGATCCCCTGAGATTTTTTTTTTCCTTTCCTGATGGATAACAGTGCAGTTCCCAAAGACAAGGACAGGCAATGCTTCAAACTCCGCCAAGGGATTGATAAGAAGATAGTGATTTATGTGCAACAGACAACGAATAAAGAACTTGCTATTGAAAGGTAATGTCATCAATTTTTAAAAGATTCTTTGTCTGTTTAATGTTAGTATTTTGCCTCTGGGGGAGCAGGTTAGTAATTATTCTGTGGATGCTCCATTTGTGTGATTTAGTGCCACACTTCTCTTGAGTGTGGTAAACCAGAGGATGAAGTGGGATGTATCTGTGTGGGCCAAAAGTCCTGGTGAAAAGGCCAAAATGAAATCATAAAAGAGGTCCATGTGCTTCATCTGATCCTTGTCTCTACTGAAGGATAGACTCTATGCAAATATGTCTTAAAAAGAAACAAAAGCCACCAAAGGAAGGGCAGAAGACTGCAGGCCAAGTGGTGTTGGTGTGGTATAAGGAACCCTTGTTAGCAGTGAATTTATTTCACTGTTCTTTAAAACAAAGGTAATGGAACAATTTCCAGGCTGCTGTAAGCAGGGCAAAACCACATTGTAAGTATGCTTCTGAAATCTTGCTTGACATTTTTGATGTTGGCTTGACATTGTTTTGCTGTATGTGCTTGATGCTGCTTTCAAATGTCAAGGTTTGTTGATGTTTGTCAGAGGATTCATGGGCTGTTTGTGTGATGTGTGACAGCACATGCTTAGATAAGAAATGTTAATGGTTTGTTTATGAGCATGTCTAATTTTTGCAGCTAAATTCTTTTGCCTGGCTTTGCAGATGTTTTGGCCTTCTCCTCAGCCGTGGGAAAGACGTTCGGAGTGGCGACATGCACCTTTTGGATTTGGTAAGGATCCTTCCTAACAAAATTCAGGAAGAATTTTGGATATGATTGTGCATGATCTCAGGATAGGCAGAAAAGACTTGGCTGCTTCTGCAGTTGTTGATGGGAGTTGATGCTGTGGGTTCCACTCTTGAGGGGGAGGCTCTGGGCAGTTGAGTTGAATCCCCACTTCTGCTGCTCAGTTAGAACTGAGTGACCTCATGCTTGGTCAAGGGATTTGCCCAGTTTTACATTCAGTCATGACTGTTCTTACTCAGGGGCCTGAAATAAGAAACATGGAGCCTTATTTTTAGACATGCTGAATATTAAAGCACTGTGGAAAGTTTTACAGCATAGTTATCAGTGTGAGAATCGAGGCCTCAAATGTAAGAAGTGAGAACTAGTGGGTGCTTTGTTCCTGTGTCTCACTTTCCTCTATAAAGTGATGATAGAGATCATTTGACTTCACAGGTGTGAAGTGACAACAAATTTGCTAGTATTTATGCAGTACATAGTGAGTACTCAAAAAAGTTTAATACTCCATGAATAATTTTGCTTTTTACCAGGCTTTGGATTGCCCAGAAAATGAGGTTATTGGGAAGACAGACAGCTGAACATTAGATAAAATGTTGGTTTGGTTCTTAATGACTGAATGTTACTGGCTGTGATCTTACCTACACCTCTGTGAGCTGAAAGTTGCTGTCAAATGGCCACCTCCAAAACTATTGGTCATGCCATGTACATACAGAATAATTAGTGTTAATTGGCCTTTCTGTGTTAGCAGCATGGAGACCAAGGTCTGCAAGGGAGCTCTGTTATTTCCTTCAGAGATGATCTCTGTTACAGACTCTGTCACATGGACTTGCCCTTCTCTTGCCAGTGCAGTAGCTCTTCTACGTGGCTGGGACTACATAATGCAGAGGTTTCTTTAATTGAAATAAAAATACATAAACTTACCTTGTTTCCAGGAGTCCATGGGTAAAAGTTCTGATGGGAAATCGTATGTGATCACTGGGAGCTGGAATCAAAAGTCTCCACACTTCCAGTTTGTAAATGAAGAAACACCAAAAGGTAGGAGTGTTGCCAGGTGTTAGCCCTAGGCAGGGAAATTACTTCCACAGGGGGCATTGGATCAATCTCTTTTCTCTTCAGAAGAATCCTATAAAAGACTTCCACAGGATGGGATATATTCTCAGAAAGTAGGGTGTTAAATGCCACATAAAATTAATGAAAAAGCGCCAACTAAAAGCAAACTGTGTTCAGTAATCCATTGTAGGAACTGTGTCCTAGGAGGCTCTGCAGGTGTGGGGCAGGATGTTGGTGCTCTCTGCACCACTGGAGCTTTTTTAGAATCCCACTGAGAATTGCACTAAATGACTTTTGCAGGTATTTGCTTTGCTCAGTGTCTTGTGGTCAGTTCAGATTTTTCCAAACCCAAGTTTTTAATTAAAACAAGGATTCCTATACCTGTGAAAATGAAGTAAACCCCTCCCAACTGTCATCCAAAACTAGCTGATACTGCATTGCTCTCTCGAGTCCTGAAAGAGACTGTCATTACCTCTTTTAAGATGTCAGCTGAATTACCATCTTTTCAATCCCTTGTCACTGTTGCTTGCCAGAGGGTGGGAAGTTAAGGCAAAGGCATAAAAGTCAGCTGCTGGGCACAGTCTGGTGCTGGAGTGGAGACCATCCTGCCTGAAGGACACAATTCATCAATCCCTGCCAGACACATCTCATAGGTCACTGGGCCCGGTTGCCTTCTGTTGGAGCATCAGAGTGTGTAGTCAATTTTTGGAATGTCACAGCTGAGATGGTCTTAAATGCCTTTAATATCATGGTATTAAACACTTAAGTAACTTCTAAAACCGAAAGAGAATTGAAGTGTGATTAGGCTGAATGGGAGGGGATCTGCACTGTGCAGTTAAGTGCACAGATCCTCTGTAATGTTTAATGAAGGTTTTGGATACGTTTCAGTGGGATTTAAAAAAGCACAATTTTTATTCTCTTTAACAAGATCATTTTCTTGGCTTGAAGGCTGCAGTTTCCTTACTCTAGTGGATAGTGCATAGTGATCTGATTTTCCTATTTTGAGACTTCACGGGTTTTGAGATGTTAAATTAGGAGGAAAATCGATTCTGAAAAGGAAAGTTTCCTTTGTTCTTCCATGTTACTAGGAAAGGGACTATGGAATATTTTATTTGAAATATTTCTTTCCTACTCTGGCTTCATTTTCTCTCTCTAGATAAAGTGTTGTTCATGACCACTGCTGTGGATTTGGTGATAACTGAGGTGCAGGAACCTGTTCGATTCATTCTGGAGACTAAAGTCAGAGTTTGCTCACCTAATGAGAGGCTGTTCTGGCCCTTCAGCAAACGGAGCTCAACTGAAAATTTTTTCTTAAAATTGAAACAGGTAATGTGATAACAAATAAAGGAATAAAGTTGCCAATTAATAGGCTGTTCCTCCCTATGATTGCTAAACCCTTTACTAATATAATGTTCATAATGCAACATTTTCCTCCTGAATCAAAGAGGTAAAATAAATGCACTTCACTTTTAGAAAAGCTGCCCTTTCTTGTGCTGCTTGTTGCTGGCTATCTGCAGTTCCCATAAAGAGCCTGAAATAGCCTTTTTTGATAGCTTTGATGAGTCTGCGAAGTTACAGAGAAGCTTATGGATTTTCCAGCCAAACCACAGCAAGAAAAGGAGCAGAGCTTTTATCTGCAAACTGGGGCTATGCTGAGACTTGCTGCTATAAGGGTAAAATTAAGGGTTAAGAGAAAAAAAAAAGTCCTTACTGTAATCCTGGTGACATGGTATCTGATGTATCATACAAATTGAATCTTTCTTTTCAAATCTTTTTGGATGAGCAAACATCCACATGAAATTCCAAAAGAAATTATTTTTTGTCAAAGTCTGTTTTCCCCTTCTGCATGGCTGGAAACAGATTTCACACATACCCCAAATTTGCCCTGGGGGAAAAAAATCCAAGCAACCACAAAAAATCCCTAGAACTTGTTAAAAAATTTTACTGTTTTTTCCAATTTACTTTTTTACCCATCTACTAAAAATGGAAGGATTATTTCTGTCCAGGATATTCATAACAACAGTACAAGGCAATAACTTAGTCTCAAAATAAGGCTGGTAAGTTGAAGGTCCAAGTCACTAAAGAGAATCATGTACTTGAAGCAGCTGCTGCTCTTCTGCCCTAGAAATTACTGTTCTAAATGAAAGTCCTGTTTAAAGAAATGGAAATGTATAAAAGCAAATAACAATGTGGATGTACGTGCTCTCTCAAGGCTTAGTAATTCTGAGTGCAGCCTATAAAGAAAGCAATGTTGGAGTCCTGATTTCTTGATGAGTGTTCTTATTTAAAGAGGTTTTGAGTTAAGCAAGAGGCTTTTCTTCATTCTTTTTACACTTGTCTTTAAGTGCTAACAGGGAATGGCATCTGGGTAGTAAGAAAGATGAAGTTCACCAAGGATTCTTTTCCTGTGTAAAAAAAAGCCTTTCCTTCAAAATTTAAGGTGGAAAAATTCTTCATGGATGAGCTCAGCCTTTTTATGTAGAATATTTTTGAGGTGGAACATGGAGATGTTGAACAGTAGAGGCTGTGGGGCTATAAATATTCTAAGCCTCCAAAAGGTGCCTTTTCTGTTTGGCAGTTTAAAGGAAGCTTATCTTACTGAGCTAATTCTGGATCTTTTGTCTTACCAAATTCACAGGCATTGTGACTTATCTTGGCCAATTCTCTTTTTCCACAGACACTGCTGGGTTATCCAACTCCCAGTGTTTACTAAGGGAAGATTATCAAAACTCGTAGTGGAAGCAACAAATATAGAATGTACTGCCTGATAAGCCTGGAAGGGAAACCTGTTTCTGTGGAGTCATGATTAGCCTATTAAAAATACAGCTGTGTAGAATTGGCTTATCTTACTTTGGCAGTGTTTCTTTATTCGGAAATGGTGAAAGCAGAGGGATTTTATTTGCTCCGATTACATTTAGTGATTTAGCCAGTTTTAGTTTTGAGGCATTTCTCTTCACTTTTAATGCTCCAAAGGATAAAATTGAGCACTGGGAGCTTAGTGTGGAATATAATTATAAATCTTATTTCCCTCTTTTCTTTACCTTCTCTTTTCTGCTTTCCATTTTTATTCATTTACGGAAAAAAAATTCTAAGTTCTTAAAATGTATTAAAATTTTAGAACCACTTCACAACGAAAAATCCTTCTTTAAAGGAAAGGAAGGTACCAAAGCATTGAAAATTATGGAGAAGCAGGGCCACAGAGTAGACTTTGGGACTCAGCAATTTGTGTTCCTGCAGCAGTGTATACACAGAGTTGGAAGCTTTGGTGAAGACCATTGCTATGGGAAAATCATGGAATTCCAGACTGGTTTGGTTTGGAAGGGGCCTTAAAGCTCATCCCATTTTGTTCAAATTAATATGAACGAATTTTTAAGACTGCTTTTGCCACCATCAGTCTCCCCAGAAACCTTTCCTATTTTAGTTCATTTTAGAAATTCTCTTTGAAGAATAATTTGACATAATTTTAAAGGTTTTGTTTTCAGTTTTCCACTACTGTTTCAATAAAGGCAAAGCTGCTGCATACTGAGGAACCTTTCTCTCTTAGACCACAGATGCATTTATAGCTTTAAAAATCAGTGCATTTGTGTCCAGTCCATTTATGGTTGGAAAGGTGAGCTCCCTGTGGATGGCAGATCCAAGAGACACTTCTGCCTGTGACAGACACTTTGTGCCTGTGGCTGCTGCATGCTCCCAGCACGTTTCAGGGCATCACAAGCACTGCTCCTTGTATTAAGGGTGTTCCAGGTGTGAACATTGTGGAATGGGATGGAAGTTGTTCCTGAGCTCTCCTGTTCCAGAAAGAGAAGGCAGAGCCTTAGGAAGTGATGCTGCCTCAGTGAAATGGAGCTTGTTTCCTAGATAAAGCAGAAGGACAGGAAGAACAACTCGGACACGCTGTATGAGGTGGTGTGCCTGGAGAGCGAGTCGGAGAGGGAGAGGAGGAAAACCACGGCCAGCCCCTCCCTGCGCCTGCCCCAGTCGGGGTCCCAGGGCTCCATGATCCCCTCTCCTCCAGAGGATGATGAAGAGGAAGGTAAGAAGCTCCTGTGCTTTGGAGAAAGGGCAGTTGGTGAATAACATGGTTATAAAAGATGTAGGATCCTTTCTAGTCAGAACCTGCCTGACTGATGAGTTCTTTCTTGCTGGAATACTGCAAGATTCAATACCCAGTGTCCTGGCATTCCTGGTCAGCTTCTCCCTCATCTGGCACTTCAGTGTCCCTGCTTTTCTCAGCTCAGGCCTCCTGTGTGATGTATTTGGGACAATGTGACCAAGGACTCCTAAAACTGGGATTATTGTGTAGCTTCTGCCCCTCCTTGAGCAGCTGTGAAGAGATTTGAGAGCAGAAAGGAGAAGCTGGTATTATTTGGAAGTGTCAGCAGGCAGTGTTTTAGTGGAGAGTCAGACATCTGTGAGAGAAGAAACTGTACCAAGACCTGCCCAGCTTGAAACTTAATGCATTTTCAAGAACTTCTTTACTTCTAAAAAATACTTTTAAAGCAAACCACAACCACTTCTGAGTATAGAAACATCTGGCCTCATGGCTCTGAGCTGAGATGGAGATAACTTGGGTTTCTGCTTTTCCACTTTTCCTGCTGGCCTTCCATGTGGCTTTGACTGAAGTGTCCCTTCTGTTCTCTTGGCAGACAATGATGAACCACTCTTAAGTGGTTCTGGAGATGTTTCCAAAGAGTGTGCAGAAAAAATTCTTGAGACGTGGGGAGAGCTGCTGTCCAAGTGGTAAGTGGCAAAATCACATCCTGAAAATTACAATTCTGAATATTCTCATTCTGTTTGCTCCTTCCTCTTGGAGTTTTTATTTTTAGAAGCCGTTTGAGATAAGATCAGTATGAATTTAGTCCTCTATCCATCCCCACAACATCCCTTCTTCTCTTGTTTGATGTTTTCTGATTTCTTCAGAGGGTGTTCTAAATATTTTAAATTTTGAATGCATGTTTAATGCATAGAAATTCACTTATACCATCTCTTTAGTTGGTTCTGTCTTAAAATTAGTATTCTCCTTATCTTCAGGTTCCTTGGGATTTTGTTAAAGGAAAACCTAAACTAAGTAGTATAAAGAAAATGCGGCTCTTGCTTTGTCTTTATTTTACACAGATCACTTCCATTCCTCTTTGTAATTCTGACTGGGTTCACAGCCAATTTTTCCTGCAGCTGTCATAGTGACTGTAGCTTAAGAAATGGGAGATTTGGACTTGGATAGAGAAGATGTTTTTCCTCCCTTATCTAAAGGAAGGCTCCAGAGCCTGCCAAGAAGGAAGTACATGAGCTGTGCTGTTTTTTCCCTGGAAAATGTCAGTGTACAAGAAGAGTGTTTCTTGACAGTCCAATTGCTAATGCAACAGCATCCTCCTCTAATGAGGGATCTTTTATTCATCTTGAAGTAGCCCAAGCAGTTCCAAAGTGATGCTGATTATTGCAAAATTCAGGGGTTTTGTTGGGTTTTGTTTTTTCCTCACAAAGGGGGATGATGGGCAGCAGCAGAATGAGCTTAAACAGGCTTCATTTTGAGTCTGGCTTTAATTGTGGCCTTTGCTTCCTGAAGTCAATGAGAGCAGGGCAAGGGCTGTACAGCAAGTCAAAGGTTGAGTGGGGTATTGGGTCTAAGGACAGCAGGGATTGGAGCCAGTCATGCAGCTTAGATGAGAAAAAGTATTGGTGTGATCCCTTAGCCAGGAATCTCTTTAAATTAAGTTTATAACTAGTTAGTATTTTCTGCAGTTATTGCTTATTTGAATAAGTTGTTTTCCTTCCAGTTTGGTTTTGCACTAAGAGAGGGGAAGGCTGTGGTAAAATGATACATGATCCCTTTTCCCTCTCCTAGATTTGGAGAAACATCTTTCCCAGATGAGCTCTGTGCATCTGCTGCTGTGAGAAAGTTTCTTTCAACTTGAATTTTTTTGTAATTCTTCCAAGGGCTCAGAGATAATTAAGCCACCTGACTCCCACTGGAAATGTTTTGGCAGCTCTAAGAGGATATGAAATGCTTCTGTGCTAATGCTGGCAACAACTTTAATATGTGTTAAAGGGCTTTCCTTCTTAACTAAAAACGTGTATTTGGAAGCAATGATCCTCCAGCTTTTAACATAAGAGGATTGAAAATCATAAAAATCGGACTTCAGGTAGTTTCATGGTAGTTTTTAAAATTATGTAATTAGATTTGTATAATAATTAAATGTTTGGTATTTTGTGATACCAAAGAATATTTGGCTGATGTTTCATAACTGCTGAGTCACACAATTTTCTCATTTCAGAAATAGTTTGGAAGAATCCAGTAGTGTGTAGCCTTTAGTCTACAGCCTTCATGACTGTATTCCTTGGAACTACTGTTGTGCTTCCTCTGATCTGAGATTAAGGCAAAGCAGCTTTATAGGCCTTTACAAAAACATTGAGTGTTTTGTATATGGGAAATATTTTATATGAATATACTTACATATTATAAAAGCATAGTAAATGCTCTATAAATATATGGGTATAGGCGTGACAATATATAAAAGTTTTCATTTTAGTTGATTTCTTTTAGAGAAAGCACAGTGAAGGAGGACATGGTGGTGCTGGGTTCTGTGCAGTAAATACTGATTTAAATGTCTGCCTTGTTACTCTCTAGCTTATTGTGTCAGAACACTGTAGGCTGGAGAAAGGCAATAGGGAGTCTGTGTCTGTGTAAAATTGCCAGCCACAGATCTGTTACAAACATTAATAAATGCCAGTTTATTAAGAACAGAATGCAGCTGATGTGACACAAGTTCATTTTTCTGCCTGGCTTTGTCTGTCAGTTCTCTTGATCATTTTCTCCAGAAGTTTGTTTTTTAGTAACTGCAGAAAAATGGTAATTTCTATGATTTAATGCCTGTGTCTTTTGGGGATTTTTATATATAAGCCACAAATGAGCTGTTCAGCTTAACTTGCTGTAAGTGCATAAATTATATGCAGGTTTAGTTTTTACAACTTGCAGTGCTGTAATTTATGAGCTGTCAGTGGTCTCGCTGGAAAGAGCTGTTCAGTTGGGGCTGGCTGGTGCAGTGGAGGCCGCTCGGATGCAGGGATGAAGTTAGGTAACCATGAGAGGTGATTTTCGGAGCGCTGGCTAGCTGGCCCTGTCTCCCCGAGAATGTCACCTCCTCCTGGGCTGTGGGCAGCTCAGCAGTGCAGGCTTCTGCAGGCTGCTCATTTTGGGGGAGTTTGAACCTGGAATTTACACAAATTTACACAGTGTGACCTCTGTCCTTTAGTATTTGATGGAGCGTTTTGCTTTGTTGAACGTTTTAAATACATATATAAATATATAAATTGAACGGGAATCGAGAAAATAGTTTGGGAAGCAGTTCTCCAAGCCTTACTCGTTTTTCACGGGTGGAGTTTCACTCTGGGTCTGTGTGGCAGTGCCGGGCGGGCTCCCCGGGGTGCTGGAGGGGCAGTAACCGAGGCCTCCCCCCGCAGGCACCTGAACCTGAGCGTGCGGCCCAAGACGCTGTCGGCGCTGGTGCGGAGCGGCGTCCCCGAGGCGCTGCGGGGCGAGGTGTGGCAGCTGCTGGCAGGGTGTCACAACAACGACCACCTCGTGGAGAAGTACAGGATCCTCATCACAAAGGTACCGTGGCTTCTTTCAGCTCTTCTCTTACAGAATGGGGATAAGGCAGCTTCAAGTGTGCTCTTGCCTGAGGGTCCGTGAGTGAACCTGAGTGTATCAAGGAGTGACTGATTCAGTCCTCCAACAAAAGCCCTGACAGAGCTGCTGGTGGCATTACACTGCTTTTCTTTTATAGTCCTGTGTCACTCAGACGAGTTCTGAGTTAGTTTGTGAAAAATAAGTATCCTATTAATTGCTTTCCTAATGGACAGATTAATTTTCTTTGCTTGTTTGGCTTTTCCAAATGGAAGCTGAATTTTGTTGTCTCAGTGTTTGTGCTAAAAATCCAGCACTAGTAGGAACTGCAGCCTTTTTAGGTAGAAAGAAAACAGAACAATGTGGATGTTTTTGCACTAGATAGCAGTTTTGTGACTTCTCATCTTGAATGCTGACCTCAGTAAAGTAAGAAAAGGATATAAGAATTCTATGTACAGACATCATTCAGTGGTTCTCAAAGTTCAAGTAACAAATGGGTCACAAAATGAAATGTCACTTTCTTATCCAGAAAACTGATGTGTTAATTTGGATTTCACTATTACCTGTATAGCTACATTGGATTTTATTGCTTTCATCAAACATGCAAGTCTAGAAGGACTGTATCAGAAATTATTAATGATGCAGCTTTAATACAAATATCGCAGAAATTAATTATTCACCAGTTAAAAAGCAAAACAAGTGAATCAGCCTTTGTATATCTATATTCTGATGGCACAGATTCACAAGGAGCAATTAAAGACCTTATTCTAAGGGCAGGAGGGCTTCTGAAATTAAACTCCATTTCTACTGGAGTCATGCAGGAAGGATCCTACGTGATGTGAATGAATCATGTTAAATCAGCTAAAAATGTTCTGCCATAAGTATTTTCATATACTTAGTGAATATAGAAAAAACTTGATCCGAATTCCTTAATGCTGGTTTATGCATTGTAGAGCTGTAACTTGGATTTTATGGTGAATAAATCATATAAGTAATGTGGAGGTTGAGTGCTCTGGCAAGGAGTGATCACAGCTATCCTGTTGTGTTATTTTAATTGCCTGGTGAGTAGTTGTCAGCCTCACTTGTTTCTCTGTTTCAGTGTTTTGGTATCAGAATGCAGAAGATGATGTCTTTGTGGCACAGTTGGTGACACGTTCTGCTACTATCTTTGTCAGCTGGAAGGGGATAGTGTAACATTGCATTTTTAAACCCGTGAAACCTTTCCACTCGTTTTCACTTGGCTGAGACAAAGAAAGTAACCTGTATTTCATGTGTTGGAAGCATCTCTGGAGTCCAAGTACAAGGGAGAGTAGGCTGGTCCTGCACTGTGTTCTGCAGCAAAAGCACTGCCTATACCTGCAGTGGTCATTCAGCACGGAAACTAATTAAGAAATTAAAGAGAATGGGTCCTGATTGACCATTTTCAGGCCCTGCTGTAATCTCATGAGGTCTGTAGTATATCACCAGCATGCTGCCATAGCCAGCTCAAGCAAATGAAAATGAGGTTTCCCTAATCTGGAAGTGCCATATTAGCCCAGTGCCCATGGCTGCTTGTTTTGTTGTGACTTAAATATGGAAACAGGCTGGGACTGTTCCTGTGGAAGAGACAGAGGGACAGAGGTTGGTGTTTGAGAACAGAAGGGTGTGCTTGGTTCACAGGGGAATTGGGATTTCTTCAGTCTGCAGGCAGTGGAAGAAGTGTAAGGTTTTAAATAGGGTTATCTCTCACTGGTTGTGTGGGGGTACTGGCAAAAAAAGGCAAGGATTGTTTGGGAGGCTGAGGGGAACATGAATTCAAGGCCCAGCAATTTAATGTTTGCAGACCCTTTGTATGTAGTCTATGCCAAGAGTCTAATAATGCTGGGCTGCACTTTGGCCTGAAATTTTTGTTTTCATGCCTTTCTTAGGCATGAAATTTGATAATTTTGGAGTTCTAATGTGACTAATTCTTACGGCTCTTAAAATAGCAGCTCAGTTACAGTCAGTATGCAGCAATGTATAGGAGTAAATGTTCTGGGAAAGAAATTTATTGTATGAAGACAAGGGGGTCCATTATATTATATTGCTTTACCATCTTCATAATGCTTTGCTGTGTTTTGCATGTCAGTAGTGCCAGTTCTTCTCTGGCAAGCCTGCAGTTATTTGCATTACCATGCATTATGTGAGAGTAGCTGCTGTGGAGTAGTGCAGGAGCAAAGGGAGCCCATGTAAGACCTCAGCCCTGGAACGTGAGCAGGAGAGGCAGGAAACCTGTGTGAGTGCTCATAATGCAGTGCCCATTTGATGTCTGCCAGGCTTTTCATGGCCCCATGCAGCAGCACAGTCCCAAATTAATAAAGATCTGTGTTGACAGCTGCTTCAAAACCTTCTGGCTTGTTTAATGGCTTTTTTTCCCTTGTGCACAGGATGTTGGATGCAGCACCCCAGGATTTCTTCTGGTGGTTGCTTTCCTGGGCAGGCTCAGGGAATCTCTGGGTTTTGGTTTTCTTTGCAAATTAACTGCTGCAAGGACAGGTTTTTGTCTACTGTTGAGTTGTGGCTACTGAAGAATTGAAAAGGAAATGTCTCCTTTTGGCTCTACCATGCAGGAGAGCTGTGTCTATCGCTCTTCTTGAACATGACTTAAAAATGACATTGAAACTGTGCTTCAAGGTGTGCTCATTGTCTTGTAGTCATCATGACAGCATTTATTAATTATTTGCTCTGGTTTTCCTTGCCACACACTGCCTGGGGTTTTGTTCTCTGGGCTTTTGTTATTGTGGTAGGGTTGAAGTTTCACCATCGTGGCGCTTCCATGAATTACTTTAGAGAATTTGCACACCATCTGTGTGCAATAATAAAGCTTTTAGCAACCCCAGATTGCCATGCTCGTGGTGGGGAGTGTGGATGAAAGCCAGCCCAGTGAATTAAGGTCATGTCCCTACTGGGGACAGAAAGCAAGCTCTAGGTAAAATGATCTAGACAGTCCCTGGGAGAGGCATCTGGTCCTGGTAGCACTTTGGCAGTCACAGTTATGGCTGTTAATCTGCAGGCTTCCAGCCACTGAAAGGTAGCAGGAGACACGTGGGGACTCACTCCAGGTATTGACAGACACCTGCAGGAAAAATACTGCGTGTTCGTGGCAGTCATAGGTGGATGGAAAGTGTTGTTGAGTAGAAAATGTTCAAAGCGAGCCAGACAGGCTAAAAAAGATAAATAATCATGATACAAAGCAAGAGAGACAGCAGCCACTTCTCAGACAAATTTTAGAAAGGATTAATACAGCTACTGAATCTGTCAGTGGTGAAGTTCTTCATAATATTAACATTAAAAACTTGACATTTACAATATTGAGGAGAAAATAAAAAGCTTTTGGATATAGGTCTGTGTGGGAGGAAGTAATGTCGAAAGGAAAAAAAACATGCACTGTTGTACCAGATAAATAGACTATATTAAGAAAATTACAACGTGAGAGGGACATCTTGTGGCACAAATAAAATAAAAAATAATAGTCTGGTGTCAGGAGGAGTATCCTGGAATGTTACCCTCGGGTCACCATTTCTGGGAGAAATCCCAGGCCTGCTAAGAGATTAATTTGTTCCAGTCTTTCTTATAGCAGGACTCCTGCTACCCACTTTCTCATCTTCCCACCTTTTTGTCTCCATGAGATGAGGATTATAGAACACAGACGTTCTACCAAATATACTCGTCTGCCTTGGTGCAAATGATGCTGGTTTTTAATGAAGAAATAGATTAAAATGTCACTACTGTTATTTGACTGAATGTGTTGTCATTGGTAGCATAAAATGTGACAGAACCTTACTGTGGGTGGTTAACACTTATTTTCCACTTGTATCACAATCATATTTCCATATGTTCCTATAAATTAAAAAGAATACATTGAATTTTCAGGAGTACAGAGGGCCATGACTGTGAAATGGAACCTACCATGCATCTGTGCATCACAGTGTAAAATGATGTAGCCTTGTCAGTGTGCCTGAACCTTGAGATTCCTTGTTTGATTAGTTTTGATCACATGGTGATAAAAGTTTAATTATCTTTTACAAGCAGCAGTTTTCCCAGGAGTTGTCATTGCAACTTTGAATAATTTCTCGAGTACTTTTCATTGCCTTAGACGAGGTGGTGCTGCACCATGGCGTGGAGTGGGAGAGGTTTCCACAGCGTGGTATTTTCAGTCTCACAGACCTCAGCAGAGGTTTTGGTGGCCTTGGGAGTGGCTCTCGTGGTGGGCCGGTGGGAGAGCCGGGGGAGCAGGCGCTGTACCCGCTCCCCTTCGGGCTGGGAGCTGCTGCAGGGGCAGGACCAGGAGGTGGAGCTGCTGCTGCCTGGGGAGCTGTAAGCTGGCAGGAGCTCTGAGTGCATCATTGCTCTCAGCTTCGGAGAAACAATAGAATGTCAGCTAAAGGAAAAAACAGATGTGGCTCTTCTACAGAAATACCTCGGATCTATGGGTGTTAAGCTTTCCATAAAAACCTGAACACTGGGGAGTTTTTGATTACATGGTGCATCTTCTGTTTAAAAATTTGAGCAACCAGATGTTGTTTTGGTTGGGCTCAGTATTTCCATTGCTACCTCGTTTTTATGTATCTGAAACAGAAAGTTTGATGTATCAATGTACATTTTCTTGGGGATGTTTATAATGTGTCTATTTGTGCCCAAGGATCCAGAAATACTGTTTGAATCAATCGGTATGTAAATCATTCTCTGCTTTGGAAAGATAGGAGATCATTTCTCCAGCAGTAATTCAATCATAGCTTGTTTTTTGTAAATCCACAATACCCTGGCCTAAATTTAATTCAAAGTTTATGTTTCCTAGCTACAGTTTTAGTACTTCAGTTGCCATGAGTAGAAACACCATAAATTTAAAAAAAAAAAAAGGTGGACAATACTAAAGAGATCTTTTTTGGGTTAAAGATAGGGCAGAACCCCCAAATTTTTGTTTTCAGGCATTTGTACGAGACTGACTAAAAATCTGCCAAGTCATGCTGTTGTCCAGCACAGATTTTTGGCCAATACAAGTGTATCATGAAATGTTTCGTATTCTTACTGGTCAGCTAAAAACCTGAGAGGTGCAGCTCAATTGCTTTGACATCTATCCCTTTGGCCACAATTAATTTCCCATTAGCTGTTCTGCAGAATGAGTGATGCTTAGCTGAGGTTAACCAAAACCTGGGGTTTGTTGGTATTGGTTGAATTCAGTGTGTGGACTTAGTTACACACTTCCATGTCTGCCTAAATGATTTTGGTTGCCGAAGAGCTTCACTCCAGTTTTTTACTGGTTTGATCCATTCAAATACAAATTCCTGTAGCAAGGGCCTGTCCTAAGCTGGGGCAGTGGACCAGTCTGGTGGCTTGGTCAGAGAAGAACGAGCTGCCACATTCCTTGGTGTCGTGGTTTGACCCTGTCCCAAAGCCAGACCAGTGCACACGGGAACGTGTTTTCCAGCCTGTCATTCGAAGCTCTTGAGAAACAATAAACAAGAGCTGTACCTTGTTATGCTTCTCTGCCTTCAAAGAGGTTTTTCTGGTTAAATAGTGAGATGGCATTAACCTAGGGTGTGAATACAAGTTTAAGTGCAGTGCCGTGAATCTCTCGCGTGTTTGCTGGCTGGAATGCCGCTGGGTTTTCTGTTTTGGTGTCAGATGTCCCAGGGACTGGCAGGGACGGCGGTGCCTTTGCGTTCTGTGTGTATTGCTATGTATGGAGGGAGCTGCCGGCTTACCTGGAGCAGCATCTGGATTAATGGTGGGACATCGTTCTCAGCTTTGCCCTTGCTTTCAGGTGTCTCCTAAGCAACACACGCTGTACCTAGGAAAGGCACGTTTATTCCAGAATAGGTAATTCCCCCAAAGGGCTGGGATGGAAAAGCCTGTAAGTGACGACGAACCGCGTGAATTCAGGGCGGTGATGGACGGCTGGCGCTCGCCGTGCAGGGGTGCAGGAGGAGGAGCGGGCTGCGCGCTGGGTGTGTGTCCCTGCGGCACCGGCT
>VZRX01010678.1:2072-13112 GCA_013398075.1 Notiomystis cincta
GGCGCGGGGCTGCCAGGCGTTAAGATGGCAGCGGGGAGGCGGCGACAAAGCCGAGCGCGGGGGGAGCGGGCACGGGGCCGCCTTGTGAGGGCAGCTCCGCTTGGCTGTCGTCCTGTGCTTCCCAGGGAGTGGGCTCGATGCGCGCTCAGTGCCCGGGCGGCGCTGTGCTCTCTGCCGCCGCTGGTTTTGGTGCGGAATTAGGGTGGTTTGTGCCGTTGAGTCACGGTGTGACCGAGCTGGCTGCGCGCCCCGGGAGCCACTCGTGCCTGGGAAACAGCCCCTGCACCGGGGTAACCGGGGCTCCTCCCGTCCGCAGGGACAGCGGCTGCCGTGTAGCTTCTTTAAGTGATTATTCCTAACAGGAATGACTCTGCTTGGAGATCTTTTCTAACTAACTCATTGAAGCAACTTGATGATGAATGCACAGGCTAAATTTAGTGGTGGCATAAGCAGGCACAGATGCACCAAGTTGAGTGGAGTTATTCCGGCTGTTGCTGGGAAGGAGCCTGGCCTGTGTGTAGGAACCAGGATCGCAGGATACAGAGCAGGAGCTCAGCAGAACGGTCAGAGTCCTCTCACCTCTTGAGCACATGTGAGCCCATTTATATCAGAGCTGAGTGCAGTGGTTCTTCCGAGGAATTTAAAGTACCGCACAATTAATAGTCAAGTAAGAGTCCCTAGAAAGCCTGGTAAGGAACTCTTGTAGCCATTTTACAGACAGTGGAACTGGAGCAGAAGGAGGTTCAGTGGCACCTCCTTCAAAAGCAAAAAGTCTCAATGGAACTGAATCCTCTAGAATTTCAAATCCTGGCTGGGCATCTGCTCCTGGCTCGTGTGGACCATCACGATACCCCAGAGAAGAGCCAAGAACATAAAGTCATAAACACTGTTGGGCTGGACTGATGGCCCTTTTAGCCCTGTCATCTCTGATTAGCACAGGAGTTAATCTGAATTTCCAAAGTTCAAGCTTAGCATGTCCAGCAGCAGCTGGTTGATGTGGAAGCACAAGCAGTGGCAGTCAGAGACTGTCTGGATATAACTCTGAGCATTTTCCCAGCCCACTTCTCCTGCAGGCAGGCTCCTCACTTGGGTCTCTGCATGGGGCAGCTTTTCATGTGTTGAAAAATTGACACTAAATATTTGAACCCACTAGCAGAGTGGTTTTCTTAAGAGGGCCTTAATAGTTGAGATTTATCCTCTATAAATAGATCATCTTCAGTCATCATTAAATTATCTTTAATTGGTGTGATTAGAACTGCCAAGGCATATTACTTTTCAGTAGAGGAGTAAATATTATGAGTGTGAATTAATAACACAGGCTGCATCATCATACAAATGCTAAGCACAAACTGCAATTTAAAAACTTAAAATAACTTGTCAGGGGAGAACTTAAGGAGAAAAGTTTGTGGGTTTTTGAGATGGCAAGATAAGAAAACTGGAATTTAAGTATGTGAAACAGACCAAAATAAATCAATTTTTTTAGCCAGTGGTATGCAAAGTTACTGCAAATGTAGAACATGTTCCCTGTATCGTGGTGCATGTCTGGGCTTTTTCTTCCCTGAGGATGAGAGAGGAGCAAACAGCTCCAGACAAGGACTGTTCTAAGTAACTGCACTTTGATCCTTTATTCCAATTTCTCTGATTTGCTGGGGTTTCAATATATCAAAGGTATTTCAAGAAATCTTACGTTGCTTTTTTTTTTTCCTGGCCTGGCAGTATCAGATATATGAATGTTTTTGTCTTCACATCATAACATATCAGAAACAAGGCAAAATCGGGGATAGGTGGGGGAGGGCTGTTACTTGCCTGAGGCTACCCAGTCTCTCTAAAGTGGCTGCTTTTACAGGGCTGATCTGTGCTTTTTCTTCTCTGTTTCATGAGACAAAGTGTAGGAAGTTTTCACTTTCACAGAATGGAGCAAATCAGCATCAGAAAACGAAAACAAAAGCGAGGGGGAAAGCATCAGAAAAAAGACTGAGCTGTAACAAGAAACTGCACACGCTGGCGTGTGATCGCTGTGACCTGAGCAAAAGAAATACTCCGAGCTGCAGCTCAGTAAAAATTCCCCCACTAGTGGGTGCAGTCGCTGCCCTCGATTTGTGATAAATGCATCTATTCAGTTCTGTTGAGGCTCCAGACAGGCGAAAGAGCAGATTGTACCCGAAAAGGGAGAGACGTGACTGAGCCTTCTCCTTTTACACCTTCCCCTCCATTCCTTCCACCCCAAAACGATGCAGAAAACAACGTGCACAGATCAATCCAGCCATGAGAAAGAGTTCTTGGGCTTAGTCTGGCAGGGAGTGGCTTGGCAGGGGATCGAAGGTATTGCCTTTGGCGATTGATGCCTCGTTCAGAGGAACAGAACTTTTTACATATTCCCCTTTATTCAAAGCAAACCACAGCCAAGCAACTTTAACCATGGGTTTCTTTCAAAGAATTGTCACTCCAGAACCTACTTGTTTCTCCAGCTTGTATAACCAGCAGGACCTAATTCTGTTCCCTAATTGTTCCCTTCCTACCTGTGCACTGCTGAACAGCCCGAGGTGACAGATGTGGTCTGGGTACTGAAAAATTGCCTTTGCATTAACCAAAGGATATAACCTGGAGTTTCAAGTGGCTTTATGCTGACATTTTGTACTTGTAATTTGAGTATGGACAATATCTGATTAGTTACTCCCAAGTTCTGTTAGAAATTCATGATTTTAAAATCATGTGTGTGAGGTCCCCACAGCTGTCAGTGTTGAACCCATGTCCATGTACCCCACCACGTGCTCAGTAGCTTGATGAGGGTTTAGGTCCTCGTGTGGACTGTGTGAATCCCCCAGCTATTTCTTTTCCAGTGCCATCTGTAACAGGCTCATGCATTTTCTCTAATTTGTGACCTTCTTTTCCCTGTCCCCCCTCCCAAATGGCCGTGCAAATGGTGTGGCCTTTTTGCTTTGAAAACCTATTTTTCCATCTCAGCAGAAAACATCAGCTTGCTTCTGTTACACCAAAAGACATGATACATTATCAGAAGAATCCATCTCCATTACAACCATGCTCTACTGTGCTTTGCAGAATTAGCTGAAGGTTCCTTATAAATATGGGTGTGGTTTCTTGCCCTTCACAGGTATTGTTCATCCCCTGTTCATTCCTTCATGATTAATAATAAGACAAAGATTTTAGTCAAGTGTAAGCAGACCAGGAAGGAGCAGGGGAGAAGCTCTGTGGCAGGTGGCAGCAAATTACCACCACAGGGGCACAAAGGCACTGCCAGCAGGGTTGGAATGGCAAGGAGAGCTGGCACGGGGCTGAGGGCCATGGATTGTCCAAAGAGGCATCTGTGAAAGGCTCAGAATCCTGAATGCTGACTGCCATGGGGCTCTGAACTCGGTGGCAGCTGGGAGTCTCTGCCTTGGGCAGGGGATTGCTGCTGTCAAGCAAGTGACTGGCAGTGTGTCTCTGCTTTTGGTCTCGGCAGCCTCTGTTTCCTGCCGAGTTCGTAGCAGCACGTCCAGCACCTCATCTCAGCAGTAAAGGTACAATCTGCTGTGCCACTCCTCCAAGGTACCTGACCCTTTGTGGTGCTGACAGCATGAGAGAAAACAGAGATCCCTTAAATTAATCCCATATTCAGTAACCATGCATGACTAAAAATTAGTTATCTGTTCTGTACATCACTTCATCAGCTCGGGCTGTGTCTGTAGTATCTCAGACAGTTGTTGGAATTTTAACTGCTATGCCTAAAGCCAGTGGCTAAATGTGGACAGATATTAAACCTCTAAACAGAACTGGCTCTCCTTTGCAAAAGTGTGGTTTCAAAACAGGACATTCAGAAATAAGTTGTTACACTTCCCTTGGTACCATCAGATTTGTGTTTATGTCAAGCAAGCAAGCAGAATTTGCCTGATAGTTTTGGGTTGCTATTCAGAAATCTATGTATTTATTAAATTTCAAGCATGCCACTTTAATTTCTTAGATGTTATTTCTATGAACACTGAATGTTCAATAAATACATCTTAGTTTTACTGGGGTATGGATTTGTAATTTAAGAGTGGAGAACAAAATAACGTTCCTACCATGTTAGCTAATGCAGCAGGAAAGAGATTTGCAAGGACTCCTTTTACTGATATAAATTTTACCTCCATTTAGAGAGTTTGCATATTGCCTGGTTAGCTAGACCAGCAAAAGCACTTCCTGTGAAAGCCACTTCTTAAATGGCAAATAAAAATATCTCATTTGATTTTTTTTTATCCCAGGTATAACAGGGATTACAAAGAATCCTGGAACGTATTATACAAGCACACAGAGATAACTTTACAAACTTATGCAGTGCAGAAAGATTATCACCTTCTAAAAGCACATGGAAGATGAAGGGAAGCAGAGTATCTTGTATAGACAAATTGGATATGTCAGTGTGAGTGTTTTAACTACTCCCAGAAAATGCCAAGTGATTTGTAATGATCACTTTCTTTTTATCGCCTCCCTTTATCTTGTAGCAGAGTGACAGTCTGGTACTGAGAAATAACAGAATGAACCATCCATACAGCCTGTTTTTGTAACTTCTTTTTTCAGGATATATGTAGGGTTCCCAACACAAGTACTGATCCCAGTCCAGCTTGGAAAAAAAAAAGAGGGAAAACTTTACAAAACAGGGCTTAAGCAGCATGAATGTGGCTCTCTCTGGAGAAGTGTAAAAGACAATTGCACCAATTACATGCTGGTTTTGGAACTCCATGTAGCCTAAGCCTATTGAAATATATATTTGTGAGCGGGAGTGGAGGGGAAGGAGGATGCTCTGGAATGAGGCCTGGGGATGGAATGCTGTCGTAAAGGCAGCAGTAGGAGGGAGAGCCATAAACTGGCTGCAATCCTCAAATTTAAAAAAAGGCCCGGAAACATTTAAATGCCAAATTATGTGACACCTTTCATTCCTGTTTTTTTCTTTTGTCCTTAGTTTTCCATTTAATTGACTGAAACTTTTCCTATTTATGCCACCAGCTGTGTAAGCTGGGCTGACTAAAGGCATTTTTATTTTTCTCTACTCTAGGCTGACAAACTGCTTATGCAACAGCTTACACCTTTAATAACACCAATAAAACTGCATCAGAACTTAAAAAAAAAACCAGATTTCTTAGCACCAAGGTCTGAGAGAACTTGCTGCAGTGCTGGGATGTGACAGGAGGCAATTTATAAGGAATTAACTCTGACAGTCACTTTATACAGCTGATTTTCAAAGATCCAGGCACTAAAGATGTGTTAATGAGGGTACTGAGGCTTCATAATTAATTATACTAGCATCTCTTTGTTACTCTCTACAACAGTAGTGCCTGGTTGACATTTCAATGGGAGTCTGGTGGTATTCTTTGTGATTATTATCCAGGAGTACAGTTATACCTTAGCTCCCAGAGGGAAACGTTGCATGTAAATGCCACTGTGAATTGCAGGGGCCTTAGGAGCTCAGTAAAAGCCCTTGAAGGAGACCCCGCTGGAAACTGAATGGATGTCAGTAAAATTTCTCTAGTCTGGAGTCTCTCTTCAGATATGGACTCTCCTCCCCCTTCCCTTCCCTCCCCCCTTCCTTCCACTGAGCTGGTCCTTCTCACAAGGCTTAAAAACAGCAACATCCAGCCCCTGCTGAATGTTGAGTTCCACAGCCCTAAAGGAAGGAATACCGACCTGAACAAAGCAGTGAACAAAGCAACCTGAAAATAGGGAATATTTTCACAGGCTTGACTTTTCAGTGCAATAAAACCAGAGCTGCCAGAAGGAGTCCCAGAAGTGGTGAGTCAGATAATAGATGTATGGCTGTAGTGAGAGGGAAATGGTCTCTACTTTGTTTTATACCACCCCATCCCCCCTTTATAAAGGCAGATGAAATTATTTTCCAGTCATACCACTGCAAAAACAAACAGGGAGTTTAAAGGTTATTTCCTTTGTGTGTTTCTGAGAGACATTTGTTTTGACTCCAAAGGGGAAAGGAAGATGTTTTCTCAATGACCTCAAATTCTACTATGAAACTTTTTACAGTATCACCTGAGGTGGCAGAGCTGGTTTTTTGTTTACTGATATATTCCACTTGTTTGTGTTAATTAAAAAAAATTACCAAAAAAAATTGCTGTTTTTTCACACCAGTTGCAGTTAGAAGCTTGTCATGGTCGGGCTCAGTTAAGGGCAGAGTTTGACAAACCCCTCTGTTAAGTGAAGCTTGTGTAACGTGTTCCTCACTGTTTCATTTCTGTCTTCGTGGGACTCCCTTACTTGTAACATTGTTCCTGCATCTCTGCCAGGGAACCAGTACTACTCTGAGTTTAAAAAAAGGGGTTGTGGGGACTATTTCTAATTGAAATCAGATTCAGATTCAATTTAACACGCACACACACAAAAAAAAAATCACTGGCACAATGCAGGAACAGTGTAAAGGGGAAGAGGGGAGGAATGTGTGGTGGGGAATGCATAAGTAGGAACTTTTACCAAAAAATAGTTTGTCAAGCTATGTCCTGAAGGACTTTACATTCTTCCAAGCCAGAGCCACTGCTGTGTGTGCAGGTAGAACCTGGCATGCAGGGATTACAGTTGCAGGACTCTCAGAGCTATTGTAATACCAAAAAATAATAACTGTTCCTACAGACTGACACAATTAACCAAATTCCACTCACAGATCATTGTTGGCAACTTGTGCAGCATTTTATGTAGCTGAAGTTGGAGACCAGTTCTATTCCTGAGTTCCATCTCTGGCTCTAATGAGTAATAACTGAATAACTCTGGCATTCAGTTCACCTACCAGTAAAAGAATTACTTTCCTCACAGAGCTTTTTACATTTAAGCAGATTTTTTTAGTGAGCTTTGACATTCTCAGATGAAAAGAATAATGTGCACAATGTATTATTATAGCAAAAAACCTGTATATGACAGATTCCTACATGTTTTCCTGTCTTTTGTCTCACCTTTCCTGTCACCATACTCCTACACAGGACTCCATACACACCGTAAATGTTTGAGTAATGCCAGCTTCAAACTAATGAATTGTAATTAATGTACTCCATCTTTGCTGAGCAATGTTGTGTGTGTTTATTTTTATCTGATACTTTTTGGATAGAGACAGAGGTTACTCCCCCTGAGAGTTCAAATATCAATAGTGCTCTACATAACAAGGGAAGTTTTTAATGATTCCCACAAAAACCGCTGCCACTTGGTAACAGACAATGGATGAAATACACAGAGTGTAAAATTTTTGCCTCTAGTGCTGTTCCCAAGGGACCAAATCTAGAAGTGATAGTCAACTTTGCCTAGGATTCAGCAAGAGTTTTTCTGCTGTAGAAATGAGGAGATGATAAATAAGAGTTTTAAGAATTGGCCAGAATTAAAATCCTGGAAAGCAAACATTTATAAATTGGCTCTGTAGAAATATTGTCTGCCTTTTAAATTCCCTATGAGTGGAGAAGATGGAGAGGATTTTCTGTGTATCTCCTTGCACAAGCACAAAGTACAGTTTTATCTAGTCCTCAACATGTCTGAAAAGCTTATGTCTCATGTTCAGAAGTGTCTAAGGTTTCAGTGACTTTCAATTTAATATTTTAAAGAGTATCTTGACTGCCTCTTTGCCTCTAGCATCTGGGAACAAGCACAGGTGTTATGTGACCATACATCTCTCCATAGATTACAAGAAGGTGCTCTGGTAAGTTAAAGATTTTGGTGTAGGAAAAAATAAAAGTCAGGTTTAGCAACTATGTCTAACAGAAATTTCATGAAAAATAAAATAGGACCACTGGATTTATTCAATGACATATTGTTAGTCACTGCCTGTTGTCTTTGTTACTGAACTGCTGTCCTGCTTCAAGGCAATTATCAGCCCCGAAATATTTTCATCCAAAGGTTTAAACTGCAACAACTGTGAGGACATGTGGAAGATTCTTCTGTCATTATCTCACCCTTCAGTTCTAACATGAGTGCCTGACTGGGAAGGCCTGTGATGAATAAACAGTTGGAGCTGGTATTTGACTGGTTAATGGATGTGCCAAACTGAGTGTGTAGTGCTGGGGAGGCTCAGCAGTTCCTGGGGGCTGTCAGACTGATCACACACAGCAAACCAGCCCTGAGTCTCTGCCTGTGGCTCCCAGCAAGCCCTGATGTGCCAGTCAGGCTCTGCTATCAACTACAGGCTTCTGTGTTCTTGAAATGTGCCTTCAGCTCTGGTACTGGTGTACTCAGTAACTTGAAAGCTTTAACATACTCTCAAAATTTGTCTTGCACTCCAAGGGGGAATCTTTGTTCTTAATACTGGAAGTTGTCTGTGGAAAACCAGGCTCCCAGCATAGATGTACAATTGTTAAGCAGTTGGTTGCATTTCAGTGATGGTAAAATGATCCTTGTTTTGTATTTCTCTACCATAATTTCTGATTCTTTGGGATGGAAGGCTGTGAAACCATGAGTTGCTATTAATTACATTGATTTACATGCATGATATGCCCATTTTGCCTTGCAGAAATACTTAGATGTACTCTTCTTTTTCTCCACACAGCACTGCACTGTAGTGGAGAGGATTTAGCACATTTTCTGATTTTATTTGCCAAATTGGGGGTTTGAGTTTAAAATTTACAGCTGACTTGACATTCCAGAAAATAAGTCTGATTACCAGTTATGTCTCTGTCTTGTAGTAACATATCTAACCAAGGAAACAAAACTGGACATCTGAACTTTAACTTCAAGGAGCAAATATGAGATTTTCTTTACAATGAAGCTCTATTTAGTCAATTCTTGAGGAAAATGTGCAGTTATAACTGTACATTTAAACTCTCAACAGTTATTCAAGGACTAAAACTGCCTTAGAGGTTAGTTACAGGTCATGAAAATATTAGAAAGATGTGATGGGAGGTAAAAGAATATTTATCAATAAACCCTCTAAGATTTTGGGGGTTCTTTTGTTACTATCTCATAGTAACAAAAACTATTAAACTCATATTCTTTTAATATTTACATGTATTTATATTCTTTTAAATATTTATATATAATCAATATACCCTTTTGTTGATAATAGCTAGTTTTAGGGTAGTAAAAATAGATCTTGGAAATGTTTAACAGTACAACAGTTAAAATTAATGATTACTTGGTTTTAGATACATCAGTGTATCACCACAATTGTGTGCTTCAGGAATACCTGGTAATTTATAGACTAAACAAAGGGTTCTAGTAGGGAATTGACAGGTGCCACTTGTTCCTGCTTGGAACTAGCTTTCAAACTTGCCACCTGTATTTCAAATTATAGACCTTCAAAGACTAATCTAGAGAAAGACAATATAGTAAATGACAGGTGAGAAAAGAGGAAAAAACCCCAAGGAGACACAACTGCATAGTCAAGAGACCCAAATGAGACAGAAGGAAGAAAACACACAGGAGTTTACCTTGTCTGAATTGGAAGATATCCATATTAATCAATCTTGGGAGATGCAGACAGAATGTGAGAAGAGTTATCTCACTGTGAAGGGCTTAGGGAGGCCTTGAGATATCCCCTCCTTGGGGAGGATTTTATAATCATGCATTTATAAAGTTGTGATGCTTTGCTTACCTTTTATGCCCAGTACTGTAGGTGAAACCAGAGAAGGAAGGGGTGGCAGCTCCCCTCTCCTGCTGTTTGCACAGGGAAGCACGATACAAGCCCTGCACACGCCCCAGCCGCTGTGGGTGGCAGTGGAAGCTGGTGGGAACTGACAGCTGGGAAGACAAAAGAAAAAACAATGGGGATTTGGAAGCAACAGGTGGGAGCAGGATTCAGAAAAGTACAATCAAGACTTCTGAGGAGGCAGGAACTAATCCTGGCCCCATCGAGCAGGTCTGGTAGAAGAGCAACTCGAAGAGGCAAAACAGGGAAGGAGCAGGAAGATGCTTATGTTGTATTACTGGGAAGCAAACACAGACAGCAAATTCCTACTTCATCAAAGCTGTGCTTGTTTCTCAGCCTGATGTCTATCCTAACACTCGTCTCTGAACGATAGAAAAGGGTGGCTCGGCTATTCCTTTAAGAGCTGTGTAGTGTAGTGGAGCTGCACTGAGCTCTTCCATGACAGGTGGACAGGAGAGGGACAAAAAGGGTTATTTAAAGTCTGCCTGCTCTCGGTGCAGTGGCAGGTGTGCTGGCAGGCAGCTCTGTGACCTTCTGCAGTCGAGCTCCCCAGTAACTGAGCTGATGTGACTGACAGGGCTCTGTGCTCTCAACACAGAATGTCCCAAGTTATTTATACGGGTTTGTTTGGTCTCGAGGAGGCTCAAGGGGCACCTCACTGCACTCCACAAACACCTGAAAGGAGGGGTGGGGGCCGGTATCTTCTGCCTTACCTGCAGTGAGAGGACCAGAGGAAATGGCCTCAGGCTGAGATGGGAGACTCTGATATTTGAGAGAGGCTTTTCCCTGCTGGGGTGGCCGTGCACTGGAATAGGTGCAGGCACTGTCCCTGGAGGTGCTCAGGAGGTGTTGGATCTGGCACTGTGCGATGTGCTTTAGTGGTTTGAGGGTTACAGCGGCAGCACCGGGGGACCTTGGACGTGATGTTCTTAAAGGTCTCTTCCAACCTTGGCGATTACACGACCGCTTTGTGCCATGTCCCAGGCAGGGCAGGCAGCACAGGAGACGTGGATGCCACATCCCCAGAGCGCGGCGGGCTGGAAACGGGACCTCACTCCCGGCCCGGGAAGCGCTGAGGGCGCTCCAGGGGAGCGCCTCAGGCAGCGGCACCGCAGCCTGCTGAGGACCGTGTGGGGAGCGCTCCCAGATCCATTCCTGCCCCTCGATGTCCCCCGGTCAGGGAGGGGTCGGGCCCCATCCTGCCCACACCGAGGGGTCGCTGCCTCCAGGGGCCGTGAGGGGACGAGGCGGGCGGGGGGAAACTCACGCGGCCTCGCGCGCGCCGCCATAGCGAGTGCGCGCGGGCACGTGCAGCGCGCGCATGCGCGGCCCCTTCTCCCCCCCACACTCGCTCACACCCGGCGCGCGCCCCGGCCCTCCCGCGCGCGCCGTCCTCTGTGTCTCCGCGCCGCGGCCACGCCCCCCCAGCGCTCTCCGAC
>VZRX01010678.1:20181-49292 GCA_013398075.1 Notiomystis cincta
TTTTTTTTTTGTTTTTGTTTTTTTTTTTGGTGGTTTTTTTCTTTTTTTTCTTTTTTGGTTTTTTTTTTTGTTTCACTGGAAAGGAAAGAAAGATGCTCAGTTTTAAACGTTAAAGTGTACAAGTTGCTTTGTTACAATAAAACTAAATGTGTACACAAAGGGACTGGTTGGTCTTCACTGAAAGAAACAGTTTTTATATCCTATTTAGAACTTGCTTGTAGTTTCTTGGCATTTTTGGGGGCATTTTGTCAGTGTTTCTGTAGTGCAATGCAGCCTTGTGGTTGTGTGGACTGAGCCAGTTCATGTAGTTTCCACTATTTCAGTACCTGTAAAGTGTTTCCTTTGGTAGTTCCTACTGCACACTGATCCTTGAGTTCCCTGTAGGCTGTAGGGTCGTGTGCTGTGTGTGAAGACACAGGTGTATATTCATGTTTTGCAAAAAGAAAAGTCACTTGATTCATAGAAATTTTAGTAGTTTGCAGTACTGTATCTCCAGTACATCAGTTTGCATGAAAATCCCATGCAAGCTCAGAATAAAAAAGACCAAGGGGTGGTCTTAAAATATTTGGGTGGTTTTGTAAGTCTTTTCAGTTGAAAAAAAATCTTAATTGCAAGCTAATTTGAGGGCTATTTCAAAGAGCAAGATTCTTAGTAAAGGTCATGTATAAAAAGTTGCTACTTCACTGCTTTTTTTTTTCCTTGGTAGCAGCATGTATATGTGCTTTAGATACACTGTACTCTCATTTTAAGAGACTGCATTTGAGAACCTTGTAACAATTTCACATAAGAGGTTGTTGGAACTGGTATTCCACAAAATGTAATGGAAGTTGTTTTAACATGCTTTGCTTTTGAAGTATTTTTTAAAAATGTTCTGTCAGTTCATCTGAAATTCAAACAGTTCTTTGGATGTGTAGAAAAGACTGTCTTCTGGGAAGACTTGTTATATTCTCTGATTCCTTTTCCTCACAGAATTTGCTGTAGTCAAATTCAGCTTTTTTTTTGATGCTTGAGAATACACTTGGCAGAACAAGATCAATGTCTGGTTGAGACGTGCACAAATAACATGTGTGAGGGAAAACATTCTGTAAGTGTGTGGTCCAGCTTGGCTTCAGTCCAGTTATCAGAGACAATGCAACATCCAGTCTCATGTGATCAATGCAAAAATAAGACAACCATGTACTTTATTCCATCTCAACAAAAGCTTCTGCCCTCATCCTGCTTTGCAGAGCCGAGTACAACGTTGATCAGTAATGGTTTCTTTACCATCTAGAGAGAGAAGGAACAAAACCTATGAAGTCCTATAAATTTTAGTGTCTTTAATTTGATTCCTTTTTGTTGTAAGATTGAAAATAGCTTCCTGTTGTGGTAGAGGGTCGATGTGCTGTTACTTGCCATGATGCCTCATTACTTAATTTCTATGTAGTCCTAATTGTAGTTCCTCAAGGAAAATAATCTTTTGCTAGTCTTGAATGCTTTAGGAAAAATATTGTGCCATTGTTCCATCCCTGTTGGTTACTAGCAGAAAACCTACAAAAACTGTTTTGAAAGTAATCAAAGCTTCAGGCTCTGTAAAGTCAAATACCAGGAACAAGAAATGAGAAGTCTGGATAATTAAATGCTACTTAAGAGATTTTTTCTTGCACATTCTTTAGGATTTTACAGGGTGCCAAAATACTCTTGCTACTGTACTGATAATACTGAATTTGCTGTGAAACTTGCGGGTTTGCTCCTGGCAATGGCTAAAGAGTAAACTGACATGGTAAAAGAATAAACCATATTAGTTAATTGTTATTTTAATTTTTTTTTTCTAGCAGGGAAATGATTAGGGATTAACACATTTCTCTGCAATGCTGAAGAAATACTACAGCTGGCCATCGTGTGCTCTGACTGTTCACTTAATGTCTAATTTGGCTGAATATATGTAATGGGTGTCCATTTTTTACTGGATTTATTTTATATGTGTATAAAGAGCTTTTAAAGAGACATCCACCTTGGAAAATAATTGGAGATTCATTCTTATTAGATATCTATAATTAATTCCCCACTGAGCTCCTCACATCCAGTTAATCCCACCATGTGAAATTTGTCACAGGTGGAAGTTGACTTCAGGTTTTTTGGCCTGAATTTCCAGTGTTAGAACATAGAGTTGGCAGCACTTTAATAAAGGTGAAGCTGCTGTGCTGGGGCTATATGACCTAACATCTCAAAGGTTATTTTTAAATTTAAAGTTTAATTGCTATAAAATGGAATCTTTTGTCTGTAATTTTTAGTGCCAAAGGAAACAAATACAGCCGAGTGTGTAAATACAGTTAGAAAGGTTTGGGGTTTTTAAAGAGATTATCTGTGTACTTATTCATACATGTCAACATAGTTTCTGTCCCTGTAAACAAGCATTATCTGAATCGATTTCTCAGTCATTTATGACATTCATTTGAATCTGTAAGCTCTTTGTACCACACTAAACCAGGTGCATAAGGATAGTACTTTGTTTATTGGATACTGTTCCTGAATTTAGAAGCCATGTTGTTTTTTGGTTTGTTTTGGTTTTTTGGTTTTTTAAAGAGAATGAAATCAATGAAATAATTTCTCTGCTGTACCTTCAAGCTATCCTTCTGTTCGAAGGAATTAAAGTACATTTAACTGTTACTTGATGTTACCATTTCTAAGAGTCTTTTTCAAAAGAATCAGATTTTTAGTCCCAAACTCGGAGAGTCTTTCACGGGTGAGGTGGACAATGTTTGCTTCTCCTTTATGGAGAAGAGAGGGGAGGTCACAAGTGCCTGGTACACAACACTTGGAACCTCCGGGAAACAGATTTCTGCTTAATGTCCTTCCTGCTGCTCCTGGATTAAAAATCGAAACTTCTAAGACTTTCTTGACCATCACCTTCTCCTGCGTGCTCCAGGGCAGTGCCCTCTGGGGTATAACGGAGGACAGAGGTGGGGACGCCCCTTAAGCCCCCGCTCCGGGACCCCCCACAGGCTCCGCACAGCTCCCGGGCCGCTGCCGCTGCCCCTTGCGGGCTCCCGGGCAGGACCTGCCCCGGATCGGCCCCGGCCCCACGGCCCGGAGGGATGGGGCCCTGCGGGGGCCTGGTGGGGCCGAGGGGCGCGTCGTGCTCCCGGCTGTGACACTTCCCGCGGGACACGGGGTGGCCGAACGGGCAGGAGCGGCTGATCCCGCGTACCGGCCCCGTTTCTCGGCAGGGTTTGCGGGGCACAGCTGAACCACGCCCGGGGAACGCGGCTGGGGAGCCAGGGACGCGGCCTCTGGGATCACCCGGGAGCTGAGAGCCAGCCCTTTCCCTCCGGGCTGGGGAACTCCAGCTCCCTCTGCCTCCCCTGGAGGGTCTGAGACCTGAAGGAGAGGGGGAAGCCGCTGTACGAACCCCGAGCGCGGGGTGGGCAATCGACCCCTGGAGCCACCGTCCCCAGCGCCAGCCAAACACAGCCCTGGGCCCCTCTGCTGAAGGGCTGGAAGGGTCCCTGCTCCTCTGGAATTCAGTCTACACTTACTAATTCGATTTTCCCCTTTCCTGTATTTCCACTGAATGAACAGTCAGTTTAAAATAATTGCTTAAACATTAAACAGGGCCTGGACCATGTTCTAAATAGCATCAGGTTTCTGAAGGGTTTATATTAATCAAATGCACTTGCTTTATTAACATCAGGGGTATATTCAAAGGGTTTGTATTAATAAAGCCTTAAACTAATTCAAGTCATTTAAGCTAGGTCCAAATTTTTAATTTTCTGATGAGTTCCTTTTATTAATTACTCAGTTGTAAATCGCTTACAAAATGTTTGGGCTAGAAAAAGTATTCTAATCAAGTAAAAGGAACACACTTCTGTTTATTAGTATATTTCTAATTTTGTCTGTGGGAATGCTATCACCTTCAAATGCCTTCTGATGCACAGTTGTGCACTGCTGCATGACTGAAAAGCATATTAGTAGGGTAGTAACATTATGTAATACTGCTGAGGAGCGTCTTTAAACACCTGAAAGCAATAAGTATCCTTTTAATTTGTTTAAATCCTGGCCCTGTGAGACACTCTCGGTTCTGTGTGTTGCTGTGGCAGTACTGCAGCACGGAGTTTTTGCACTAAGGTAGCTGGGGGATTGCTGTCAGCCTCGCCAATGCATGTGGGACGTCTTTTCACTCAAATATTCAGCAGAAACCCCAGATCCTGCATGTGAAGGGGCAGTTCTGCAGGGGAAAATTTCCCCAGAGCCCAGCACTGGGACAGCATCGCCCCGTTCCAGGGCTGGGATGCAGGGGTCCCGTCCCACGGAGAGCTGCGCTTCGCTGGTTCCCCTACGAACAAGCGCCGGTCACGAGCCCATCTGGAGAAGCGAAACTGGGAACCACCCGATGGCTCCGGCACAAAGGGCCCGGCTGGGGCCACTCGCGGGGGTTTCTGCTCAGGGCTTCCATGGGCANGGCGGCCCCGGGACCGCCGAGTTTGAAAAGTGCCGGTCCGGGCGGAGCCATGGCGGCAATGGCGACCCCGCAGGTGAGCGCTGAGGGCTCGGGGGTGGCAGAGGGGCGAGCAGCGCCTTGAGGGAAGGCGGTCCCCGCGCTCTTTGGGGTTCCCTGTGTCCTTCGGGGGTCCCTCCATCCATCCCCCGCCGGGAAAGCACCGCACCCCGCTCCGCCCTTCGGGGGTCCTTCACCGGGAAAGCACAGCACCGCTTCGCCCTTCGGAGGTCCCTCCATCCATCCCCGGCCGGGGAAGCACTGCGGCCCTGGGAGTCCCTGTGCCTTTTGGGGGTCCCTCCATCCATCCCCCGCCGGGAAAATCCTGTGTCCCGCTCCGCCGGGAGCCCCCGCAGAGGCGGCTGCGGTGAGGGGCTTCACGGCGCTCCCCCTCCGCTCGCATGGCCGCGCCCCAGGGAGGTGGGAGAGGGTGTGGGAAGCTGGTGGGATCCCCNTGTGCCACGGCGGGCACTGACCCGTCCAGCCGCTCCTTCCCGGGGGCGGTGTCCCGGTGCCTCCTCGCTCCTTCCCGCCGCCTCACGGGACCTCGGCCGCGCGTTTCCCCTCAGGGCGGGCGGCGGCACCACCTCAGCCGGGGGCTGGAGCGGCGGCTGCCCGGGGCCGTGCGGGGAAGGGNATCCTGTGTCCCGCTCCGCCGGGAGCCCCCGCAGAGGCGGCTGCGGTGAGGGGCTTCACGGCGCTCCCCCTCCGCTCGCATGGCCGCGCCCCAGGGAGGTGGGAGAGGGTGTGGGAAGCTGGTGGGATCCCCTAAAAATGTCCCTCTTCGCCTTAGGGGAATGGGGTTCGGGCCAAGTTGGTGCCTGCTGAGGAAATCTCCCGGCGTCGAGGAGGTGTGGGAGGCGAGGCGGCTGCCGGGGCTGGCGCGGGGCCGGGAGGGCAGCCAGGCTCCGCGCTGGGAAAACATTCGTGTCTGGAGCGGGCTCCCCGGAGAGGGGGAGATGTCCTGCCCTCTTCCCTTGAGACGAAAGTTTCAAGCCTAATCTGGGAAAGACGGGACAGAGAGACAGACACAAAGAGCGCTGGCTGCCGCCCGTGCGAGCTCTTCCCATCCCGCTGCTGCCCGGGCTCGCTGCTTCCCACCCTCAGCCTTGGAGCTGGGAATGCTCCAGGCAGGACCACAAGTGCCTTTTTCCTAAGTTAGCGGTGGCTTTTTCTTGTAAGACATGAATGTAGCTGGCATGAGGTTACCCCGACGTGGGCCTCATCCCTGAGGCACAAAGTTGCTATGAAAGATGGGATTTAAGACGTCCTGGGAATGTTTGGGCTGCAGGGAGGATGGCATCCTCACCACTGGCTTATTAAATCAAATTATAAATCAATTTCTGTGTTAATGGTGAAAGTGTAAAGGCCAGGTCTGCTCTGGGCTTTGTGCAGGTGAAACTCATTTCCAAGCTGGGCATAATTGATGGGATGGGATCTCCCTGGCTGCAATCCAAAGGATTAAGTGTAACTCTGATACTGCTGAAATTTTTTGCTAGTTAGAAAGCAGTCTGGAGTCTTGGGTATGACACGAGCCTGGCAGAAGCCCTGGGTGAGCTCCAGCAGCCCCACCACCAGTGCCAAAAGCAAGTTAATTTGAGCTACTTTGGGTATTTCTCTGCAAGCTGTAAATGTATTTCAGGATTGTGCTGGAGTCTGACCTTCCCAAGGAACCCAAGAACAGCTGCAGCACAGGCTGTGGCAGTGTCCTGACACCCCACCGAAATTCCTGAGCCAGAAGGCAAAATAGCTCAACCCAAATGCAAATTTGTCTTCCCCATGCTTCTCAAAAACGGAGCATTTTATCTTCCTGGTGCAAACGACCACGGAGGGGAAGAAGGGGAAGTTAAACATGTTATGGTGACATTCTAGATATATTTAGAAATTTAGCCTGGTGCATTAACTGATATTCAGATTAGCTTTTGGCAGAGAATGATGTGGAGGAAAATTAACCTGAGAACTGAATGATTCTCTGAATCAATACCCAGAACTTCATATTCAGCACCTTTTATTGGTATTGCTGTTGTACCACTGCTCATTCCTTTGCTCTGAGTGGATCCAGGAGGGGAATTTCTTACCCCCATTTGCACAGTTTGGATAGATGAATCTGTGTGCTTTTATTAGTTACTGAAATGAGAATTGTAACCATCAAACTTCTTTTAGTAACTTGCTACAGACTGGATAAAGAGCTTTTTGATTTTCTAACTTTGGGCTGGTAAAGGTTGCCTGTGACTCAGGAACTCCATGATTCAAGTTCTTCCTCACAAAACTTTGGATGTTTTTCAAAGCTCTGGCTTAGTTCCTGGCTTTACTAATTGGGCGAGAACTTCCTGGAATCAGGATGTTAATCTGAACCTTTTTGTTTTGTTACCAATCTGAACAACTCCTATTTTGGCTATTGTGGCCAAAGCCTGGATTTAGGCCAACTTTTAAAATGGATTTTTTCCCTTTTTTCTTTGTGCTATTGGTCTGAAAACATTGCAAAAACTAATCAAGGATGTTTGGTTGGGTCTGTGATTAAGTAGTTGTTTCTGGAGGAGGCTTTGGATGCACAGCACACTCTGGAAGTGTATTAATGTACATGAGTAACACAAAGCCAGTGTGGTTTGTTGTTGGAAATGTGGTCAACCAGTGACAGAGTGTGAAAACAAGGCTGGATTCCTGAGCCCTGTCTTTAGGCACTGATGTGCTCTGTGGTGTTAAGCCAGTTACTGTAGCAGTGCTGGACCATTTCTTTTGCATTTTAGCCACGAGTGTGGGTCATTAACCTGAGGTTATGGAGGCTTTCATTGCCTTGGATGCCTTAAAGCTGCTCTTCCTGTTGAAGAGAGAAGCACAAGCTCTTGCTTGGATGTGTTCTGATGTTGGGTAGCTCCCTAGGGATGCAGCTCCTGAATCCAGTGTTTATTTGGGCAGTGAGATAAACCTCTCCCCAAACTAGGTCTGTCCAGAGTCTGTGTCAGAGCAGCTCTGTCCAGAGCTTTTGCTGAGCCATGTATCACTGGAACAAGTAATATTAGAAATGATGTAAAACAAAGCCCAGGACAAGTGTGAATGCCACTAATGCTACTCAAAATAATCAGTGTTTAACGTGGCTTTCAGAGCACAGAGATTGAGACACCAGTCTGCTCACCTTTTCACACACAGCAGACAGTCAAACTTATTCTTTTGCTTGTTCATTTGTAGAAACAGCTGTGGGGCTTGTGTTTTTCTTCTTCAGGGACAACAGCTGAGAGTTAACACATGCTTGTGGCATTCCTAAAAGCTCTAACAGATTAGCTGAGATGTGTCTTTGAGCAGTCAGCATCAAGGCATAATCAGATAAAAATCTGGATTTAAAACATCATACTGGAAAAAGTTAATGTTGATCAGAACAAGAGCAAATATTGGCTGGGCTTTGATTCTTGAGGAACAAAGATACGTGTAGGCATTAAATAACAAGAGGACAAGTAAGATGAAGGGTTTTCTCCATTATGGTTTAAAACAAATTAAGGCATGTTAAGATCAAAATTGTGTTCTATCCTCTGCAATTGAAATGTAGGTTTGTCTTCTTGAAAAATTGGTGAAAAGATTGGCTTCAGAATTTCTGCATGAAATGAAAGAGTGGAATCTTAGGAGGGTGTTGCTGCAGTGTCATAAAAAAGGTTGTCCCGTGTTCTCTCTGAAATCCTCTTGCTCAATGCTCTTGGGCTGCAGGGCAGCTCTCTCTTGCAGCTGGGCAATGGTGTGAACTTAATGGATCCGAGCTTCCAGCAGAAGCTGGAGGGTGAGAAGGAGCTGCTTCGCCGGGCTATACAGAAAGAGCTGAAGATTAAAGAGGGCGCAGAGAACCTGCGCAAAGCCACGACCGACAGGAAGAACCTCGTTCACATCGAGCACGTGCTGAAATCTTCCAACAGAAAGCTGGAGCAGCTGCACTGGGAACTGCAGGAGCTCAATGCAAGGATTGTGATAACAGATAAGGAGGGGAGTACGACAGGTAGGTGCTGGGTTGTGATTGACTGGGACATTCCGAGTGCTGCAATCTCCAGAGATATTGAATTGGTTCAGTCTTCTGTTGAGGGCTCATGATTACTGAGAGCTTCTTGGTGTTTATCTGGTGAAATTTTTTGTGGTGTAAAAAGTTCAGAATGGGGCAATGAAGGTGAAAGGAGATGTAGGGAGAAAACCAGCTGAGAGTGGTGGGCATGGGGAATATTTGGGAATAGGTTGTAGGTGCAATTGGAGAGATTTGAATAGAGTTTCTGGGCAGTTGGATATCCAAGTATTTTACAGGATGAATGAGTATAAAATGGGAAGAGTGCTTGTTAGGACAGGTTCATTGATAAATTAAGAAACATTTACAGATATGATCTTGTGCTTCATTTGAAAGTGTTTTGCAGTCAGTTTTGTAGACAAGACCTTTTTGTACCTTATTTTATAGCCTAACTTTCCTAACACCCATCTATAACTCAGAAAAATCAAACGAGATAAGATGACTAATGGTATTGATTGTGTTGTTTGTGCAGATGGATCTGTATCTCCAGATCCCTGTCTCTGGGAAAGAAACCCAGACCCCATGGCAAGGAAGGTTGAAGCTTTGAAAAAGCAGCTGCACGTTGAAATGAAAGTGAAGCAAGGAGCTGAGAACATGATCCAAATGTATTCAACATCCAAGGTAAGCAGGAATAAAGAGCCATCTGGGAGCATGGATTACTGGATCAAAATTTGTATTTAAAGTCTATACACAAATCTCTCCCTGATAATTGATGTGGGAGAGAAATTAATTTTCAGAGCTTGCTTGCCTGAATCCTAGCTCTGTACTTTGAGTCTCAGCATAATGACAGCATGTAAAGGTGGCATAAGAGGTACGTTAGGTCAGTGATGAGGAAAGAAAGCTAAGAAAGCAGTGGTGTCGTAACTGAGTTAGTTGGTGTGATGTTTTGATATCACTGAGTTGTTTAGGATAAAGCTCAGCATGTGGTATCTCTTTATGTGAGAAAAATTTTCAGAGGTTTACTGGATTCATATTCATCTCATTTTTTGAGTTTGGCATAATCATATTTAAAAGTCAAAAGATAATTTTAAACATTTCAAATCCAAGCTTATTATGAAGCTTAATTCAGTAAGACCCTCAGTAGGAGGGCTGTGATATTTTTATTTGTTCAAACCTCTGCTCACAGAACACCATAAGCTCAGTTAACCAGGGAACAAGTCTCAGTGACTGCAGGGTTTGGTATTAACTGGGCACGTCCTTGACCTGTCCTTTCCCTCTGCAAATGGAGATTGTGATCTCAGAGTCCTTGATCCTCAGTGCTGCCTCCTTTACATAACCACTTGTGTATTCCATTTCGGAGTCAGTTATGACCCTTGGTGCAAGTACCACCTCACCCTCATGTTTGAGCCCATCACCATCACCTATTTTTAATGATCATGGTTCTCTCTGTGTCTGATTCCTCTTGGCAGGAGAGGAAGCTGTTGGCCACAGCTCAGCAGATGCTCCAGGACAGCAAGATAAAGATGGAAATAATCCGCATGCACATTGTGAAAGTGTCTCAGTCAGCAGGAGGGATGGAAGATACCGTGGATCCAGCAGGTGAGGTGCTTTAAGTAACTGATCCAGCCCTCCACCCGTGCAGACAGAGCCCTGAGAGCCACAGCACTTGGCTCTGTTTCATCCTTGCCATGTTTTGCCTCCCAAATGGCCAGTGAGGATGGGAGCCACCATCAGCGCTTCGGAGCTGCGGATCGAGGAGCTGAGGCACCACCTGCGCATCGAGGCTGCTGTGGCAGAGGGGGCAAAAAATGTGCTGAAGATCCTGGGGGGCAGTCGGCTACAGGATCGCAAGTTTTTAGCTGAGGTAAGCAGACACTGCTCAGGCCTCCTTGGGAGGGTGGTTTCATGCCCCAAAATCAGTGATTTAGCATGAGTGAGCAGGGTTAACCAAGTTACTGGTTTAGGAATTTCCTGCCTCTCTGTGGAGACAGACTGATTGGGATCACTTTCCCCTCTAGGGATGGTGTTCCTTGCTTTGGTGAAATTTCTCAGGAACATCAGGACTGACACTGGTGGGAGTTCAATCTCTACAGGAAAATATTTTGTCCTGTATTAGCAAGAGTTCAATCTCTACAGGAAAATATTTTGTCCTGTATTAGCAAGATGTTGTCTTGTGTTTTTTCTAAGCTTACTCTAGTTCATAATGGATTAAAAAGACCTGGTCTGAGGCTCTGCATGGAAAATTTGTGCCTGCTTTCTATTCTCCTTCTCACTGGTAGGCTCAGGGTCGTTTGCAAGAGTCCTCTCAGAAGATTGATCTGCTACGCTTCTCCCTGGAACGCCAGCTCAGTGAGCTTTCTCCTGATCACCCAAAAAGAGCACTCATCAAACAGGAGTTAGTAAACACCTCCTCCCTGGGAGCCCGGCATGGCAGCATCCAGCCCACTTCAGTCATCAAACCCACAGCCCTCACAGGTAAAGGGATCCTTCAGGATGTGTTGTTGTGAGGAGGACAGGGAGAAAAATTCATTCTATTTCTTCTCGTCGTCGTTTTATGGACATTGGATTTCCTAGGAGCTGGACTTCTGTCTTCTAGGCCAGGCAGAGCTTTCTGAGCTTATGGATTTGCAGTCTGTTAATCTGGAGTCCAGTTAAACTATTAACCAAGAAATCATGAATCTGAGAAATTCTGGGACCTCTTTGAGGGCAGGCTGGCTGGGATCACTTTATCTTTTACCTAATAATATTCCTTACTCTCCTACAATTCCTCAGGAACACTGGAAGTGAGGCTGATGGGGTGTCAGGATCTGTTGGAAAACGTTCCAGGCCGTTCCCGAATGACAAGTTCTTCTCCCATCTGTGGCAGCCCAAGTGATTTGAGGTCCCTTTCCCGGGCACGAGTTGGCCTGGGCATCCATGGCCGTGGTGTTGCAGGAAAATACCGGAATGAAGAGCCATGTAGTGAGTACAGGCTCCCTGCTGGTGGCATGTCAGAGCAAGGGGGCTTCTCACTGGGTCAGCTGGTATGAGTGTGGTTGTCAGAAACCTGATTTCTGCAAAACTGAGAGAGAGAATAAATTGCATTGTGCCTCATCCTCCTAGGAGTCTCCTGGAAATTGGTTGGGATGTCCACCTTCAGCATGAGAGATTTGCTTTGGTGAAATGTTATAATCCATGTCTCCTCCTTTGTCCAGATGAGGTCCTTGCCGTGCTCAAAGTGGACAATAAAGTGGTTGGCCAAACAAACTGGGGACCAGTTAATAACCAGGCGTGGGACCAGAGCTTTGTCATTGAGCTGGACCGGGTAAGTCTGCCCCAGATTGATGTGCTCTTTGTTTTTCCATTTAACCTCACCTGATTTGCTTGTTTAGCTGCCATTCCACTTAGCTCAACCCCATATTGCTGCTGTCCCCATGTCCTTTAATGTGCCAGTTAGCTTGGCCTTCCCCTGAAGGCAGAGCATCTCAGCCAGAGATTCAGCTTCAACAGCATCTGTTGTCCTTCTCTCCTTATCTGAGCAGTTTTATTTCATCTTAACAGCAGCATGGCTCTCAGGGATTTCTAAATGGGGAGCCAAGACCCCTCCAAGAGAGTCTGTAGCTAAGAAGATCTAAAACCATCAAAAGCAGGGAACAGAAGGACTAAAGAAGTTTTTATATGTGCCATTTCCAGAGCATGGATGTGACTGTTCTGCCTTTGTTTTCTTCCCCCCACTCACCCATCCCACCAGTCTCGTGAGCTAGAAATTGCAGTTTATTGGAGAGATTGGAGAGAACTCTGTGCAGTGAAGTTTTTGCGTTTGGATGATTTTCTCGATAACGAACGTCATGGGATGTGCCTCTCACTGGAGCCCCAAGGAATGCTTTTTGCAGAGGTATAAATGTAAGCTTTGTTTCTTTTTCAGCCAGTTCTCTCTGTTGACGGTGTCTGCCCTGAAAGCAGTTGTTCAACCCAGAATAAGCAATAATCTAGATTGATACCTGAAACCTTGTTGCATCAATAGCCCATATTAGGATAAGGAACAGCAGGATACAATAGATGTGCACTTGCCATAGCCTGCAGTGACTCTTCAGGTGCTCCACTGTGATTATGTGTGTGCTGTGAAATCCATTGGGTTTTATTTGCTTTCATAATGAGTCATCAGTGGCACTTTAATTAAACATATGGCTTAATGGTCAGGATTGAATCACAGAGACTGTAGAATCAGAGATCCAAACTCCCTCTGGCTATGCTTATTTTATCATCTTTCTGAGGCTAATAATAGTTTGAAGCACCATCAGTGTAGAGATCATCTCGATAATCCCTGAAAAGCCGCAGTATTTTCTCCTTTGTGTTGTGGTGAAAGTTCCTGTGGTTCTCATTCCAAAGGAGGATCTGGACCTCATGTACCAAAATTTGCCTCCTCTTCCTGCCTTCTTGTTTTTTGTGGCTGGTTTGTGGCGGTTGGTTTTGTTTTTCTGTTTGTTTTTACTTCTGTGCCGTGAACCACTGTGTCTGTTATCCTACACATGGGTGTGTTCTTCATGCATGGCTTCACAAATTAGATAAAGCTTTTGGGGGATACAAATTGGTCTTAATTCTGGGGGGTTTCTGAATTTCAGGTAGCAGATAATTCCAACCTCTAAACCCACAAGTGAAGTAGCAGCTGATTAGAGGGTGACTCTGGAATAACAGAGTCTGGAGTCTGGAAGTGACTCAAAACTTAACCAAACAGATAGGAACAGAGAATTTGATGAGAAAACAGGCATGTGTGAAAATTTGGGTTTACAATTTAAATGGAGAATCCTGACAAATCCCTTTTGCTTCTCTGACAGGTGATGTTCTGTAATCCTGTCATTGAGAGGAAGCCAAAACTGCAGCGACAGAAGCGCATTTTCCCCAAACAGAAAGGTGAGGTGCTGGAGCAGTGACTGCCCAGGGTGAGAGCAGGTGTTTGCACAAGCAGGTTCTGCTGTCCTACTCAATATGAGAGATATTAAAACTCTTGCTAATTACTGTGTTTGTGAAAGTTTGTTCAGTCACACAAAGTGCAGGCAGCCTGGCACCAGCACCATCTGTAATGTGGTATTGTTGTGGTGTTGTTACTCACAATTAACATGGCCAGGAGGATTTAATTGCTGGTTATTTAACAGACTTCTTAGCTCTGAGGCCTCCAGCATAAGAAGGACATGGACCTCTTGGAGCAGGGAGAGCCACCAAGATGCTCTGAGGGCTGGACCCCCTCTGCCCTGGAGACAGGATGAGAGAATTTGGGCTGTTCAGCTCAGAGAAGGCTCTGGGGAGACCTTGGAGCCCTTCCCAGTGCCTTAAAGAGGCTCCAAGAAAGCTGGAGAGGGACTTTGGACAAGAGTCTGGAGTGACAGGGCAAAAGGAGCATGGCTTCACACTGACAGGGCAGGGTTAGATGGGATTTTAGGAACAAACAGTTCCCTGTGAGGGTGGTGAGGCTCTGGCACAGGGTGCCCAGAGCAGCTGTGGCTGCCCCTGGATCCCTGGAAGTGTCCAAGGCCAGGTTGGATGGGGCATGGAGCAACCTGGGATAGTGGAAGGTGTTCCTGCCCATGGAAGAGGTTGGAATTAAGGTCCCTTCCAACCCAAACCATTCCATGATTTTTTGAGAAGATCCAGGACTCAAACTGTACTAATTTAATCAGCCATGCTGTTACTGATGAATTGATATTGGAAAGTTTTCTGGAAAACTCTGAATTACAGAACACTGTAGCATGAACAGGCTACTGACTATCTCTCAAGTCTCTAGAGCTGGCATCTCAGATTTATGAGATTTATGGACTGGAATAGCTTGCATACTTTGTTATTTCTCTGCAAATTCTTTCATGTGAAGCTGAATAAGGTGAAACTTTACATACTGACTTTTCGTGGCAGTGGGGATAAATGAGATTTTAAATTTATACTCTTCAGGAAGTAGTAAAAATAATGAAAATATCCCAAATATTTTACTCTTTTTAGCACATTCGCAGAAACTTTCTATTAACAGGCTGCATAATTAAAATGTAATGTTGAAAGAGAAGAAAACCTGACTAAAAGTAAAATCTATTTTTAATGTTCTATTCAGTTTTAACTTGAGGATTGTTATGATATTATATGGAGCTGAACTTAGGTGAATAGCAGATTTGTCTCATCATCATCATTATTAATCTTTATTCCTGAAGAAAAGCCCATTCTCCCAAGGGTGAGCTGCCCTTTTGGGGTAACCCACAGGTGTTTGGCTGAAAACTGCAGTTTAACACTACATGGGACTGTAATTTGTGTGTTGTAACCTCCCTGGTGTTGTGACTCTGACTCCTCCAGGGAAGGAATTTCTCCGAGCCCCTCAAATGAACATGAACGTTGCAGCCTGGGGTCGCCTGATGATGAGTTTCCTCCCTCCCTGTAGTTCCATCAGCGCTCTGAGTCCCCCCCTTCATGATCCCAACCACACAGACTTTCCTCCAGTTTCCCCACAAAGCCATGGTGATTCAGTGTCCAAATTAAATAGGTAAGTGGTGTCCTAAGTGTTGTGTAGGTCTTAAAATTCTCTTGCACCTTACTGAGGTGGAGGAAGACACTGATGAGAAAAAATTATCTGTCTAAAAAAAAAAAAAAAAAAATGTACAGTTTGTGTGCTCTAAAGGAAAGAAGATTCCATTCATTAAATGTCAGTAACTGATCTGTGCAAGGTCACTGTGTGATTGTTGTAATAAAAATGCACTCTGCTTTCATGAGTAATGTAGAAGAGACATAGCTGAGATTTTGAATGTGCTATAGAAGAAAATTTGCCCCTAAATAAATTTTTTTTATTGAATCAGTTGCTCTTTAAAGAGGTTATTCCCACTGATGAGCAGGACCTAGGAAAGAAAAAAATTGACTCAGCTACTGTGTTGCTATTAAAATCAAGATTTCTTTAAATTCTTGGCTTATTTCTACATACCTGTGTTTCATTAATTTTATAGTATCAGACAGCCAGTGTTAGAATGTGAGTCTAACCAACTTTTAATTAATTTGGGAGAGAATACTTGTTGGTACTTCACAGACTGTTGGTGTGAGTCAGGGAGTCCAATTGTCCAGTGATTTGGGCTGAACTAACACAGCAGAGGTGATGCAAAGGTGTCTGTGCAGAATGCTCTGCCCTGAGGCAAAATCTCCTTCAATTCTGTCTTACAAATGCAGTGACTCCCCTGTGGCTAAGCTCACTTTTGCTGAGGAAGCACCTCCCAAGCCTCCACGCCTCTTTCTGGTGGCCAACTCCAAGGAATCAGCACCATCTCCTGCAGATTCCCCGGTAACAGCTGGGCTAACTGGGGGAGTTGTCTTTGCTGGTTGGTGTTCTTTCAAGGCTCTGTTCTTCTTATTTGTTTGTTACTGAAGAAATTTGGTGTATTTTAGAAAGATGCTTCATTGGCTGGCTGATCCCCAGGGATTCAGAATCCAGTGAGCCATTTTGGCTTGGAGTCTTCAGAAAGAGTTGCACTTTTGGTTTTCCCCCTCTTTTTAAAAAAATGTAACTTGAATATTGAATAACTATAACTTAGATAACTTCTCTTTTCTTGGAGAAGCAAAATGGGAGGTAGGTCAGCATTGGGAGTTCAGGGCAGGAGTACAGAACAGACTGCACAGACAGAGCAGGGAAGGAGGGCCAGCAGGCTTTCAGGAGCAGATGAGGTGCTTTGTCATTAAAGAAACTGGGCAAAACCAAGAGTAGCTCTACTTTTCTGACAGGAAGGAGCAGGAAAATTGCTTTGAGCAGTAAAATGACCTGTTCTACCACATTTTACCCTTTCTCATATGGCTTTTCTGATAGAAGAAACTGCATTCTTTGATCATTGTGACTCTTGACATGAGATGCTGTTTTCTAGGAAGGAAATGTTCTATCCCAGACTTCTAAAAGTGTTTATTTTAAAAGATTTGACCCTATAAAAATTATTGTACGTGGGAATAGTTTTGTGTGCTCATAGATAATCTGGTTTTATGCTACTTACCTCCAAGCAGAGGAAGTGACCATCTGCAAGAGCATGTCTGTGGTTATGCTGGATCCTGACAGAGGAGGAAAGTTGGGTGTGGGTGTTCACATTAGACTTGGTGATTTCAGAGAATGACCCACTGTATTTTTTTTTTCTCCTCCTAGTGCCTGAAGAGGTTACATGTTGAGGAGAAGTCTTGCAGCTCTCCTGTACCAGGATTCTCAATCCCAGCATCTCCAAGGTAACTGTGGATAGCATGGGCTGTCTCAGGTCACAGATTAAAGAGTCACTGGGCTGAAATTTTTAAGCATGAAGTCTAAAATTGTGCTCAAGGTGTGCTTTGGTTTGTCAGCAGCAAATTCTTAATGCTAAGTGTGGAGAATACAATGAAAGATCTGCTGTGAACTTCACTTGTCTAAATGTCTGCCCTGTGCCATCTGCTCATTAACCCAAATAGTGAACCTATTGATAGGCTGAGCACTGCAGTGTGAGAGTGATTTAGTAGAAGGTAAAGCCACTTAGCTGTCTTCAAGTGCTTCCTTGTGTTTGAAGTGTTATGGTGTAGGATATTTAGATGTGTCTGTGTGCTAAGTAATGCTTTCCAGAACTACTTTTGGCATCCCTCAACTCTTCTATTTCTATTGAGTTGCAGTACGTTATGATGGGAGGCATAAAACAGGAAGTTGATTATAGTCTGTGGCACTTAGACACATTTTGTATGTAACAGGGATACACAGCAGTAAATATACCCAAGACAAGTAAAAAACCAGTTTACTATTGTTGAACGGAGACTGACTGAAAAAGCAGAAATAGCAAAATCTTCATGGACAGATACTCAGCTCTTCATTTCACTTACTGGAGGTGTATGGAGTATCTGTTGCCTTTTAAAAATGATCCTGAACTGTAGCATTTAGGGTGTAGGTTGTTTTGGTTGTTTTTTTTTTTTAATTGTTTACTAGCAATTTTGTAGCCTGAGTTTCCTTGATAACACCTTGTAGCTGATATTACATTCTATGGTATCTTTTTATTCAGCTGTTTTCTTCCAGCAACATATCATCTGTTGTCCCAGTGTGTTTTATTTCCAATTCCTGCTTGAGAACCTCTATTCTTCTTACACCCTTGTCCTCCTGGCACTGTAGACATGTTCATGTCTGATTACAATTGCTGCTGAGCCTGCTCAAAGGAGTGTAGGTGAAATTGAGTTTTATACCCCAAGGATGGGGTTGGAGAGGAACTAGTCCTGTTACAGAAAGTAAAAGAGAGAACAAGCCTAGAAGAGTCAGAATTGTTGTTCCTGTTGCCAGTACAGATGGAAGTGCTGCCACTGGGAGCACTTTCCTTATATCAGAGTTACTTTCTTCTTTTTTACGTGGCAGAACAGCAGCACAAGCTTTGGTTGTCAGGATTAGGTGAGGAGTGGTTGTCACAGCTGTTTGCTTTCCTTTTTGCTGTACAGAGCTTCTTCCCTTGACAAAAACACACACTCCTTTGTTACCTGCTCATGCATCTCTTGGGCACTCTGTTTTTCTGCAGGAAAAGGACAGTGCAGCTCCAGGATTTTCACTGCATTGCTATGTTGGGCCGTGGCCACTTTGGGAAGGTAGGAGAGAAGCACCCTGTGCAGGAGGGCAGTGTTGTGACAATGGGGCTCTGCCTGGGGGTCTCAGTAGAAACTGCAGTACAGGGGAGGTTTGTTGTGGTGCAGATATGGAACAAACCCAGCCCAGCTACACAGGCAGCTGATAACTGTTGTTAACAGCCAAAATTCCTGAAGATTTGTGGCTTCAAGGCCTGGAGAAAGCTGTCCTGAGAGTGCTAAATCAAAGCACACCATTACCATTCCTTTCATGAGGATCAGTAGTGGAAGAGCTCCATTCCCAAAACTCTGAGATGCTCCTAAAGCACTGGGCCAGCTGTGATAGCACTGTGTGGGAGAAAGACATAACTTACACTGACATCCTTCTGGACTGCTGCAGCACAAGGAGCAAAACAGAAGTGCTCCATTTTTTGAGTTCCTTGAGTTTGGTTTTGAGGATGACTGTCTGGAGTGGATGGAAATAGCTGGTGTCAGTTTGAGTTAAAGTAACCCAATAAAGAAATATGTGATTATTTGAATTACAGCTTTTCTGTTGTCTTTCAGGTACTGCTGGCCCAATACAAGGCAACTGGGAAGCTGTATGCCATCAAAGCCTTGAAGAAAAAAGACATTATTAGGAGAGATGAAATTGATAGGTGAGCTTTGTTTAGAGATGGTCCTTTTGCCAGAGGCTACATTACCACAGCTGTGATCAAATGCTGGCAGGTGTGGTGTGTACTGCCTGTGGTACTTTTAAGGTTGAATGTGACCTTAAGACTTGGATAACTAAAATTGGAAATAAGGAATCTTATTGTCTAACTTTTGTAAGAATGACACCTGAAGAACACTCTAAAACTCAAGGTTTGGAAGCATATAAGGCAATTATTATATTAGCCCTCACTTTTTATTTCTCTAATTTAAGATATAAAGATTTTCTTCTTCATCCTCTGTTTCTGAAAACTGAGAGGCTTTTCTGCTGAGTCTGTTTAACGCTGACATTTTCCTTCTTTGACTCCTGGCAGCCTGAACTGTGAGAAGCGAATATTTGAGGTGGTCAATTCCTCTGATCATCCATTCCTTGTGAACATGTTTGCATGTTTCCAGACCCCTCACCATGCCTGTTTTGTGATGGAATACACTCCAGGTGGGGATCTGATGATGCGCATACACGAAGATGTTTTTCCGGAGCATATGGCACAGTGAGTTAGAATTAGTCTTGTTCCAGGCACTGTAAATTTTTAACTTGAATCTCATATATTGCCTGATAACTATTTCTGTCTTTTAGGTTTTATACAGCCTGTGTAGTCTTGGGGCTCCAGTTCTTGCATGAGAAGAAAATTGTTTATAGGTAATGCAGCAGAGACTCAAGTATAAGCCTATTCAGCAACTTGAAGGTTGATTTTTCCTGTGGCTGTGTCTGAAGCTCACTCTCTTGCTGGGGTTTCTAATCTTTCTGCCTGCCTTTATTTTCCCTGTCACTTATCAGCATGTTCATCGGGCTCACAGTAGAGAAAGTCACCTAGAAGCTATTCATCTGGCATGTTGCAGGTGATTAATCCTCTGTGACATGTCAATACATTCTGGGGGGCACCTGTAAGTCACTGCTTTCTTTTTCACTGGGATAGTCAGGTAATTTGTCATGCTATTGTGGGAGCTCTTTTCCAGATGAATAAGCCCCACCCAGCTCCAAGCTGCTTTGTGAGCCTTTCGTTTAGGGGAAATATCAATCAATTAAGGGGAATCTTCCTAATAATGTATAGTTAAACCAAATGTAGACTTTACTCAATTTAGATTTTATTCTCTTTATTAACATCCACCTTCTGCCTCTTGTAAAAAATACCACATTGGGTAGCAATCCTCTGTCTTCATCCACTGTTTTCTTTCATCTCCTTTGCCTGCAGGGACCTGAAATTGGATAATCTCCTTTTAGATGCTGAAGGGTTTGTGAAGATCGCAGATTTTGGATTGTGTAAGGAAGGTGAGTAACTGGAGAAGCTGAAATTTGAGCCATCAAGATCAGTTTAGGATCTGGGCTTTAGTAAGTGTTTGTGTGTAACTTGTATTAATCCTTATTTTAAACATTAAAATCAAAAAAGCCAAACCACAAAAACACCCTCACCTATCTGGCCATGATGAATGTGGGAGGATACCTTGTTGTGTAATGTTCAGGAGACTTACGAAAGCATTTAAAGTGTGCTTGTGTGCTCAAAGGAGCCAGAATATAGGATAATATGAAACCTGTAGATGGGTAAATGAGCAATGGAATGTGCAGGGAGTTCCCTTGGGTTTGCTGTGTATTTAAGCATTGTCTGTATATTTGTTATTTGGAGCTGTTGGGGGCCTCAGGTTTCACATTTCTCCCCTTGCCCAGGCAACAACATCAGGTGACAAACTGCAGCTTTCAGGAGGTGAGGTGCATCAGATCCATTCAGTAACTTGTGCTGGATTTTACCCAAGTGTCCTTTTCCTTCAGGAATCGGTTTTGGAGACAGGACCAACACCTTCTGTGGCACCCCTGAGTTTCTGGCCCCGGAGGTGCTGACAGACATCTCGTACACGAGGGCAGTGGACTGGTGGGGCCTGGGTGTGCTCATTTATGAGATGCTTGTTGGTGAGGTAAGGCCACCTTCCCTCAGGGGATCTCACTAACCAGGCTTGGAGACCTGACCACCAGAGGTAGAATTTTGTCAAATGTAGCCAACCATTTATTAGTACTTCAGTTACCTTTTTCTCATTCATAGAGCTTGCCAAACAGTGATTAATCCATACAACTCCCTGCTACTCTCATGCCTGTTTAATAGTGAGGAATGGGTGCTGTGTGGATTAAATAACAGAATGTCCCAATTGCAGTCACCATTCCCTGGAGATGATGAGGAGGAAGTCTTTGACAGCATTGTCAATGATGAAGTCCGGTATCCACGGTTCCTTTCAACTGAAGCACTTTCCATAATCCGTAAGGTAAAGGGCTGATGGGTCTCTGTGAACTTGAGGAATTTGCATTTACTGTGTAAGTGGATCTGGAGGGATTTGATTAGGATTGTATAGCATTTGTGTGTGTAATCTGGAGCTGCCTACATAGGCTAAGGAAATATTTAAAATTTGCACATATTTTCCCTTCCTTGTCTTTATATAAATGCAATTCTTCCGTGTAAGGATGACTAAGCAAGCTGCTTGGTGTTCCTGCTAAGTCTGGCACAGAGAAGTGTTGATTCAAGGGCAGGAATGTCAGAGCATTCAGTGGAGGTGGCTGGATTCAGTTTTTGAATGTAACCCTATAGACACAGGTGCACAATTAAGCTGAGATGCTCCATGCAGTTTATGGCAGGTATCTCATGGCTGTTGGCAAATTGTTTACAAGGAACTAGGTCTGAGCTATTCCTGGCAGATGATGACCTTGGTGCAAAGTGAGAATGAGAAAACACCAAGGGATCAGTCCACCTCCTTTCTTTTGTTTTTCTCTCTGGAACATTATTTCTGTTTCCACTGTTTAATTCTGAATTGGGATTTCTGCAGCTGCTTCGGAAATGTCCAGAGCGTAGACTGGGAGCAGGGGAAAAAGATGCAGAAGAGATTAAAATTCAGCCCTTTTTTAAGGTAGGAGCTTGCTTTATACCTCTCCCTTACTCCTTGTGTTTGAGCTGGGAGTGATTTGCTCTCTGTTGGTACTGAGGCTTATTTCCCTTTGTTATCAGGGAGATCTGTGATAGTTTCTGATGCACCTCATTGCTCCATTCAGGAGTATGTGTTTCAAGACTTGAAATGACATCCTCAAGTCTGTTTTCTGGGATCTTTGTCTTCCAGAGCCAGTTTATTTCTGATTGTGCTGCTTCCATGTACAAATACACCTAACTTTAGAGACATGAACAAATACTGCTTTTAAAATCAAACTGCAGCATCAAAGATGTTATCTACTGATGACAGTGATTGTCAGTCAGTCTATTTGATCACTTGCATTTGCAGGATACACATGACTCTTAAGAGAAATGGAAGTTAAATTGCTTTGTGTCAGGGGTATGTGTCTGTTCCAGGCAAAGATGCCATTCATCCTCATTATTGCTCATCTGCTAAAAGTTTTTTAGCCTTATAACTCTTGTCTAGCTTTGCACTAGAGCAAGAAAACAACTTGGATGTCAGGAGAATTTGCTGGGATCCACAGATCCACCTGGCCACGGCTGGGCTGTAGTTTTGTCCCTCCTAAATACAGTTATAGCTGTAAAATACACTGCATGGAATCCCTGCACTACCTCCTGTGCTGTTTGTTTTGGACCTTTTTTCAGTCCTCTCGTTTTTCTTTTTTTTTTTTTTAATTAGTAGAAATAAGACATGTTGCAAGTGATGTGTAAGGGAGGCTGCAATTCTCCCTCTGACTTTCCCATTCCATAAATAATCTTTGTGTCAATCTGGCCTGTTCCCTTCCTTCTCTTACAGGGAATTGATTGGGATGCCTTGTTTGCCAGGAGGCTGAAGCCCCCCTTTGTGCCCACGTTAAGAGATCCAACTGACATCAGCAACTTTGATGAAGAGTTCACTTCCCAAAAGCCAATCCTTACTCCTCCTGAGGAGGTTTCTCTCCTGACCCGTAAGGAGCAGACTGTCTTCAAGGACTTTGACTTTGTTTCCAGACACCTTTTAGATGTGTGATTCCTGTGCTATAAAAACATGAAGAGATTGTTACCACCTTGGGAGAGCATAGAGAAGACTCTGCAGGGCCAGGATTTGTAGTACAGGTAGTGCTGATGGCCTCAGGATGAGGTGCCCTGCAAGCTGAGTTAACTTGCTGTGGGTTTTCCAGCCTCATTTGTTGGAAGGATACTGAATGTCAATTGCCTTTAAGTGATAATTAATCTTTGACTGGATGTATCTTCCTCTGTCATTGAATGTAGGTGAAATTAGGAATTTAAGCTGGACTTAATGAAATTAAATCATCTCTACAACCTAGGTTACTCTTTGTAAAAAGCCTAAGTAAGTAGTGTGACTTTTTAAAGTTGTAGCATAGCAGGGGAATGGCCACTTCTCACTGATTTTCTAGAGATGCAGCATTCCCTCCCGGTCATGATTTTATGCCATTTCCCACTCATAAAAATGTGTGTGCCAGACAAGGAATGGATTTTAACACTACCAAGACAATGATGTTTGATAATGATCCAAGTGATTTATCAGAAGGAGAATGAGTCTTTCTACTTAAGGATGCCAACTCTTAGCTATTGTTTTTAATGATATCAAACCCCACAGTTTTGCACCTTTTTTATTCCTTTTTTGAAAATAAAGATACCTTTCCATACAATAAATATTCAGCTTTTCATCTCCTTTGTCACCTGAATGTTTCAGATCAGGGCTAACCAAAATGCTCAACAGGCAGGACTTCAGTTTTCTCCAAAAATGCCAGTAGTAATATTTTCTTTGTTTCTTTCTTCCTTCCTTCTCACTCAGGTTGTCTGTGTACATATTGCATGGTGCCATCAGCTGTCAGATACCAATGACTGCAGTCAGGTTCCCTCTTCACAGATTTTACCAGTGTGTATATCCTGTATCATTTTTGGGGACAGCTAAGTAATGACAGTCAGTATTGGAAAACCAGTGAGTTAAAGGTGATTTCATTGCCTCATAATCTGTCTTGTAATTATACTTGATAAGATACATTTTCATAAGTTCATAATGCCAGCTCATTGAGCAAAAAGGGAAGGGTTTTTAGGATAAGGCATCTGATGCAAACAAGGACACAATCACTGCTCTTTCAGTTTGTCTTCACCAGACAGAGACAGGAGTGGGACTGAGGCAGCTGTGCTGTAGCTGGAGACAAGGATCTAGGGAATTGTTAAGCCAAGGCAGGTCCCAGTGCTTCAGGACTCAGTGAGGTAAGAGCTCTGTTCATGCAAACCAGGGATATTTCACACTCAGCCTAGATTTCCTATTTTCAGAGCCAAGTGTAGCTGCTTTTGAAAATTCCCATGTACAAAGATCCTTTCAACCTCCCACTCACCCTGGCAGTGCACTGCCTGTTTAGAGCAGGATACGCATTTTCCTCACTCTTGTTTGAGTGGTAGCAGTTGCTGTTGGCCCCTGTGCTGTGTTTTGTGGCACAGTGGATGGTTAGCACAGGTGAAACCTAGAACTTGGTTTCAAAGAAAGAGGCACAGAGAATTTAAAAATGCATATTTAATTTTTTATTTTATAATTTATGGTTGAGTAAAAAAAAAGGTAAATTAACGCCCAGGTGTATTTTATAGAATTACCAAACAGAGCAAAACTGCTTTGAGCTGTTGTACCTGCTGATGAACTTTCACTTGACTGATCCCTGAAGAACCAGGAAATGATCCACCTACTTCAGTAGGTACCACAGCAACACAAGCCAACAGCAGAATCCTTCTGAATGGTTTAGCAGTGTTACAAAAACAATCCTTAGCACTCCGAGATCCCTCTGATAGAGCTTCTACCCTGAGCAAACCAGACTGTGCACACATTACAAACTCTGGAGCTGGTCAAAGAAGGGATCTTTTGCTGCATTTAAATTGCTTTTGGGCTGTTGTGCTGTGTTAATAACTACACTGTCTTTTCATGAGTGTTCATCAGCTTTAAACCCTGAGTGCCTCTGAGTTAGTGTTAATTCCTGAGCCAAGACAATTAAGGCACAAGATAATTTTAACTAACATTTTGTTGTGGTGGTTTTTCTTGTTTTAACAGAAAAGGGTCAGGACTAAAATTCACACCACAGCCTGTTTTGTTTTAAAGCTAAGATCCATCATCCCCAACTTCCTTTTAGTTCCCCATGGAAATCTGAAATATGACCTTTTATTTCAATGGAAAACAGGTCCTCTTGCTGCTGTCCTGAAGCTGTCAGCATCTCTCATCTCAGTTAATCAACCAGGGCCTGGCAGCTTTCCTCTTGCACTGAAATTGTGTTATTTTATTAAAATGTCACTACTGAGCTGAGGTAGTAGTAGTTTTCCCAGCAGTGTTACTCGAGTTAGGCATGAGGTACTCACCTCTGCTACTGCTTCTCTTCCAAACTACAGCCAAGGCTGAGCACATTATTATCTGCAGAAATAACTCATTAGCCAAGGATTACCTTTCTGTCCTGATGCTATCATTCTTCACTGACTTGATTCAAAACAGTGCATTGTTAGCAGCAGCATCGACTTAAAAAGCTGTGAGGAAGCTGCTCAGGGCATCACAAAGTACAGGTTAATTATCTCATAAGATTAATTGGGTGTCTTACAGCTCTTTCTCATGCACATTAACAGTATTAAGCTATAAGTCTTTGTGAAAAGCATTAGGTTGAGGCATGTGGACAAAATAAAATTTCCTTTTGACTCTCTAAATATTTACTCAAATATTTCTCTTACATGCCTGATGCTATTGCCAAAAGGCACTGCAGTTCTCACAGTCAGAACTTGGCTGAAAAAAGGCCACAGGAATTACACTGATCCTGGCTGGTTTTATCTGTAATTGCTGCTGTTCCCTAGCAGCAAAAGGCAAGGGAGACCTTGGAGAAGAGAACACAAATACTCACACTAATCTTGAATTTCTTCTGGAGAGATGTGGATGCACTTAACAAGAGGAAATAAATTTAGAGAGATACTTTGCTCAGTCTGGAAATCAGCTCTGCTGATCCCAGAACTGGATTCTTGCCTTTAACAGTGTTATTTATATATAAAAAATACCTCTGACTATCCCTGAACTGTGATTTGAGATGAACAGGTTGTGGAGCAGGTTGCATAGTCCATCATGCAAGTTCAGTGCAAGGAAACAGCAGCCATTGCATTAGCAAAGCTTTACCCAGCAGCCTGCCAGCTGTGTTGGCACACTGGGACTAGACAGGCTCACTGTTCTTGTGAAAATAGACCTTCTCCCATGCAGTGAGGTGGCGTGAACAGAAGAATCTCCAGAGATTGAGGATTATGCCTTGGTCAAAGGGGTTCTCCAGCTCGGAGTGCCGCAGGTAGGAGATGCGGTGGTGGGACATGAACTCCCAGGTCGTGGTGTTGCATGAGATCAGGTACAGGTGGGAGAGCAGCAGCAGCAGGACCACAATGGTGAATATGAATATCAGGAGGAAGGACACAAGGAGGAAAATGTTGTGCTGCAGCCACTCCTGGGATTGTTCAAAGTACAGGCCTGACCTTTCAATTCAAACAGAAATAAATCCACGGTTAAAGAAGCAGAACTAGTTCCATAAACTAAGCAAACCTGCTGACACATTTAAGTTTGATTTATAACTAAGGAGCTGCTGATAATCCTCTACTACAGGGAGTAACAAAGATCATGTTACAGTGACTGAAGCCACATGAACAGTGAAACCTAAATTATAAGATTCTGCTCAAGATTTGGGGGCTCCAGGATGCAAAAGAGGGTGAAGATCCAAAGCCAGTCCAGCCACTGCTATGTTCTATACCAGCCTGAGGAGCACCACAGCTTTCAGCAGTCTCAGAGGCCCAAAAGCCATCTCCCAGCCTTACCAAGCAACATGGCCTCCCCACAGCAGAACCACAAGCTGCACACTCAGGTAGGCTATGAAGAGGGGGTGGTTCCTTTCTCCTACACAGTTCTCAAGCCAGGGGCAGTGATGGTCGTAGCGCCGCACGCAGTGCTGGCACAGCTGGCAGTGCTTGGCTCGCATGGGTTGCTGCAAAACACAAACAGGAAAAGGAAAAACCCTCTGGCTATAGTTCATGGCTGTCCCAGTCCTGTTTGGTAGAAGAGAACATCATGCAAATCTCTGTTTCTCCACAATATTGTCCCTAAATCACTCCCTTGTGAGACAACAGCACATCAACATTGCTAAGACAAATCAAAGGGATTGTGATTCTCCTGCTCAAGAGTCAAATGGGAAGGATTCAAATTTAGTGACTCCTCCTATCTACACATTTTCTTTGTTATCTACCTATTATAGGAAGTCCAGCATGCCAAGGAGGGAGACAAAGCCAATCAGTGTAGTCAGGAAAGCATGAGCAGAGCACTGAGGTGAAACACTAGGACCACTACTATCAAATAGAGTGCACAGGGATGGCATATGTTTTGGGGATGCACAGAGAAGTGCCTCTGTGTGAGTACAAGACACTTGCACAGGAAACAGCTTGAAACTTGCACAGAAAATTACCAGGCACAGAGAAGGTGAAAGACCCAGCTGAGAAAAGGAGTGCTTCCTAGGATTTGTCTCCTGCAGTGTATAAATGCCTTGCCAGCTTTTCCTCTTGCAATAAGCTCATTCCTCCTGATAGATACTCTTCAGGAATTTATGGGAGCTGGGGTAATGCTTAATTTCATTAAGCTGATAAGGATCACTCTGAAAACAAGTCTTTCTAGGCTTTAGGCAAACTGTTTTAAGAGCTAATTTCATTGCTGTAATTTCTCTTTCATGCTGTCTTTTCCCATTCAGGTCAATGCTTTGTTGCTTTAAGGACTCTGAACAAGTTCACAACAATGAGCAGTTCCCACATGTCACACTCAGCTGCCTTTCTGACTGTCAAGGTATCTTCAAAATAACTTCTTGGACAGTACTGCAAGGTCTGGCTGACGTGGCATTAAGAATGTGGAATACAATTTTCTCATGGAAAAAAAAAAAGATTCTTGTTTCTATAAGCCAGCAGGGACTTGTTTCACTGTGTGCCAGTGTCCATCACTACTACAAGTGTAGCTACACAGTTTGCCCAGCCTGCTCTGACCAGAAAGGTACCAGCAACAGTAGCTGAAGAACACTATAAGCTTTCAAATCACTCATCCCTTCCTCTTCAGCATGTTCTGGATGCCCACCTTCACCAGGCAGTAACCACAGCGCCGCAGCTTAATGTCACCTGGAATCTGAGGGATCACCACACCTTGTCCTTTATCCTCACCTTCCTACAAAAAACAGAAAAGGAGGGACTGAGTAGAGGTCCTGGGCTGCTGTCTCCTTTTACTTAACAGTCACACAGTGCTTGTTATCTCTGTTATTAGGAAGCTTAAACAAAATAATTCCTTAGAATTCCTACAGAAGCTGCAGACTGTTATGGTACAGTGAGAGAGAACAGGTTACTGTAACCCTCCAAAGAATATTTCCACAGAGGCAGAAATAACTGTGGACAAGAGACACTCCGGGGCAAAAAAAAGGTTAGACTTCACTTCTAAACACAGTAACAATGTCCTTTCAGTATGAGCAGTGCTAATTAGTCATACACAGCCAACACAATGGATGACTAAGATTGACAATGCTTTTTTCCTACACAGTCTGTAAGGCAGTGAACCTTGAGCAGACTATCAGTTACCTACACTTTGCATCTCCATTTACTTCACTGTAACTTGTTTGTGGAGGTGTCCTCTGAGAGGGCAACAAATCCATAAAGAGCTCAATAAATAGAGCTGCAGAGAGCACTGTCTGCCAAGCCTGCCTTTCAGTTGGAGTTTTTGCACTTGTACCACTTAGCAGTGGTTACTGTAAAATAGGTCATATATACATTCATTCCACAGGGCTCTGCAGTCTCTGCCTAGGAGAGGACTTGGGCTCAAATGGCACAGTTATGAACAAGGGCAGTGTGGTGGGAAAGGCACATTTAAAGCCTCTAAACCCTACTGCTATTACAAAATACCAGTGCGAGACTGTCCTCATCTCCAGCGGTCTGTGCATGTGTCCTTCATGCCAGCACAACAGAAACTGTTTCAGATTGTTCTTATCTACCAGAGTGGAAAAAGTAGAAAAGCCTATAGACTTCACAGCTACTCCACTTTGTTCTATTCATGAACGGATTTACCTTCGCTTCCTCTTCAGGCTTAACAAAACCCGGATCCATGAGAGACACCTTGAAGTACAGCAGGACCGAGCATAAAACCAGCGAAACGAAGATCAGCGGCTGCAGCAGCTCCCCGCGCTCCTCTTGCTTCTGCAGATCTGAAAGGTACCCAAAAAAGACAGAGAGCAGCAGCTCCTTGTGAAGCGTCCGGGTTTTTTCTCTCTAGCCTAGCAAAGGGGTCCCGAATCTATGAAGAGCAAAGGGCGAGAGACCAGGCGGAGAGAGGGCGCGGGGCGAGAGACAAGAGGCTGAGCAGGGGCTCCTCGGGGAGCGAATTCCCGGTGTCCCGCAGGGGCCGCACGGCTCGGCCCCGATCCCCGTCCCCCGCCTGCCCCCGGGGGCGGAGCGGCCCCGGCCCGGCCCC
>VZRX01010688.1:0-14767 GCA_013398075.1 Notiomystis cincta
TTTTAAATTATTATTTATTTACTCTTTAATTCCTGCCACATTCCTGATAAATAAATGGGGGTGATTTTTTCTGGAGTCTGCAGCAACAGGAGATATTTCTTGATGTGTCCTTCACCAGATGAGGAGTTCAGACTAACCTGGGGCTGTTCAGTGCAGCATTGGGGTTATTTCCCACTCTGTTTTCAGGTAGTTTTTCTGCCTCCCTGATAAACAGGGACATTTGGGAAGAGATGAGTGGGGAAAACTCACTCAGGGCTTGGAAACCTGCATGTTCCCAGCCATTCCATGATTCTGTGACCTTAGTTCAGGAGTTTTTGTACCCACAGAGTGGCCCAGATTGGCCTGGCTCACTGGGCATGGTCCAGTTTAGCATTTACTTTTATTCACATTTTGGGTTTGTTTGTCAAATTCGCCCTAAGCAGCAGCCACCCTTTAAAATGTGACCTCCTCCTTTATGGTGGTGAGTTAATTTGAAGGCCATAAACAGAGTTAACAGGGAATATCTTGTCTCCCTGGCATTGTCCAACCCATGTGGTCCCCTTCAGGTGGAGAGCAAAGCCGAGAGCGAAGCTGAGGAAGGAGAGAAGGTCCCGGAAGGGGAAAGCGAGCGGAGCGCGGAGAAGGAGCCCGAGAGCGAAGGGGCTGCGGAGCCCAAGACAGGTGACAGCTCCCAGCTGCTCCAGCACCTCCCCCAGAGGGCTTGGGACAGGCCCCAGAGCTGGCTGGGAATGTTCCCTTGGCACCTCAGCTGGGAATGTTCCCTTGGCACCGTGGGCTGCTCCGTGCTGGGCAGATCCCACCTGATCCCTCTGCCCTGCAGAGCTCGGGCACCAAATCCCTCCCTGAGCTCACAGGGCCTCAGCTGAGCTTCCCAGCCCTGGGGATGGGGAGGGAATTGCAGCACCAAAGGGCCTGTGGGTCACAGAAATGGGGGGTTTGCCTGTATTCCACGAGGTTTGATCATTTTGGATGCAAAGAAGTGGAACTGCTGGAGGTGTTCAAGGTTGGACAGGGCTGGGAGCAGCCTGGGGCAGTGAGAGGTGTCCCTGCCCATGGCAGGGGGTGGGACAGGATGGGCTTTAAGGTCCCTTCCAGCCCAAACCATTCTGGCATTCTCTGCTCACTTCTGCTCTTGGAAGTGAATATTTCAGCTCAGTTTCCCTGGGAAGTGATGCAGAGCCTGGGTTTTGAAAGGCTGAGGAGTGACAACATCTACATAAAGCCTTATTTTTTGGCATTTCCCTTGTGCCTCATACAATGATGGAATGGTTTGGGTTGGAAGGGACCTGAAGGATCATCCAGTGCCACCCCCAGCCATGGGCAGGGACACCTCCCACTGTCCCAGGGTGCTCCAAGCCCCATCCAGCCTTGGACACTGCCAGGGGTGGGAGTGGATATATTGCTTTTTTCCTGCAACTTAGATTCAGACTTTTAGCACCAGGTAGAACAACGAGCATTTGGATTTGATGGAGCTGATTGGGAAATGATGAGGGGAGGCTGATGGCAGGTCTGAATTGAGAGGATGGGAATGAAAAGCATTTAAAGTTGCCCCATTTGTTGGATCAGATCCTCACAAACTGGGGTTCCCCTGCCATCAGTTGGATGGGGAGCAGAGCTGGAACTCAGGACGAGTTAATTAGTGCCTGACTAATGAGCATGGTGCCCTCCCATCAGGGGAAGGTGTGTAACACGGGCCTGGGGCTGTCTTGCAGAGGAGAAGGAGGCAGAGGAGAACAAGGAGAACGTGGAGGGCAGCAAAGACAAAGAGGCCGAGGCCGGGAAGAAGAAAGTGGAACATGAGATCTCGGAGGGAAACGTGGCCACAGCTGCAGCTGCTGCCTTGGCCTCTGCTGCCACCAAAGCCAAGGTTGGTGCTGTCCCAGAGCTGTGGAGCTCACATCTGGTCCCTGACACCTTGCAGCAGCACAAGTGCTGCCTTAATGTCTCCTGCCTGAGCCCCTGAGTGAGATAATGAACAGTTTTAATTAAGCAGCTCCTTGGGTGATTATGGACTCGATGAACATCCCTGAGGAGTAGCCCCAAATGTGTGTGACTTCTTGGCAAGGCTTTTGGCTGCTGGGGGGTGTGGCTGTGGTGCTGAGGGTGCAGGTGTGGGGCACAAGCCCTTTGATGGCCTCTTGTGCTGCACACTCACCCCTGGGCTCTGTGGAGCAGCCACAGGGGGATGTTCAGTCCTGGCACTGCAGCTTTCACAGACACCTTAATGATTTCATGTTTTGTTAAAAGCACATTGGTGTCTTCCCTTAAACTCCTGTTTGTGTGTGGTCTCTAATGAGCTGTGTTGAATCAGCTTTTCTTTACCCTGTAATTACTAATTGCACGTTGTCTTGCCTTTCCTTCTTGCAGGAACCACACTGCTTTCATTGCTTTTAGAGTATCTTTTTCAAATCTGTTTTCTCTTTACAAATTTCTCTGGATTCATGTTTTAATTTGGGTGTTTCAGTCACTCTTGGATTCAGTGCCACATTCCACATCCACCTGCTCTATAGAAACCAAGAGCAAAGCAGGGGTGGTGTTTATTCCTGGTGGATTTCCATGGGTAAAACAAGGTGTTGTGTGTACTATTGACTTTTTGACTCCCTAACTTCAGACTTCTTCCCCAGCTGCATCTCCCAGAGTGAGGATGGTGGGTGATGTCAGGTGCAGTCCCTCCTTTTGAACCCAGGAGCTGGGGGATATTTTAGTTCCCACCTTTCAAGCCAGGCTGGCAAATCCCACCTGGCAGACAGTCTGTGTCCATTGGAATCCCAGACTGCAGGCAGAGCTGAGGTTCAGTATTTCAGTGGAGTGCAGAGTCCAAAGTGGCTCCCTTGTGCCTCACTTTAAACCTGAGGGTGACTCTCAGTTTATCAGACTCACAGAAACCCTCAGCCAAGTTGGACAAAGCTGGATCTCTCTGAGGAGATGTGAGATTTAATCTGGGCTTTATGGAAGGCCCCTTGCTCCAAATGAAGATGAGCTGCTGCTCCCCTTCCTCTGGAGGTAACGAGCTGGAGGGAGCAGGGACCTGGCTGGTGGCACTTTTCATTATGGCAATAATAATGTTCTGGCAGAGCTTCAGCTTTCCATCACAGGGAATAATGTATTGTAATTAGGAGGTTGACACTTCAGAGCAGAATTCAGGTTCAACAGGGATTTCTCTTCCCACTCACTTAAAAAGCCAGACAATATTAGAGCTTTGGGTGGTCTGTGTCTTGTCTGAGGGAGTAATTAAACTCTTCATCATAAACTCTGAGCCTGGTCATGTGAAAAGCTGTTTTCCTTAGGAATATTGCACTTGGATTCTGAGGAAGGACAGGAGTTAAAGACAAGTGATTGAAATGGGGGTTTTGTTTGTTTGTTTGTGGTTTGGTTTTTTTTTTTTTCTTTTGGGATCAGTGGCTTCCAGAAGTTGAGTTGTGCTCTTTGGGAATTGGTGAATGTGAATGTTCAGGCTGAGGCTCTCTATTCCATATAGACCAACAATTTAAATGTGTTTCTACAGGTTCTGGTTTCTGAACAAACAACATTAGAATTTAAGTACCTTCTGCTCATTTTCCTCTCAGTGAAAGCCCAGTGTGAGCTGGTTTTTCCTTTCTGTGCATTCCCTGATGGATCCTGCCCTGTGCTGCTCCTGCTCTGCTCCAGCTGGGACTGAGCTGCAGAACTTCTGCTCTTGATCCATCACTTCCCCTCCCAAAACAACTGTTCTGGTCCCAGTTTGACCTCCTCCAGACACTGATCTCGTGACCTCCCTGAGTTCCTGTCCAGAGGTAGCTGGGTCTGAAGAGATCATTCCCAGGAGCTGCTGATCCCAGTGAGGCCACAGCAGAGCTGGAGAGGGACTGGATGGAGGGACAGGACACAGGGAATGGCTTTGAGCTGAAAGAAGTAGAATTAGATGGGAGATTGGGAAGGAATTCCTGGCTGGGAGGGTGGGGAAGCCCTGGCACAGGGTGCCCAGAGCAGCTGTGGCTGCCCCTGGATCCCTGGCAGTGTCCAAGGCCAGGCTGGACACTGGGGTTGGATCAGCCTGGGACAGTGGGAGGTGTCCCTGCCATGGCAGGGGTGGCACTGGATGATCCTTCAGGTCCCTGCCAGCCCAAACCATTCATGCATTCCACAACTCTTTCCTACAGAATCATTTAGGCTGGAAAAGCCCTTTAGGATCACTTGCTCAGTTGTGACTCAAGGCTGCTGCAGTGATGGGTTTATCAGGCATTTCAAATTACCACTGAATTTGTGTTCCTGATTTCCCTCAGCTGCAGCTGTAGGATCTGTCCTTTGCCCACAGAAAGCCCTGGGCAATGCCAGGCTGAGGAACAGCCTCTTAGAGTCTCTCTAGGAAAACCTTCAGGGATAATTTCCCTTCTAAGGTGTATTTTGAGACCTGTCCTTTACCTAATCATGTGCCTTGATTTGATGTTCCCATTTCATTATTAAAGCTGCACATGTGAAATGGTTGGTAGAAGGCTCTGTATCACCAGGTGCTTCTCTCACTCTGAGAGTTCATTTTACTAAGCAGTGTTATTTGACATGAAATTTCCTGTTCTGTCAGCATTGTTTCATTCTTTCGTGTGCAGCACTTTGGTCAGTTTTGGAACAGCTGCTGGAATTTCACAGGTGTTGGATGAGCTTGGGGTCACTCTGGTTCTCTCAGACCTGATTTAAAATTCACTTTAGAGAGTCAGGAGTGCATTTACCCACATTTACTGAACCCTCCTTCACTGCAGGTGGGTCAGGGAGGTGAATGCTGTCAAATGGCATGGTATCACATGGGTTTGAGAAACTCTGTTTGTAACCAGGGTTCCAGGGAGGTTTTCAGTGCTGCTTTCCTGCAGTTTGGTGTTTGTCCCGGTTCTGAGGCACTCTGGGGCCCAGCTCCCTCAGAAGGGGTCTGTTTGCAGCTGCAGCTGGATGAGCTCCTGCTTTTCCTTTTTTCCTTCTTCCCCTCAGGCCTCACCTTCCCCTTCTGGCAGCCCAGCCCTCCTTCCCCCCAGCCCTTGGATGTGTCAGGAAGGCTGGGACACCCTGAAATCCTCTGTGCCTGTGCCTGCAGACCCCCCAGCAGGGCACAGTGGGTGCCTTCCTGGTGTGCTCTCATTCTGAGCAGCAGGTTCTTACAAACAGCTCAAGGCTTCATGGCCTCACTTGTCACACTCTGAGAGTGGGAAACACTTCCATGGCTGTCTCATGTGTCAAATATATACACACAGAGCTCTGGTGTTACTTATGTGTGTGTATAAATGGATGAGGCCAAATCCTTATAAAGAATCCTTTTGCCTTTTCCTTGAGAAAAAAACTGATTTAGTGGCAAAGATGTGGCAGTGCCATCTCCTGCTTTGGGGGTCATTCTGGGTCACAGCCTCCTGTGTGTGTCCTGCTGGGAGCTTTTTGGGTGACCCACAGCTGACTCCTCTGAACAGCCCCTTCTCCCTCATTTGCATTCCCCCTGGAAGTGCTCCCTGTGCCCGGAGCTGGGCAGGCTCCCAGGCAGAGCTGGGTTGCTCTGAGCATCCTCCACAGCTCTTGTAGGAAACTTCACACCTATTTATTTGATTAAAAGCTTAATAATCTTCCAAGGGCCTCTGGTTCCCAGTGTAAGATTTATGATCTAACTCCCTGTTTTCTGTCCAGAGGTGGAATAGGATGGCTGGAGCTGGATGATTCCCTCCCTCCAAGCCCCTCCTGGTGCCCAGTTTCTCAGAACAGCCCCTGTGTTTCACCCCCAGCACCTGGCAGCCGTGGAGGAGAGGAAGATCAAGTCCCTGGTGGCCCTTCTGGTGGAAACCCAGATGAAGAAGCTGGAGATAAAACTTCGCCACTTTGAGGAGCTGGAAACCATCATGGACAGGGAGAAGGAGGCAGTAAGTGGGAATTTGGCATTAAATCTGTCACTGCAAACACCTGTGTGTGCCAACATGTGGAAAACCAGCACTCCTCTCCTTTATGTGTCCTTCTCCTTCAGCTGGAATCTGTAATTCCCTCCCACAGTGGCATTTGAGCCCTTTCCTCCTTCATCCGGTATTTTCTCTATTCCATAAGCAGCACTCTGGATTTGCTTCCTCATCCCTACTCCAATCAGGAATATGGAATGGAGCCTTTGCACATGGGTTGTATCTGACCTCAGAACAGCTTTTCCCTGGGGAGAGTGAAGTGGGTGGAACCCCTCCTTCCCTAGAAGGGAACCAGCCCTGTCACCCTTTCTCCTGAGCCAGGTGAGGAGTTGGGTCCAAGGAGGTGGTTCAGGTTTTTGGGGCATTCTGAGCAGCTCTTGGGAAGGCCCTGGAAGCAGAGTGTGGAGGTGGAAGGGGAATGCTGAGGAGTGGCAGCCTCACTTTGTGGTGATGGTGATGGGTTCACCTGAGCTGGGAAGGCAGCAGCAGCTTCAGCAGGAGTGAGGTCAGCACAGGGAGAGCTGCTGGGCCTGGAGGCCTCAGGAATTATGAGGAGTTGTGGCACGTGTGGTGCCAGAGGCTTTGGAGAAGTGGTTCCTCTCCAGCTGCTCAAATGATGACTCAAAACCTCATTTTTATCTGAATGGCCAGTTTTTAATTTCTTTTTCCTGTTGTGTAGCTGCCTCATTGTTGTGAGCAGACATTTACTCTGGATGGGTTGAGGATGTTGATTCATAATTCCAGGGATTTCCACATTTGCCCTTCTGTGTGAGTGTAATGGAATCACCCCCATTTGGCATTAATGGACTCCTGTCCCAGCTTGGAAAGGGCATCAGGTCCAACTCCTGCTCCTCCCAGCACCTAAACTGAGCTGTGTGAGCAGGAGCAACATTCCCTGAGCTCTGCCATGGCCACGTGCCTGGGGAGCTTCCCCATGGAGAACCTCTTCCCCAGTCCAGAGTTCCCCCAATCACACTGATGGAATTTGACAAGATGTGGCCTTCTCTTGGAGCAGGATGTCAGCAGGAATTTCTGGATTGCTCCACATCCTCCACCATTTCCATCTGTGTTTGATTGGCAGCTCAGGAAATGGACCCAACTCTTTTGGAAAGGTTCCCTGCAGATTCTTTCTTTGGGGGATATATTCCATTAGTGACAGGGAGGGCTTTTTTCTCCCTTTTGAGGCATATGACATTTCCCTTTTTAAAAATGTGCATACAGATTTTCCCCTTGGCTTCCTGGTGGTTAAATTCGGTCTTTTCACCTGTCATTGTGGATATTTAGTGGAATAATTAAAGCAGAAAAACCTCCTTGCTGCCACTGCACACTGTGTCTGTTGCTCCTGCTGCCCAGGCTTTTCCTTGCAGGGAAGGAGCAGGGATTGTAAGTGTTGACAGGAATCAGTGCTGCAGACTGGAGGCTGTTACATTTCAGGCAAAACACATTTATTTGTGTTTGAGCTGAGCAGTGTCAGCACTGCCAGTGCTGAGTGTGGGAAACCAGGGGCCTCTTGGTGGAGCTTGGCCCACCCAGAATTTCTGATGGCACCTGAAGCTTTGCTGGTTCTGTTCAGGGAGGAATCCCTGAATCCTTGAGGCTGGAAAAGCCCTCTCAGCCCATGGAGTCCAAGCTGTGCCCAGTGCCCACCCTGTCCCCAGCCCAGAGCTCTGAGTGCCACCTCCAGCCCTCCCTGGGCAGCCCCTTCCAAGGCCTGAGCACCTTTTCCATGGGGAAATTGCTCCTGAAAGGAAGCTCTGTGCTGGAGATGAAGCTGTAGCACACTGATGAGTGAACATGAAATGCTGGTAGTTGCCCCTCCTGGTGCATCACTTTCACAGCAGCACAGAAGGGAGTGGTGGATACTGGGGGGTTGTCAGGTGTGACACAGAACCACCTCCCTGAACTCCAGCTGATGTCTCTAGGGAGACTCTGCAGGAGAGGGTCCAGCAGAGGCACAGAGATGTTGAGGGCTCTGGAGCATTTCCCAGATGAGCAGAGGCTGCAGGAGCTGGGCCTGGTCAGTCTGGAGAAGGGAAGGCTCAGGGGGATCCCAGCAATGCACACACATCTCTCAAATTGTGTGCCAAGAGAGTGGTGCCAGACTCTGCCCAGTGACAGGGTCAGGAACAGTGGAACAAACCAAAACACAACAGGTTCCAGCTCAGCAGGAGGAAGAGCCTCTTCCCATGGAGGAGCAGAGCCCTGGAGCAGCTGCCCAGAGGGGCCTGGAGTGTCCCTGTCTGGGGACATCCCAGACCCCCTGGACACATTCCAGTGTCACTGCCCCAGGTGACCCTGTCCTGGCAGGGGGTGCACTGGGTGACCTCCAGAGCCTCCCAACCCAGGGATTCTGTGGCAGGTGACAGGAGCTGACCTTGGTGAAGGTTCTGAGCCCTGCTCCTGCCTCATTCCAGCTGCAGGAACAGCTGGGTTGGAGAGCAGCTGCAGGTCCCTGATGGAGTTCCCACGGGGAAGTGTGAAGCTGGCAGTTGTGTTAATGCCAGAGCCTGGTACAGAACCAGGGTTTGGGCTCTGTCCTAGAGCCCAAGCTCAAACTTGGCTCAGCTTTAACAGCAGCTCGTGTTACAGCTTGTCCTTCTGTGCCTTTTTTTCCTCTCTCCTCCTGCCTTCCCTCATCCCAAGCATAGGGATTGTGTAGAAGGGAAGTTTTCCCTGGCTTTCCTCACTCAGATGTGAATTTTCAGTCACTGGCTGCTGTGTGGGCATCCTTGTAAAGACTTTTAAACTGTAGCAGGATGGAGTGCCAGGAAGTGAGCAAAGTAGGGCCACAGAAAGGTCTCCCAGGAATAAAGAAGTGCTGCCTGAGCCTTTGTTTGGGGTCATCTGCAGGAATTGCTGTGCCAGCTGTCTGCCCGCCCGGCAGCGTTTCCCCCCAGGCCCCAGTGCCCCGGCGGGGTGGGTTTCTCGGGGCCTCCCGCAGCGGTGGGAGGGGAAAGGAGCCGGGGCAGTGAAGGTTCCATTGTGTTTCCCTGCCGAGCCCGCCCAGCTGGGGCTCTCAATGCCGCCTCTGTGCTGCTCCCTGCCCGTCTGTCCCCGCCTCTGCCAGCCCCGGCTGCTGGGGAGCGCTGGGCTTTCTGGAGAGCTCCTGCTAGGTGAGAGTCTCCTTGGCAACCTGCTTTTCAGCTCAGTTACAGAGTCAACCTTGAAACACTCCTTAAAGATTCCTAAACGAGTCACACAACCCAGTCCCGTGGTCTGAGAGTAATAATGTGTCAATATTCCTTAAATAAGTCAAATATCACCCCCTCACCAGGACTCTGATCCATCATACAAATGCCTTTCTCTAGCCTTTTTGTCTTTTCAAGGAATCTCAGCCTGGTTTGGGTGGGAAGGATCTTGAGGATTGCCCAGTTCCACCCAGGGCAGGGGCACCTTCCCTAGACCAGGTTGCTCAGGTCTCGCTCTCTACACGACTTCATAATTAATCAAAGTAGCCCATTTGATATTAATTGGCCTAAATGACATGAGGTTTTCCACAAAATGCCCTTAGTAGTGCCAGTCCTGGTGTCTGGCTGCTGTGACAGCCAGTCCCTGCACTCCAGGGATGGAGAAGGATCCTGCCTGTGATCCCTGAGCTCCTGCAGCTGCACACACATTCTGCTTTGGGCTTGCCTGAAAAGCCCTTGAGAGTCCTGCTCTCCCTCATTCCAACATGCAGAAGATGGAGAGAAGGGCCCCCAGTTGCTTCTGGAGCTGTGTTAGGGCTGAGTTCCCAGTGCAGAGCTCTGTGAGGAACGAGCTGTGTTGCTGAGAGGTTTTAGGACAGAACAAGGTGAGTCCATGTGTTCCAGCTGGAAAAAGCTCTGGAGCCTTTCCCAGAACCTGCTGCCAACATCCACAGGACAGTTGTTCAGTTTGGGTTTGGTGGAGTTGGAGTGAGGGGCCTCTTCCCACCCAGCCCACTGACTGATTGGCAGGAGTGTTGGAAATGCATCTCTCCTAACTTGCCTCTGCCTTTTGTCCCGTCCCTGCACAGCTGGAGCAGCAGAGGCAGCAGCTGCTGACAGAGAGGCAGAACTTCCACATGGAGCAGCTCAAGTACGCCGAGCTCAGGGCTCGCCAGCAAATGGAGCAGCAGCACAGCCAGAACCCCCAGCAGCCCCACCAGCACCCCAGTGGGCCTGGCATGAACCCCCTGGGGGCACCAGCACACCCAGGGCTGCTGCCCCACCAGCAGCCCCCACCCTACCCCATGATGCACCACCAGATGCCACCTCCTCACCCACCTCAGCCAGGTAAGAGCCAGGAGCAGGGAATTCCTGCCGTGAATCCCTGTGGGAGTGAGCCCAGGGGGCAGTGGGCAGCCTGGGTTACTGGTTTATAATGGTGCCACTGTCAGACCCAGCTTGCTGGAAGGATGAGCTCTGCTTGTTCTGCAGCCTTGTTATGGAGCTTTTACCCCATTGCAGATGTGTGGATGGAGTGTGGGGAGGGAGGTGTCTTACAGGAGGTGTGAACCCCAAAAGGAGGGAATGAGGGAGTGCCAGGGTGGGAGGCAGTGGGCACAAACATGAGAAATTCCTTCCAACCACAGGAAAACACTTTTTTCCTTGGGAGGCTCATTAGCCCCAGAGCAGATTGTCCAGCAGGGCTGGGAGTTCCCCTGCCTGGGACAGGCAAGCTCTGAAGTAAAGTGAAATAAGAAGTTGCCTCAAGCACTTCCAGATGTTTTTAGGTTGTTTGTATTTCCTTAGACTTGTTTTATATTTGGTGATCTGAGCAGATGCTCCTTCTAAAACGATCACTCCTCCAGCTCTGCAGTTCATGGCACACAAACCATGTACAGGAATTGGGAGACTGGGACAAGTAGCAGAGGCAGGAAGCTGCTGAAGGATCTTCCTCTGGCAGGAGACCTGACTGTGAGAGGTTCCTGTGTCCTACCTGGATGTGTTTGATACCAGAGGAGGGTCACAGGACTGTGTTGGTCAGAGGGGTCACCTGGAAGTCTCCAGTCCAGCCTCTCCTGCTGGCAGGGGACTTGTCCTGCTGAGGGTTGGGTACCTCCAAGGATGGGTATTCCTAATTCCAGAGGGTGGGATGATCAGGTGATGGTGTGAATTGGCAGCTTTTACTTGCTAAGGATTGTTGAAATGGCATTTTAAAATCAAGTAGTGTTGTCTGGCACTTGGGAACCTGGTTGTGGGACTGGACACAGCCAAGGAGGAGCTTAACCAAAACCTGCTCCAGAAGAAGACCTGATCAGTTATTAGCCAAAATTATTTTAGAAGATTTTTCATAGGCAGCTACTGAAGAAGCTGGAAAGTTTGGGTGTCATAATCCAAATAGAACATGGCAACAGGAAGCTGCAGGAACTCGAGTTTTCCTCTTGAGACAAAGTGTTTGGTTTGGGAAGGAGCACAAGGGCACAGGGAAACAGCAGGATTTGCAGGTGACCAGGAAAATGAGAGGTGTCTGATCCAACTGGACCTGTAGAGTGATCAAAGTGGGCTCCCTCAGCAGGTGCAGAGTACTGGAGACTGGGCAGGAAGGGAAGAGTTGTCTGGTGAGGCTCAGCTCACTCTGCTTTTAAGGCTCAGGGAGTTCCTGGGTTTACTGTGGATGAGAATCCCTGGGGCTGTTTGGGAGCTGGTTTGGTTTTTGCTGGAATTGGATTGGGAGTGTGATAAAACATGGTCTGGTTTCAGACTCGGATTTAACATCCTGGCTCAGGGGGATGTTGTGGGGTGTGGACAGCTCAGGGCTGCTCACATGGCCATGAAGGAATAACTGGAAAGGGAAAACTGGCAAGAGGAGAGCAAAGGAGGCAATCCTGGCAATCCACACTGCTGTGGAGACTGGGAGTGGGACAAGATTAAAGCCCTGTTGTATTTATTCACCAGGGACTGGTAACCCCTGCTTGCTGAGGTGTTGCCATCCTTGGCTCACACAGCCCTGTGTTACTCCAGGCTCTGCATTCCCAGCGCTCCCTCCCGGAGCAGGGATGGGGAATGTGGCTCTGTTAATGAGTCAGAACATCTCTCTCTCAGGTTTGATTAAAGCTGGTCGATAGATTGACTTTTCCAGCAGCACCTCCCTGGCTGAGGGCAGCACAGCCCTGGCTCCCACAGCAGCATCTGGAGCTGTCTCATTCCATCTGCCCCCAGGACTGGGATCTTCCCCCACCTCCTCTGACAGTTCTCTGGTTTGATGCTTTTGTAAAAGGGAGAATTTGAGGCCCTCACAGAGTCCTCTGTGCCTCCAGCCCCAGCCCAGCTGATCCTGCCTCGAAAGCAGAACTCATTTCCTTGAGTTCATCACTGGAAGTTTGTTAGGAATGGCTGGGAATCCACAGGTGCCAAAGCTCTTTGGCTGCACAGTGGAGTTATTTTAACTTGAGGGCATGGAGAGAAAATGGCAAACTGGAGCAGTTCACCTTGTTGACCCCACAGTTTGAGTTCCCTCACTGGGTCTGCCACTGAGTCTCCTGCAGCCTTGGTGTAGATCCCAAAATTTGGTGAGTGGGAGGAGATCATAGAGTCCTGGAATGGTTTGGGCTGGACCTTGAAAATCACCCAGTGCCACCCCTGCCATGGCAGGGACACCTCCCACTGTCCCAGACTGATCCCAGCCCTGTCCAGCCTGGCCTTGGGCACTGCCAGGGGTGGGGAGAAGAAACCCCCAAACCCTGAGAGTGATCCAGAATCACCACAGGGCAGCTGGGCTGGGAACAGGGGCACAGCTGCTGCTCGGCTGGCAGGGTTTCACTCCAGCCTTACCTGGGTGCTCAGTGGTGCCTTCAGACAGGTTCTGGCCTCAGCAGCAGCTGAGAGTGCCCCGTGGGCTCAGCAGGAGGAGACCCTGGAGTGACTGACGAGAGCCAGAGGGACGGTGGGGAGCAGAGGGAGGAAGGGATCTGAGGGCATTTGGGCAGGGGAGGCAGGAGGATAATTCCTGCTCACGGCTTGTCTGGCCTCAGGGCCAGGAGCAGGTAAGTCAGTCTCTTAACTAAAAGTTAAAACTGGTACTTTTCCCAGAAATACGATTTTTAGCTCAGATTCCAGTGTGGACCTCCAGGGGAGGGCTGTGCTGGACCCCTCTGCAGAGCATCTCCAGCCAGGGGTCACCCACTTCTCCTTGGCATGGCCATGTCTGGCTCTGCTGGACCATAGAATCCATTTTCCTTGAGCTTATTTGGTTCTTCCCTTTAGAATGAAAACTTGTAAAATAAGAAAACAAAATTGGACTCCAATTTCAGTGTGAAAAGCTGCACTTTGTCATTGTAATTGTAAACTGGGAAATAAAATTCCCAGTTTCTTCTCCCGGTACCACTTCTGGCACTTCATTGATTTCTCTTTGAGCTCTGGGCTGGTGATCAGTGGGATGAGAACTCCTGGTTCTGATGATACTCATGGTGTGAAATATGGGAAACTTCTGGAAGTTCTTGGAGGAAGAGAGATAGCTGGGAATTAGCAGCTGTCATTATTAACTCTTCCTTCAAGTGGGATTTTCACCTGCTAAATCACTTCTGACCTAAGGCAGAAATAGAATGAGGAGGGCAGGATACACTTCCCATCACCTCTGGATGAGCAACTTTAATCACCTTTTCCCTGATATATTTTAACTTCATTTTCTGTCAATGGTTGAAATACTCAAAAAAAAAATTTTTTTATCAGGAATTTTGGGCTTGTGGTTTTTCAGCTGCTGAGCATTTCATTATTTGTGGGTTTAAATTAAGTCCCTGCATGCTGTTTGCTTCCTTATTGGACTGGTGATGATTCCAGGGGGCTTTTTGGTACAGAAAAGGATTTTGAGTTCACTTCCTTTAGGTGAATATTCTCTAGCAGCTGTCAGTGCTTCCTCTTTGTCCATCAGATGTACAGAGCTTGCTGGGGAGATGCAGGGAGCAGTGGGATGAAAGGAGATCCGAGTCACGGGGTGGTGAATGGGGTTGGAGCTGATCCAGGGCATTGTAACCAGGGTGTAATTTGGGATTGAAGGTGTGAGGGTGCTCGGTGGCACAGGAGCATTGACACCACGTTGGGCTCTCTCTGCTGCAGTTTGGCTGTTTGAAAACCTGCCCCAGGCAAGAGGTGTTTGGGGCTGGAACAAGAGTAAATATTTGATATATTACAAAATTCCTAGGATCCAACAGTGAATCAAAGTGCCCCAGGACAGCTGTGCTGCCCCTCCCCTCCCTCTGAGCTGCTCCCGGGGATGCTGGGGGGATCCTTTCCTCCCGGAGGGTGACAGCAGCAGCCTCCCCGCGGTGTTCCCGGTGTATCCTCGGCGATTCCCGGGAGGCACCGCCCGCCCGGCCCTGGGGCTGTGCGGCCCTCGGAGGGAGGGGTGGAATCGCTGGGCGCCAGTGAAGTGGAAATTGTGCCTCTCCTTCCCCGAGACACGAGGCTGAATGAGTTACTGTGGTTAATTATTCACAGTGCTTGGCTGGGGCGGCAGGGAGGGTGCAGGGAAGGGTGGATTTGCTGTTGGAATATCCCTGCCCATGGCAGAGATGAGCTTTAGGGTCCCTTCCAACCGTTCAGGATTCCCAGAGCCTGTGAAACCCGTTCCCAGTGGGGAGGAGCACGCCTTGGAATGCCAGCAGGTGTCCCCTGGAGCTGTTCTCTGCCTCTCCCATGTCAGGGCTGGGAAACAGCTCCTCCAGCAGCAGGAGAGCAGGGTCAGCCAGGCCCGTCCCCTGGAGCTGCTCCGGGCTCTCCTCAGCCCTGCCCTCCACAGGCTTTCCCTGCAAGGGCTGGGCAGGGACAGGGAGCACTGGCTGTGTCCACAGACTGGACAGGGACAGGGAGCACTGGCTGTGTCCAAAGGCTGGACAGGGACAGGGAGCACTGGCTGTGTCCAAAGGCTGGACAGGAGCACTGGCTGTGTCCACAGGCTGGACAGGGACA
>VZRX01010696.1:0-22008 GCA_013398075.1 Notiomystis cincta
AAAAACTTTTCTTTTAATAAGACTCAGAAAGTGCTTTATTAAAGAAATCTCATTATGGTTATATCACTGGCAAAACTCCATCCCAAAATAATAAGATTCAAGATCATAATCCTTGTTCAAGCAAATTCACATTCAGCCCCAAAAAGGAGAAGCCAACAGAACCTTGAGCCCTTCTGTGCACTGCCCCCTGTGTTTGCTCAGTAAATGAGGACTCCAGAGGCTGAAGGGACACCAGAACCAGGAGGAATTGGCTGCTCAAACCCTCATCCCTCTTCCTCTCTCAATTCTGCTGCTCTTTTTTCATTCCTCCTCTTATTCTGCTAAATCTATAGATATCTTTGGCTTTTAGCAACAGATCCATACATGTAAAAAATTAAAATAAACAATATTGTCCCCTCTCAGCCACTGAGGACTCAATGAACTTTCCTCAGCAAAAGCAGCAGGAATAGCCAGATTTGCAATTGTGCAAACAGCCAGAACTGCCAGTTTTGGGTTTTTTAACTGTCTTCCCCATGGAAATCACCCTAGGGAGGCAAATTGTCTCTCCCTTTATCTGCCAGTCCTACCCTGAACATGAATATTTAAGATGGAAACCATCAAAGCAGTGATTTTTCACTCGTGGCTTCTGGATGTCAGCAATGCTCTCTGTAGCCACCTGGGAACAGAAAGTTCCAAAATGCATCCTTCCCTGCTGTCCACTCTGCAGTTAACCAGGAAGGTGATTGCCCCCAGCACCACTTTCTCAGCAATGCTTTCCTGTTCTCCAGGGGACTGAGGAACAGCCCTGAACCAAATTTGCCAGCTGCCAGCAAACACAGGCGTGGTGGTTCACTGGCTGAGTACTTTTCATGCAGCTTTCCCACTCTTTCCTCCCCAAAGCAAGCTTGGGAAAGCTTTTTTTATTGCCTTCTTTGACAGCCAGACATCTTAATCACATGGAATGTCTCCACTTCTGCTGGGCCCTCTTTCATTTAGTTTTTATGATCCTCTAAGAGAATTGGAATGCTGACTTGTAAAACAAGGATTCCTTGTTGCCAGGATGGGTATTTTACTTCCTGGCTCAGGCACTCTGGTGCATTTGACAAAGGCACAGACACTGCACATCCAGATCCATTCCAGAAACCCACTAAAAACTACTACAGGAAACCTGCTTTAAAACCTCATTTTCAAAACATTTTGCAAAGCATTTGTGCAAAATGCTTTATCATTCAACTGGGCACGTTGACACCCACCAGCATTTTAACCAGAACAACTTTTGATCTCTGCCTTTCAACCTGAAATTGAAAATATTTTCTACTCCCACCTCTTCCAGCATGCTCAGTCTCCATGGAGACTACAGGACCATCACTTTTTTTTGGTTTTAATTAACGCCATGGCCATATGTCACCTGAGTGCAAATGCAGGGAAATTTTTGTGGGCTTTCCACTCATTTCTGTGGGATTATAGGGCAGTGACCCTTGAACAGGGAGAGCTGAATACAGGCCCTCCTGGTAAGACCATAAAAGCCAAGTTACACAGCTAAGGGAAAGCTCCAGAGGAACCCAGCACTTGAGTGCTGAATTATCACACTTTACACAGAATTATGTGCACTGTGTCTCTGGATTTGTTTTTATAAGCCTTCTATCAAGATTTCCCAAAGCTTTTATAGACACTAAGCAGGTAAACCTCAATATTATCCCTCAGTGCCAGGATCCAGGTGTTGTTGTGGTCCCCACTCCTCACATGAGCACCCAGACCACGAACGGTCACCCCAAAGGAGCTGCTGCAGACGGACCCACGGACTCACAGCGAGCCCTCTGCTCCTCCTGCAGCTGCTCCCTGCTCTGCCACTCCCTGGCTGGTCCACGAGCCGGTCTGGGGACCCAGCACAGTATTTTGGCAGTGCTGCTCCCCAGCCCTGGAAGCCTGGAGCAGAGGCAGGCAGGGAGGGCAGGTGCTGCCCCTGAGCAGGCAGAGCCCTCAGCTCAGCTGAGGGCACAGGAAAAGCCTCCACCTGTGTGCAGGTGTGCAGCTGAGGAGTGGGATTGCTGCTTACCCAGGGTGCAGCTCAGGTGCAGGCTGTGGACACTGCAGGACCTGCACCAGTCTGCCAAGTCACTGTGCTGTAAATCAGCAACGCTGGCCTTGGTAAATGAACACAATGAACACAATGAAAATTCCTCAGCCAACAGCCCCTGGCTCCCACTGGAAACAATGACAATCAGCAAACTCTGACACCAGGGTACAGGAGGCTCCATTTCCTCCTGAGCAGTGTGTGACACTGCAGCCCCTCAGCAGCCTCATTTCTCACCTTCTCTTCTTGCCTCCATTTAAAAACAAGAACCCAAAACACAGAAGAGCAACAGTGAACAGCCTTGGCTCAGCACCTTTTGTGAAATGAACCAAGCAAAGTTTGGTTTAAATTCGCATTTTCCTAAGAGGGAAAGACCCCCCAACACCAAACCATGCTCCTCCTCTGTGCCCTCTGTAAATTGGGGCTGTATTTGAGGTGCTTGCAGAGAAGCACAGAGGAAGAGCTATCGACTTTGTGATTTTGAAGAGGGATGAGGGGACAGTGCTCTGCTTTGTATACTGTATGTGAATCAGCACAGGATCTATACAGAAGCAGCAACAGGGCTGATCAATCTTTATTCCTACACAATCAAGCAAAGCTGCATCTTCAAGTCCCTTTCCTGACAGCTCATAAAACGCTGGTATTGATCACAACGCCCAAATTTGTAGTTTTGACAATAAAAGCAATTTGTTTGGGGAGGGAAATAGCCCTATGAGGTGAATGCATGTGGTTTATTAACTTTAAAAAATAATTCTTCAGAGCAATAATATGAAAAGTCGGACAGAACTTTTTAACCTTGAAGATTTTGACTTCCATTTTCCCTGCTAAGACACCTCCCCCCTGAGAGAGCTGAATTTCAGATCTGGGAGGCAGCAAGGCATGCCCTCCCTGCCAGGGCTGGTGTTTGTGTGCTGCTCAAGGTGAGCACGGCTCGGTTCAGCTCACTTCAGGTGCAACTGCAGGCTTCCCACAAAATTCACCTCTGCAGGGCTCCTGCTGCCTTCCCAAGTCCTCTGTGCTGTGGGAAGGCAGGCCCCAGCCCAGCTGTCAGAGCCAGCCAGCATTTGACCACCGGTGGGTGTGAGCCAGCTGTGCTGGGGAGCGGGGCAGAGCAGAGTCCCTGGCTGGAGGGGGACACCAGGACGTTCTCCCCGCTGAGACTGAGGCTGGCACTGCCACTGCTTGGCCCAGCCCCACACAGCTCCCCTGCTGCACCCTCACCTGGGGCTCTGGAGGCACCTGCCCACTTCCACTCGGCCCAGGCTGTCCAGGGAGGGGCCTTGGCTGGGCCCTGGCATTTCTCACTGGACTGCAGCGAGTTTGGCCAGCCCCCAGTGCTGGCTGTGCCACAGGAGCCACCACCAATCCAGCCATGGAGGAGAGGAGAGAGGATGCAGGGACAGCTGCCCAGATGTTACCAGAGCAGTCCAGCCCATGTAAAAGAGGAGAGGATACAGGGGCAGCTGCCCAGATATTACCAAGGCAGTCCAGCCCATGGAAAAGAGGAGGGAGGATGCAGGGACAGCTGCCCAGATGTTACCAGAGCAGTCCAGCCCATGTAAAAGAGGAGAGGATACAGGGGCAGCTGCCCAGATATTACCAAGGCAGTCCAGCCCATGGAAAAGAGGAGGGAGGATGCAGGGACAGCTGCCCAGATGTTACCAGAGCAGTCCAGCCCATGTAAAAGAGGAGAGGATACAGGGGCAGCTGCCCAGATATTCCCCAGGGCAGTCCAGATGTTCCCAAGGTCAGGATGCAGCTGCAGCTCCTTGCTGAGCTCAGGTAATGGAGCCCTTGGCACTGCAGCACTGCATCAGAGCTCCCCTCCAGTGGGGGACACAGCCCCCAGACCCCCTGTACTGGCCCTGGACAGGAGGGGGGAGCCCTGGAAATGCCTCCCCTGCACTCCAGGGCAGGGGAGCTTTTACACCTGGCTTCCAGAACAGGGCTTTCAGCTCTCTCCCAGTTCCACATGCTGATAATTAAGCACCACAGCCAGGTCTGCACTACCCAGCCAAGATTTTCTGGCAATTACTTCAGCTTGGAAGAGAAGAGGCTCCATGAGGATGGAGCAAGAAAACGCCACTTTCCTACAGGATTCTGTCTCATGCTTGATTGGCTCTTGTGTCCAAGAAACTACAAGCTCTTACTTAAGATTTTTCCATAATTGCCTATTGATAAGAATTCAGCTGCCTGGAGACTCTCTATTATATTTTCCCTCTCCTCTGGATATTTTCATGACACAGATAAGAAATAACCATCTCTGAGTCAGCTTTGCTGCTGTCAAATCCAAGGCACACATGCTCAGGCAGCACGAGGCTCATTTTCTCAACAAAACCTGCCTAAAATCCCCTTTTTTCTCCAAAGAAGCAGCCCAGTGAAATTAATGAAAAACTGACCTAGCTATAGTTACTTGCTTTATTTCCTTCATTAAAAATGACAAATGTGTTCTTGAGTTAGCACATGTATAGCACTGCTGGCTGTATTTATGACAGAAATAAGCATAAATTCTTTCCTTTGAAATAAAACATCCTACACCTATTATTAGCAAGAGATCTGCACAACGCACCACAGCCCCTGAATGCATCCACTTGCCTGTTGACACCTCTCTGAAATAGGAGGAATATTATAATGTTAAAAATAGAAAGCATGAATATCGTTGACGTATAAACAAAAAAGAAAGTAATACCCACAGAGCACAGAAACAATATGGAAATTAAGACCTAATGTAGCTACAGGGGGGGAAAAAATCTTGTATTTTAGGAGAAAAAAGGTTGGGAAATTGATTTGACATCTTTATGCACATTCTCTGAGATGTGGCTCGCACGGCACAAATTTCAGGTGAATTTCATCTACAATACATTGAAATTGCAATCCTCTAATAACACACACATGTATGTAACTTAATTTGAATTATTAGTCATGGAAATAATTCTTAAGGCCTGATATGCTGCTGCTCTAATTTCTTTCATATTTCATATGGGTAGAAAAAAGCAGCAAAAGCTGCGTGCACTCCTTTGCAACTACATCACTTTTTTTCCTTAAAGCTTCTGCAGCTTTCCAAATCCTTGAGCCTCTCTAGGCCCACGTTTTGTGGAAGACTCTGGGGACTGAAGCTGCTTATGGTCAGNATGCACATTCTCTGAGATGTGGCTCGCACGGCACAAATTTCAGGTGAATTTCATCTACAATACATTGAAATTGCAATCCTCTAATAACACACACATGTATGTAACTTAATTTGAATTATTAGTCATGGAAATAATTCTTAAGGCCTGATATGCTGCTGCTCTAATTTCTTTCATATTTCTACCCAGGCCTTTGGGTAGAAAAAAGCAGCAAAAGCTGCGTGCACTCCTTTGCAACTACATCACTTTTTTTCCTTAAAGCTTCTGCAGCTTTCCAAATCCTTGAGCCTCTCTAGGCCCACGTTTTGTGGAAGACTCTGGGGACTGAAGCTGCTTATGGTCAGTGCCCTGACATCTGCTTAACACCTGTCAGAGCAGCCTTTGCAGTGACACTTCCCCGGGACACAGGAGATCCAGATCCCTGCAATGGTGTTAAATCCTTCCCAAGAACTATCCACAGAAAACCAAAGGCACTCAAACTGTTGCCTTATTTCCTTTTTTTCCTAGGTCTGTACTACATGAAAGACCTCCCCCTGCATTTCTTTTCTCCAGTAACACCTTTCTCTAAAGGAGCAGCACCTTTTAACAGAGCACGTGACTCAGTTAACTTCAATGTCTAAGTTTTGTGACAATTAAGGGAGAGCTGTTCAGCAGAATAAATTGACACACCAGACCGTTTGAAGTGTCCTTTAATCTTCTGGATGATTTTAAAACTTCAGCTGGTTATTTCATTTAGAGATCAGACTAAAGCAGGTCCCTGCTCCCCCTCCTCCTTTTCTTGTAAAATAACTGTGGCAGCCTGGAGAAATATTGTCTGTCTTGGTTGCAGCCACTGCCCTGAAGGTGTAAAGCTAGAGAGGAGTTCAATAGAGCTGGATTCATTGCTAATTTCAGAGGGCATGTAGAGCTGCTTCTTCCCTGGCTTAACAGACAAATTGACTTTCTAATTTTAGAACAGGAGACTTCTGCACAGGCACAGACCAAAAAGGCTCCTTTTCTGATGGATCTAAATACAGATTTATGCTCTGGAAAACCAGAGCACCTGAGGGACTTGGAGCTTGCCGTGACAAATGGCATTTAGGCACATTGCCCCACAGCCAGAGGTGTGAGCACCACTGCTGGTCCCGCCTGCTCCTGGGGAGCTGCCAGCTACAGCAGCCTGGCACTGCCCTGATTCCAGAGAGGCAGCTGCTGCCAGCCTCGGTGCCTTCGGGGAGCATCAGAGCACACAGGCGGCCAGGAACCCTGTGGGCACTGGCACCGGCCCTGGGGGCACTGGCACTGACTCTGGTGGCACTGGCACTGACTCTGGTGGCACTGGCACCGGCCCTGGGGGCACTGGCACTGACTCTGGCGGCACTGGCACCGGCCCTGGGGGCACTGGCAGTGGCCCTGGGGGCACTGGCACTGACTCTGGTGGCACTGGCACCGGCCCTGGGGGCACTGGCACTGACTCTGGTGGCACTGGCACTGCCTGCAGAGGCACTGACCTGGTGGCATTGCCATTGGCCCTGGTGGCACCAGCTCTGCCTGCAGTGGCACTGACCCTGCCTCTGGTGGCACCAGCCCTGGTGGCCCTGGCAGTGGCCCTGGTGGCCCCACTGTCCTCGCTCTGCCAGGGCAGCAGAATTCTTCCCCAGCCCTGCTCTGCTGCCCAGTGCCCGGCAGTGCCCGGCAGCCCTGGCACACAGCACCCCAAACCCTGCACACCCAGAGCTCTGCCCCAGGCAGGGAACAGCCACAGCCCTGCTGAGCCCACAGGGACTGAGGAGGACCAGGCAGACCCTGCTGAGCCCCAGTGCTGCCCTGCTGGCACCACCCTGAGCCAGGAATGCCGAGCTCAGGAGCTGAAAGGGGAAGGGGCTCAGCTTTGCTGCCAGAAGCAGCAGGTCTGCAGCCAAAGCTCACCAGTGCCTTCATGGAAACAACATTCACACCAGGCTGGGGTCCAGAGTGCTGCCACTCATCCTTCCTGTGCTGGCACTGTGAGGATCTTCACCAAGATACATCCTGCTTTTCCTTGTGGACTTCATCCACATCTTTGCTTTCTCTGCTCTGCCCCTGCCACAACTCTTCCTTTTCCACGTTAAAAAGTTCCATTTATTGCATCTTTTTGGTTATGGAAAATGAAATACTCAGTCTCCCAGGTGGGGGGGGGGGGATGAGAGCATCATCTTCACCCCCACTGGCCAGCACAGGGCTGTGCTTGACAATAATCCTCCTACCTAAGAGTGTCCACCTGTCTGATAATTGTGCATTTCCATACAATTAAACTCTGCAGTTTCTGATGGAAGCACCTGGATTAGCATTAGCAGTTCATTAGGACTTTGGGGTGTGTTTACAAGTCACAATTACAACTGAAGAGTAAAATATTTGTGGTTTATGCAAGAAGCAGAAGCAGCATTTCTTTTCATAAACAAGATTAATCCCTTAAACCACTGAACAAGAGATATTTTCCTAGAGAATTACATAAGAATGATGAGGGTGCCAGAACCACAAACCTAAAGCAAAGAGCAAAAATACAGCTTTTACAAAAACACTGCTGATTCCCACCATCTCAGAGATTTGATCGTAAGGCTGCATTTCTAAAACTGTCATTTATCCCCAAACTCTGGAGACAGCTGAATTCCTGATCCTTTGCTGCTGAGAGCCACTGCAAACAAGATTTATTTTCATGTCCTTTATGAGAACAAAGTCTTGATTTTTGAACAAATAGTAATTTTTCATCAAGACATTGTAATTCTCTTTGAGACTCTTAAGGACTAAGTCAGAGGTTTATCTTACTAAAATATAGAAAACAAATGTAGAATACACCCACAACCCCCCTCTCTTCCTCAGCATTCTTGGTATTAAATGTGCATAAAATCAAATATGATTCAATCTATCAGAGCCTAAAAAGAATTGCCATGTAGACAAAAGGTATGCACTGAATGTGGAAGTGCAGCTCTAATATAAAACAGAGATGAGAGCATGGGAATTTCAATATGTGTGGGTTTGACAGCTACAAACATAATTAAGGCCATTCAAAATTATTTGTTTCACCATCCTCCTTGCTCTAAAATGAAGATAGAAATTTTCATGTCAGAGGTGTATCCAGCTTTTGGGAAAACCGAGTTAAATTGTAGCCATTTGGCCATGTGCAGTAGAATTCAGGAGAACAGCACTGGCTGTTTATATTAAAAGATGTTTAGAATTGGAAATCAACATTCAAAAATAGAAGAACATTATGAAGTTTCTCAGGCTTCCAAGCAAGGACTCAAAGACTGGCAAGGGACCCAGTTTGGATAAATTTTGGCTTTTGCATCCAAAAGGCAAAACAGAGCGTTGTTTTGCCTGTGAAAATCCACCCAAATGTTTCGGGCTGTGGATCTGGGGACAGGAGGGAGACGTTATTTTGAATCAGGCGTCACACCCAGCCCTGCCAGAGCCTGTCTGCCCAGCTCTGTGTGCCCGTGCTCCTGGGGAACAAGTGCCACCTGCTCATGTGAGACTGTCCTGATGAATATGCAGCAAAGATTCCTTCCAGCACCTCCTCAGTGCTGCAGCTTGCAAAGCTTCTCTGCTATGCTGGAAGTGCATCATGCATGGACAGCACAGATAATGCACCCCACATACGTTCTATTTATTAATTCTGTGCTCACTTTTACACCCATCTTTTCTTCTCTTCCAGGCCTTTTGTTTCCCTTGCCTTCACAACTTCACACAAAGACCTGCATGTGTCTGTAAGAAAATTAATTGCTTCAACAATTAACAGGAAAATGCATCTTAGAGGAAACACTTCATAATCGATCTGTTTCCAGGTACAATATTTGCCACTCAGGAATAGATTAATTGGATTGAAAATTATTCAAGCTAATTATTTTCTCTCTAGTATGAGATTAAATGGAAGAGTCTAATGAACTGCAAATGAAGAAGTTCCTCTGAGCACCTCATGAGCTCCCAGTGAAGGGTCCTAATTTCAAGGATTCTGTTCACCCTGTGACCAGGACTTGCTGAAGGAGGATGTGGCTCTGTGCCACAGTGAAGGTGCCCCACTGATCTCCTCGTGGCACCACTCTGTGCCACAGTGAGGGTGTCTCTGATCACCACTATGTGCCACAGTGAGGGTGGCCCTGATCTCCTCGTGGCACCACTCTGTGCCACACAGCCTCCAGGAAGGGGTAAGGGCACCCCTTGCCACTGCTGGTGATGCAGCTGACACAGGAGTTATGTAAACATCAGGAACAGGTGCCTTGGGATTGATTTTCCAGCTGGTTTAGGAGAGCCATGTAAGAAATAGATGGAAGCAGCACAGTCTCACTTTCAGCAGCAGGCACTGAAGAGCTCTCTTGTTCCACAGACTCCACTCTAGAGCTCACAAAACTGGGATTTAAGAAAGCTTCCAGTAAACAAAGCCTTCTAGAAAAGACAGCATCTTGTCAACATTGAAGGTATTTTCAAATATTTCAGCTAAAGCTGAGAAAAAGGCAGGCAGCATCCCTGCAATGTGTCAGGGGAGATTTCTCTCAGGGGTGGCTGGGGATAGTAGCCATCCATTCAGCTAATTGCACATTTGAATATTAGCTCCAGGTAACCCTGGAACTAAGAATAACATGAGCACATTTGCATAAGTGCAGGTGATCCCTCAGCTCCCTCCCTGACAGGGAGTCCCAGCCACAGCCACGTCCCAGCTCTGGTTTGGATGGTCCTGGATACGGAGCCAGGGGCCACATTCCCATGGATTGGGAGTTCACATCAGCCCAGGCCAGCCCAGGCTCACATCACAGATACAACAGCAGAGCTGCCAGGTGCTCACATCTCCAAGCACACCCAAGACAAACCCTCATTTCCACCCCTGACCCAAAGAACTCTCAGGGCTCCCGAGTACCAACAGGGAACACAGGCCCTCACAGCTCCTGTACTTCCCAAAGGACCATCCTACAAGCCACTCTTCCCTTCCTGGCTCCCTCATTTCCCCTGGATGGTACAGCCTGAATCCCCACTCCTACACTCTCTAAAATGTACTTTTGTCTGACTTCTTACGTAACACTTCCCTGTGCATCCCTCTGCTCGCATTCAGTGTCACACTGCCCTTCGTGGTTCAGAATTTACACAAGGAGACATCCAGCCTCCAACAGAGAGGCAAATGCAAAGTGTGTTGCACATTACCCCAGCCCAGAGAACACCCCACGTTTACACCCCAGACTGTTCTAGTGGAGAACATTTGCCAGGCTGCAGCTGTTGGTAGCGCTGGAGGCGCAGCCCGGTGCTGCAGATTCCTGTCAGGGCAGGAATGGCACATTGCACACTCCTTCCACGGGCCCCAAAATACCCAGGGAACCCCACAGCTCAGAGCTCTGTCCTGTGCCCAGCTCTTACATTCAAGCTGTGCCAGTCAGTGACACCCACAAAGACAAGGCATCCTGTTATCCCAACAGCCAAATTCTTCTGCCGGCACTGAAGCCAAGAGGAACTTCAAAAGCAGACCTGAGACATGCTGGCAATTCCAGAGAGCTGTGTCAGGGAGGGATCTACACAGCAGCACTTGAAGCCATAAAATAATGCAAATGCCCAGTGAACTCAGCCTTGCTCTGGCAGTGGGAATTTATTTAGGATTGGGTTTAGGATTTATACAAATGCCAGGCAGTGTTACATAATTCCCTTAACCTTGTGGCCCACTCTTTGTTGTGTGTTGATTTAGATGTGACAGATTTAATGATTTTTTTCATCCAAAACATGGGAATTCCCATGTCTCAACAGCAACAGGCATATTTTTAGCCTCAGCTCATATTTAAATTCATCCACTCAACTTTCCAACTCTCTCAGTAATTAGTATTACTTCTTACAAGGTTTCCTCACAGGGAAAAAAAAATCCACAGCACCATTAGAGATACTTTCAGAAGACACACTTTTGCATTTAATATTAGACTTTCAATAGACAGGAGATTACTCACTTGCTGTCTCTTTTGTAATAGAAGGCAAACTGGTTTTGTCCCACTGGAATTGTTATTTTGAGCCTCTGGGCTACTAAAGGTTTAAGAACTACAGTGCTAAGTACCACAAACACAGAACAAGCATAATGATGATGAATTCTGAAGGTTCTTTAGGGAAATAATTCCTTCTCAAGTTTAAAATTATATTTATTACACTGGGCAACACCAGGGTAAAAATACAGACACTAAATATGAATGAGGTTATCCAGACTATTGGAAATATCCTTCAGCTACTTCAGCCCCAGACAGAAGGAAGGGCCCTGCTGTACATGGGAGGTGACAGAAACACCCCAGGACACCTGCACATCACCCAGGGCCAGAGGACACAATTCCCAAGTGTATCCATGAATCATCTGCCTTTTCTGTAACTGACTTTCATCACCAAACCACCTGGCCTTGGATTGTTTCCCTGAAATTACCTGATTCCCTGAAATTACCTGATTCCCAGTTGTCCATGGCCAGAACTCTGGATTACAGGTGATTAAGCCCCTGACACTGTTTACTGTTTGCAGATCAATTAAGTGAGGAGCTTTTATCACAGCCCTGCACAGGTAACTCAGAGACAGCAAGCCTGACTGCCAGCACACCACAGGCAGCTTTGTGTCTCCAGAACCTCTTGAAATGCCAAAATCCAACTCTCACTACTCCCATGGAAGCATTAGGAAACAGTCTCTTGTTGTGGGAGCACAGGAATCACCAGAATTGCTCCCAGGAGTTCTTGGGCTCAGCCACATCTCCACCTGGTGAAGCCAGCACTCCTTTTCTTGAATTCCTAGCTGAGCTCAAGAGCAAGGGAATATTGAGTAGCTGTTCTGTGCTCAATTTCTGTGCTGTTTGGGAACCCCAGATATGAAGTACCTATGGAAGCCTGCTTTCCATGACTATTTTTATATGTAAAATAAGAGCCAGTAAGATTTAATCCAAAAATACAAAGGGGAAAACATGCTTTCAGATGAACTAGGCCAGGAAATGAAATCCATCCTCCTCACCAGCACACTTCCTGCAGCCAGAATTCCTCCTGTTCAAAGCTGTACCCTGAGGCCACAGCTGGCTGAGCTGGGAGAGGTTGCCCTGATGCTGCCATATGGGAACATGGAACTGGTCCAGCTCAAATTAAGGAGCACTGTTCCAGGTTGTCTTCAGCTGTGACACTGCAGAGAATACAGAATTTCCTCCCAGGGTTTCTGGCTGTCCAGAGGAGGCTCTGGAGCTGGCTGAGCTGTGCTGGAGATGGTGGACAGCCAAGGACTGGCCACTGGCCTGAGACCAGTCAGGCCCTGGGGACAGCAGCCTGCAGTCACCACTGTCTGTCATTATTCCCTGAGCTCATTTTCCACCTGGAGCAGGCTGTCACTACAGCAGAGCCAAACATAATCATGGCCAAGATAAATGAGCCCTACTGCAAAGCCCTCTGAAAGGAACATGACATCTTTATCAGCTTATTGCATTTGCTCATACAGCAGACCATTATCCCCACACATGCAATGAGAGCTGACAGCTGCAGCTCCAGCTCTCCCTGGGGTGGGTGGTGAGCCAGCACAACTCTGACAGTGATCCCAGCTCTGCTCCAGGAATTCCAGCCCTGGAAAATCTGCAGGCTCTGGGGCACCACTGAAGTGGTACATTGGTACTTCAAAAGGATAATCCCTGAATGAGGGGATTTCTTGTTTTTAAAGGACAGTGCTGTTGTCACCTTTCCCACCTCCAGTAACATCCTGCTCAAACCCAAAGGAACAGGAATGGCCTTGCTCTCCCAGAGCCCAAGAGTCAGCTGAGATTAAAGGGAATCATCTCCCCTGCAGCACCAACTGAAATTCCCTGTATTGTCTCCTCCATGGGAATGTCAGACAGGAGCAGTTCCCCCCAAGCTGCCAAAGGCCATCTCCATGTCCTTCAAGTGCCTTCTGCAGTTTTTGTTTTTAAATCAATGACTCTCAAACCAACAGGTGAAAAAGTTGGCTAATAATGCCTTTATCTAATAATTGGTTATTATTCCATCTCTCTCCTTTTGATTTGATCCAAGATGATAACCATAAGTAGTTTTTCAAGTGTACCAGCACTGAGGAGAATGATTTCAAGAAAGATTCTGCACTTCTTGCTAAATAAAACAGTTTTCTTTTTTAAAAAATGGGAAAAGTGGGTCAGTATGTAAAATAATAATGCACTGAGGCTTGGTTCAGACAAATTTATTTTGCCTCAGCATCTCAAGGGGTTCTCTCTCTGAGGGCACGTTTAAGCTTTAAAATGAGAAATAGAAGTTGGTGACTAATTGCCTTCAAACAGAGGAATGTAAACATGACTTCTGAGATGTTCAGTACTTTCACATCATCACAACACAGAAACTCCTGGAAGCCTGGAGGTTTCAAACAACACAGGGAGGAAACAGAAAACCCCAAAGTGTTCACAGCATGAAACTCTGAAAGTACCCAGGGTAAATATGTTTACAGCTGATCATTACCCACGTGTCTCAAAAGTATAAATGGAGCTCAACTCTGCTACTTCAGAATTAAATTAACATATTCTATTTGCCCAGCAATAGGTATCTTAATGTGTTACATCAGCACCAACAATGCTGAGTGAACAGACAGTTTTTTAGGGCTGAAGAATTACTCTCAGAAAGCAATTCTGGAACCACACAGAAGTGTCACCCTTCTCCCTTCCTTCCTTTCTCCCTCAATAATAAAACCAGGATTAAAAAATGAACAGGAGAAATATTTTTTTGCCCAGAATTCACATAAACAAGTAATGTATTAGGTTACAAATATCCCCAAAATCCAGCCTAGCCCAACCCTGAAATCATCCCTCTTGACTATACCCCAACTGAAAGTCTCATTTCTGCCATTTCTTTCCTGCTTTTGTTTCACCATGACAAAGGATGTGATGTGACAAAACACACAGGGATTTTTTTGCTGCATCATGCCTTCTTTTCTCTAATTGAGTCACATTTTTTCTTTCCAAGCAGTGAAACATTTCCAGGTGATAAAGTCATGTGAGCACATGAGAGCAAGGAGAAAAAAAAATTAATGGTGATCTAAAACATTAAACTACTTTTATGAAGCATTTTGATGAACACCAGCAAGAGAGTGAGTGTAATTATTGTGCCCATTAGGCTGTTATTTATGTTAAATTTGTTGCTCCTGTTGGCTTCAGGAGTGTTTTAGGACTACAGCACTCTTGGGAGTCCATCAAATGTACTGGCAGGTGCAACAAGTAAGAGAATGAGGCAATAGCTCAGTGCATTTACAGCATGAAAATGTTAAATAAATGCATTTGAAAAAGAGAGAATCAGGGCACTAAGGACAATGGCATAAATGCAATAGGAAGAAAGCACTGTGTAGGAAAATCAAAGGCAATGTTGCCTGTCCCCTGTTCTTATTTAACATCAAGTTAACTTCTTCAATTATAAAAGTGTTAAGAAAATTAAGCACTGAAATACAGCACCATGAATAAATGAGACCTGCAGGAATAAATGAAGGATAAAGCCAAGGAAATCCTGTTTCTGTCTCTGTCCACATTCTCACAGACTGATTTAGTCACTTGTAGTTCAAACTGCAAATCAGTTTCTCTGATAGCAGCAGCTGGTTTCAGGCAGCACAAACCAACAACTCCTTCAGTGCTACAGAACTGAGGAGGAAAAGTATCAAAACAAATGCTGTCTTTGTTATAATTCCAGAAAACCAGAAAGGGAACTGCTGAGCAAAGCTTATTCATTGTATAATTGAAATACATTTGGAGATAAGGCAGGAAATGGTCATTAAGGTTCCACTCAGAGATGGCCAAGCTTTGTCTATAATTATTTTGTATTTGATTGAATCAGTGGCTTCCCTCCTGCCACAAGCACAGGGAACAGTAATGGAATGGGAATGACAAACATTCATACCCAGAAATGTAAACATGAATAAATGCTGTAAGAGGATCATGACACCCATTAGTATCACAGCAGAGCATCTTGCCTAATGCCTCCCCAGCAGCTCTGCATGGAGGCAAGTGCTGCCAGGCCCGTTCTGCAGGTGAGGAGCAGCCAATAAAGCTGCACCTTCAGCCACCCCAGCAAGTTTCCAGGCCCATCCCACTGGCACAGGTCCAGCCCAGCAGCACTCACAGAGGAAGAACAGTCAGGAACCCAGAGCTTTAACTTTTGGCTATTCCTCTTCTTAGTCATCACTAGCACAGCAGAGATCCCATTTCAGGTGCACTGGGAAACAGCACTAACCAGGAAAATACCCTGGAAATGCAGATTCTTCATCTCACCTTCCTATTCCACTCACCTCTGTACACGAGGAGCTCACCAAAACACAACCAGCCAACTTCCAAAGGACATGAGGAAGGGATGGCCCAGACTGGGATGCATCTCCCTGACTCAGTCAGTGTCCAGAGGGTTTCCCCAGGCACATTCTGGTCTCTGTTTGACTCCCACCACACCGTTTCCTCTTTGCTTGTTTGGTCTCCTCGGCAGGAGAGGGTGGGAGAGCGATGCTCAGGGGGAAGAACAGCAGTGCTGTACAGATGCTACAAGCAGTAAACCCATTTAATCATCTCCTGGGTCAGGATTTACAGTGTCACAAAATCATTACTGCCTGAGAAGGGAATCAGAAGACCTGGGGAGAACTTTCTAATTGCTCCACCATTTATCTGGAACACTGTCGCAAGCCCATAATAAGCAAGGCACGAGAACTTCAAATCATCTTTGACAGATGGGCTTAATTAGTTATTCTCAGACAGAATCATAATATTTGCTGTTAATATTCCTTTGAAAACACCCTGCTGGCTGTGATAATATTTGTATGTTAATCCTGCTCCGATAAGCTCTGGGTGCCAGAACCTCTCCAAACAAACGAGGATGTGTTTGAAGCCCTGATAAGGAAACACTCTGGCATTCTGCTCTGGTTTGTCACTTGCACAAGTGCCTCCCTAATCCGTGAAATTACACTTGTCACACTGAGTTAGCTTTATTAGCACTATTTTCTGATCCATGTAAAACTATCAGGCACACAAAGGTACTGAATCTGCAGTTAATTAACATTGCTACCTTTGCATCCCTGCGATCAGACCTCTGGTTTTTAGGAGAAATTAAAGAATATGCAAACAGGTTTTGTGTGATTTCTAAATGAACTGTGGAGGCAAAAGATTTGGTAAGGGATATCAATATTTAACTGTTACCAAGTGTGCCTGTTTGGTGACATCAAACACATCTAGATAAGGATAAAATTATTTCCCAAAAGCTGTAGAGCACACTATGCTCTCCTCAAATAATGCTTGATCTTGCTGCTTAAAATGCACAGCTAAACACATCCAACTAAATTTAATGAGGAAACAATATACTGGGTAATGCACTGCAAATATTTTGCACTTGTTTACAAAGAGTGAGGAAGTTCTCCAAAGTGAGAAAACCACAAAGCCTCAGCTGGGAACTCGATGGAACAAACCAAACCAGGAGTTCCAGCAGAGGTACACACACACCTTGTCCTCACTGGATTTTCTTTCCACTAAAATCTGTGCATGAGCTCCTATTTCTTTTAATAAACACCAAGCAATGTTTATACTCAGCATGTGCAACTATTCAGAATCCACAACCACTGCATGAAAGATGACACAATAATTTATTTTTTGTGTACCAGGGGTCATTTGAAAGGCTTGCCACTGAATGATGAATAGTGAAAGGAAGTTGCCAAGATTCAATTTCCCCATGAGGCTGCTTTATATTTTTCTGCTGAGGAAGAGAAATCAGGCAAATGCACTCCAGGGGTCCAACAAGATAAAGTGTGATGGAAAACTCATCACTGAAATAATCTTGGATTTTGATCCAATGCCCATTCCAGTCAATGAAAATATTCATACTTCCTTGCAGTAGCTTTGAGGGGGATTTTAAGGAATGTGGCAGACTGTGCTTGGCAGTAGAAGCTCCCAGCCCAGCATACACAGCAGTTTTCCTTTAACCAGTGACACTCAGGCAGGTGTGTGACAGTAGATGCTTTAGGGGAGGGAAATTCAGCTCACTATGGCAAAGGAATTGTGTGGAACCTGAGTTATTACGAGCAGGAAGTGATTTTTGACAGGATTACCAAGGCAAGTTCTTCCCTTCCTCTTTTTTTTTTTCCATACAAGCACATTGCACGGAGATGAAACTTCCTAATTATTAGGTTCAGAGGGTATTACTTAAATATTACAAACCACATTATAAATCCCCAAAAACCTGTTAGATTTTGTGAAATTTCCCACAGGAATCACACGTGTAACATGGGAAGTTTTCTAACAGCAATGCCAACCACAAAGCAAATGCAGCCAGGTCCTCAGAAATGTGCACAGGACTTGCAGTTCCAAAAACAATGAACAAGAACCAGCAAATTATATAAAAATGTATTCACTAAACCAAGAGTTGTGATTAAAAAGGGAACATTCACCTGCCAGAGGAAGGCATTTTAAGACAGGTCAATGTTGCAGAATGGGAATGGAAAATTGAAAATCTATTTCCTTCTGCAGGTTAAAAATTTCATATAAATCTCACCAACAACATCATCATCATCAAGTCAAGAATTACCAAAACAAAACCAAGGAAAAAAACCCAACAAACAAAGGAAAAGGACCCAACCCACCAAGAAAACCTCAAGTAAAATTAACAAAGAAACCCAAAAACAATCCATCACAAACAGCCATAGAAAGGCCCCTTACTATAATGTCTGGCATCAAATACTTCAAAAAAAATTAAACTAGCCACAATCAAACTCAAAGATATGAAACAAGATCTTCTAAATAATTTGTGAAAACAATATTTCCTGCTGGTTTTTACTTCTTTGAGCACTGGGACTGAGTACCATTCCTGTGGTGGATTGAGCAGTGCACTACAAAACAAGAACAGCTTTTCCAAAAGCATTTCCTCTATAAGAAAATGTATTAAAATGCAGCACAAAGTTTTGAAAAGGACAAGCAGCCACGAGTTATTAAAAGCAAGGCTGCTGGACGTGACCCACCTGTTCTCAGAGGCAGCAGATTTCCTCTGGCAAACCACCACAGCTGGTGCATATTTCCCAGTGTAATCCACAGTCTCCCTGATGTCCCACGAGTAAGGGCTGCTGGCTCTGACACTGAAAACGTTCACACCTTTCTTCACCTTTGCCCTGGGAGAACAAGAAGATATTTCACCAATTAGATAGCAAATGTCAGCTCAATCTATTCCTTATTTCTTCATCATGTTCTCATTACTGCCCCACAGAAAATGCCACCACTCATTAAGAGTTCAACAGCAGGACAAGGAAAGGAGATGAGAGAATTAATTAAGACTTCCATATTTTGAAGATATGATATTGAGACAGAAATCTGATTGAACCAGTGGTAATTATGGCTTTAGCTGTAGCTGAATTGCAGGGTAGGGGTGTTCTGGAGCAGGCTCCTCACTCCTGCATCACCCACCCTGTGGGCACCACTGGACCCTGCTGGCTACAGGTTATTGTCTGTTTTGGGGGTAAAAAGAAGGGAGTTGGGTGCTGGAGTAAAGAGCCAAAACTGCCCTTTTTCTCCTCCCTCTCTGGATTACTCAAAGATGATAATCCTTATCTTTGCTCTTATTTTCATTATCTTTTTGAGTCCACAACATTTTCTTTTAATACTCTTGGGTTTAATTGTCCTGTCAGCTCTGAACTTAAAAATACTTGTTTTTTAAAAATTGTTCTTTTTCCTAAAGCAGCAGATTTCTCTGGAGCTGTTTCCATGTCTGAGGTTAAACAATAGGAAAAGCCATTTGGCAAACTGTTACCATCGTGACAGCTCCTGTTGAGAGCTACTCTAGTGCTCATGTGCTGGCATAATCCTTCTGGGGTTGCATGTTAAAGGGATAACCAGAATAAAAACCAGAATTTATTAGCCACAAGTGGAGACAAGGGAGTTTATATGCAGAGAGATACACTTTCAAATACCTGTTTCAATTCCTCTTACCAGGTGTGGCATTCTTTAATTGTCTCTAACTAAATATGTTCCTCACAGCACCACTGAATCACCCCACAGGTGTAAAGGTAATGTTGGCCCAGTTTCTGGTTTAGGAGTCCCTGGGGGGGTTGACTTCTGAATGTGTTTACAACAAGTCCCCTGAGGTCAAGCCTCGGGTGTGAGGTGTCAGGAAATGACAGTTTAATTACATCTGGTTAAAATCTCACCCAGAGAATCCGTTCAGAGCTCAGTTCTGGGCAGAACCCCCCCGAAAGGTAGGTGGGGTTTTTGTCTGAACAGCTGCAGCCACACAGAGATGCAAACAGCACTAAAACAGCCCTGTCAGCTCTGCCCCCGCACCAAATTGCTCAGGAAATCTTTGAAGGACAAGATCCACACAGATGTTTTCAGAATAAAAAGCTAAAGGATTCCTTTAACTGTCTTGAACAAAAGGGATTATATCTCATTTCTTCTGCCACTAATCAATAGCAGTGGCTGCAATTTCCTGAGCACACCTGGAAGAATAAATACATGAAGGCTGCCAGTTTTTGTGCAAGTTCTCCTACGCTAATTTCCCAAAATGAATTTCAAACAGGTGCAGCTACTGCTGCTGGACCAGACATCCCTCAGGACAAGAGATCAGTGGTCAAAGGAGAATGGAAATTGAACCACATTCCTGATGTCTCTGGGAGGGAGGTACAAAAAGGCCACACAATCTGCATGAAACATTTCTCAGCACATGTCTGTAGCTATTCCCAGTGACTGGCATCTGGTCCTGCCTTCCTGCTGCACCTCAGGGAAGGAAAACTGCTGGGCATCAGCTAAGACCAGTGATAGAAAAATTATCCCCACTCCCCAGGGAGATTTGGGTGGCTCAGGTCTTGTGCAGTTAATCTGGCTGTGATTAAGAAACTCATCCCCACTCCTGGAGCTCTCTGAGCAGCTGCTGTAGCTGAAGGTGCCACTGTGGGATTTGGGAGATGATTTGGGTGGCTGAGCTGAGCTGATGGGTTTGAAAAGCCCCAGCCTGGATGGAGCTGAGCTGAGCTGCAGCACCCCCAGCCAGAGGCTGCTGCCAGCTCTCATTTCACAGAGCCCACAGCTCCTGCTGCCCCTCACTTTGGAACAGTGGGCTGTGGTGACCATACAGCAGCTCTGCTTCTATCCATTTTATTAACAAAACTGGCATGGAACCAAGACACAAGCAGCCTCAGACCATAGCAGGGTGCCCCTTGCTCAGCTGGAACACCTGCAAGAGCTGTGCTGCAGCTGAAAAGCTGTGTGGGGTCTCAGGACTGCTCAGCAAACACACACACTGAAAATTGAAGACAATTCTCACTTGTAGCTTAAAGTGTTTTAAAACACATAGTAAAATAAGTGTACAAACACAGACACACTGCTGGTACCACCCTCTCATTTTCTGTCTGGATTCCTTTAAGTGCCAGGTGAGGAGGTAAGGCAGAAAAATGGACACAAAGCCAGCAGGACAAGCTGAGTTTGCTTATCCTTGACGTTCACTTTATCCAGTGACAAACTGCCATCCAGTACTGATTTCTAATGCCTCAAAACAAATGCAGATCCTTGGGGTAAGTGCAGTCTGTGGATCAGGATTTCTTAGAGGAGATAAGGTCTCATTTAGTCATCTGTGAAAAGCCCCAATCCCCAGATTTTACTGAAAACAGTAACACAAGTTTGCTGTTTTCTACAGAATTAGAGGTCAGGAACTCCTTTTGAGGAATCAGATTAATATACTTCTATAATCAGCACAGAAGCTTCAATTCCTCGATCCCAGGAAATGTTTTTTCCTCCAGTGTGTCCCAGTGCTGTTCTCCACTGTTGGGAAATGGCAGAATTTTATTGGCCCCATTTACAATGGCAGCAGCACTCTGCCATTACCCAGGAGTGACCTGGGGGAAACAGGGTTAATAATAACTGAAGGTGTGTTTTTTGTCAGCAGATCCAATGAAGACACCTGGGCTGAAGGCCCTGTGACTTCCTGGCCACTGTGCAGGAATGGCCTGGCTGTCACAGCGTTTGGGGAACACGGGGTTGGGCCCCTCAGCTCAGCTGCTCCCAGGGCTCCTCAGGCAGCCCCTGCTCAGCCTCAGGTTTCTCAGCTGCAGGACACAAAAACCTGCGTGGCAAAGCCCTTCCATGGGTCTGCTCTCGGCTGAGCCTGAGTCCAGCCCGTTCTCAGTCAGCTCCAACACCTTGGCTGGCCTGCAGCAAGGGCAGTCCCTGGATGTTTTGAGGAGAGGAGGAAAGGAGGCCACGAACGTTTCAGTCGTGGCTACTTTGGGGTTGTTTCTTTCCCAACAAGGAGCCCGTGCAGCTGAACGCCGTCCTGGCTGTTATTTACCTGTGCATCACTGCTCACAGCACATCACAGCCCGAGCAGCTCACCCCTCGCACCACATCAATCACGGCAAACAAAGCCCTCGGGAGCCCAGAGTCCCTGAAAACTCCTCACTGCTGACAGGGTACAAATCACGGGAAGGGAGAAGCAGAAAAAGCCACAGAAGGAACTCCCAGAATCAATACATCACAACCGAAATCAAGGAAACGCATTACCCAAGTGCATAAAGCTAGCGATTCCCAATTCTATCCCATGACCCACTAAACACTGTGTTTACTCTCGTGATGGCAGAGGCTGCAACTCCAATTAAAATGCAGGCAACGTCCCCCCTCATTTATCAAAGTGTTTGGTTTAGCATCTCCCATCTCTGCAGTTTACAACCAGTTAGCGCTTAGCTCTCAGCCCGTGTCATTACTGCGGGCTGGTAATGGCTGTGAAATTGTTACTGAAGTGTCGGGTAAAGGGGAACAGCTGCTGGCTGCTGCAACCCGAGTGCTGCTCAGGGTTTGTGCCGCGGCACAAAGTCACCGAGTGATGCTCCGGGCAGCCGCGGGACGGCAGAGCCCGGGACAGAGCCCG